>JAFIDM010009631.1:262840562-262918101 GCA_023159025.1 Thereuonema tuberculata | reverse complement strand
TTTTTTTTTTTTTTTTTTTTTTTTGTTTTGTTTTGTTTTTTATTTTAAATGAAATCAAAAAAAAAAAAAAAATATTAAGGTAGGACGTGAAGGTGAAAGGATTCCGCTTAGAATCCTTCATGTCTGTGTTCCTCTACGACGTACACCTGTTTGGTGCCGCCGGGTACTTGGCTGCTAGTTACCCAGGAACGGTGCTTGGCGCGGATGAAGGATAAGTTGCTCTCAGCGTGTTCAGCACGCTCCTCGGCGGCCTCCAGCTCACGCTGGAACCTGCGTACACGTTGCAGATTTTGAGTTGAGATACCCTCCTGAAATGAAATTAAAAGGTGAATTAATTAGTTTTGTAGTTTGAAAAAATAAGGACAGGAAACTGAAGGGAAAACGTGAAAGGATAAGAAATTCGATTTTATTCAGACACTATTCAGAATTTATGAAATTATAATGAATACATACAGAATTAAAAAAAGAAAATAATGAGAGAGAAATTAGGAATAGAAAGATAAAGGTAAAAAAGAATAAGAAATAGAAGGAGAAAATAAAGAGAGAGGTAAAGGAACTAGAAAGAAATAAAGACAAAACAGAGAGTTAAATTAAAAACTATGAAGGAAGAGAAAAGAGACGAAAAATGAAGACAGAGAAAGAAAAAAGGCTGCAAAAGAAGAGAGAATAAAGAAAACAGGGAGAGAAAAAAATTACAGGGATGGTAAATAAAGAAAACTAGGAAAAAACTTAAATACCAGACAGAAAAAGGAAAGATAATAGATAAAAGAGTATTTATTACGAAAAATAGAAGAGGAGAGGAGAAAATACTTTAAAATGGCAGCTGATCGTTTTCTTAATACTAAGATATTTTTCTTACCTGCTCTCCGAGCTGGCGCTTGTACATCTTAATCTTCTCATTCAACTTCTCGACTTGGTCTGTAAGCAGTGACACAGATTTCTGACTCTCCTCGCACTGGATGAACAATTCCTTAACATGACGCTCCTTCTTGCGTAGAGATTTCGTGGTCTCCGAGTGGCGGCGCTTTTCCTCGTCAAATTCAACTTCAATGTCCCTGATCTAGAAAAATAAACAAAGCATAGATATGATATATAAATCATTTCCATCATAAATCTTGTTGTTGTCAATATATTATTATATAGGACTGTTACCAATGGGTCAAGATTATGTCCAAGTGTTATACAATGGTTTGTCCAATCAGATATTTCGGGATGTTTATCTCTAAGTGCGCTAATATCTACTTTAACTCGTTCACGTCCAGTATTACCAAAATAAAGTCCTCCTCATGTACCACATTTTAATTTATAGATAACACTCATCATTGTCATTATATTTTTTATCCTACGGGATCGTATATTAAATACTAAATTTCTAAGAGAAAACAAGCTTATCGTGCAGATGATGTTACGAAACAAGAATCTCCCATTCTACACCAAAGAAACAAAACAAATTCTTGCCTAAAGCTTATCAACGAAGTGGAGTTTGGAACGGACGTTTCATCGTTTTTAAGAATCTTCAGCCAAACATCGTCTGCACGTTAAGCTTATTTTCTCTTATATTTAATTATATTACTGTGACTTTTTGTTTATAATTTAATCGGCATTTGTGTCCGAAAGCTGAGGGCCAATTTCTTAAAATCCTGTTAAGCAACAGGTATTTTTTTAAGGATGAATTTAAAAAAGCTAACACTTGCTTAAAATCTTTTCTTTAAATTTTTTTAAAAAACTGAAAAAACCTTTAAAAAAACATGTAATAGAGAAACCAGATCTAGGTTTCAATCTTTTAACAGGCTTTCATCAGTGGTATTTTTCTTTTTTTGTTTGTTTTTGTCGGAACTCACATCCGAGAGCGGGTGTGGGTTCCACTTCTATTCATGGCTTCATAACTTGTCATTGAAGTGGTAAGTTTGACTGAAGATTCATAAAAAGAATGAAACAGCAGTCTCAAACTCCACTTCGTTGACAAGATTTAAGCATGAATTTGTTTTGTTTCTTTTGGTGCATGATGGGAAATTCCCATTTCCTTAACATCATCATCTGCACATTAAGCTTATTTTCCCTTATATTTAAGCATATTTCTGTGGCTTTTTTTTTTTTTTATAATTTAATCGCCGCTTGTGCCCGAAAGCCAACGGTCAGTTTCTTAAACCCTGTTAAGCAACAGGTATTTTTCTTTTGTTGTTTGTTTTTGTCGGAACTCACATCCGGGAGCGGGTGTGGGTTCCACTTCTATTCATGGCTTCACTGCTTGTCATTGAAGTGGTAAATTTGGCTGAAGATTCATAAAACGATGAAACCGCAGTCTCAAACTCCACTTCTTTGACAAGCTTTAAGCATGAATTTTATTGTGTTTTTTGGTGCAAGATTGGAAATTCCCTTTTCCTTAACAACATTTGCACTAAGTTTATTTTCTCTTATATTTAAACATATTTCTTTTTTTAATAATTTAATCGCCACTTGTACCCTAAAGCCAAGGGTCAATTTCTTAAATCCTGTTAAGCAACAGGTATTTTTCTTTTGTTGTTTGTTTTTGTCGGAACTCACAGCCGGGTTCTCATTCCTTGTCATTGAAGTGGCAAGTTTGGCTGAAGATTCATAAAACGATGAAACCGCAGTCTCAAACTCCACTTCGCTGACAAGATTTAAGCATGAATTTGTTTTGTTTTCATTGGTGCATGATGGGAGATTTCCCTGTTTCTTAACTTTAAATTTCTATTTGCTACTCTTGTAATTGAAATATTATTAAATACATCGATTTGACGAATTTCTTTAGATATATTAACATTATAAGGAGTTCAAATTATACTTTTAAACTCCTTATCAATCTTTGTTTTAACTTTATTCCTATTCAGAAAAACAGTTTTACATAAATTACTTAAAAGTTTCTTGTTTTCTTGGATAGTCATTATATTGTAATATTTTCTTCAAATCTTCAATTTTGTTAAACCATTTATTTTCATGAAAATAAATGGTTTGACAAAAATTTGCTTTGTAATTGAAGATTTTAATAACCAAGAAAATTTATAAAAAGTTTAAGCCACAAAGTCTCTTCTAATATTTATACATCCCACAAGTGTTGAGAACAAACGTGTGAGAGTGAAAGAAATGAAAAACATTGAATGACACAGAAGGACAAGAGACAGCACATTGATCAACCTCATATTAAATCCATAATTAAGTAATTTGTATTTAGGTAGGTTTTTTTTTTTTTTTGATATGTGTCAGTGCAAAACTGTTATATGTAAAAGTCAGATATAAATACTGATGCTATTTAATTAAAACTCCTAAAAAATAAATAAGCTTTTACATATATTATTGAGAAAGAAATTTTAAAAACGCACAAGACTAAGAGTTCAGTGATCTGTTTTTTGAAATTTCGATACCGGGAATCCAAGATGGACCATTTCTGGTTTCCTGACCTTCGTCAGTTGGATCCGCCCAGTATCTTACATCTCAGTGAACTCGGGAAACATATAAGAAAGAACAAAAGTAAACATCACAACGGCCCTCCAATTAAAAAAACATCAAAACCTAAATAAAGAATAAAAAGGTCTATCAATTAATCCCCGCTAGCGATCGCTTAGCATGTAAGGGCATTCTTAAACAAGAAAATGTACAATGCATAAATTTAATGAGCATACAACAATAACATTGTTAATGTTGTAGGAATGTTAAATTTATGCATTGTACATATATTATTTGTTTTAAAAATGTAGGTAAAGAAACTGACACTTCTAGTCTACTCTCTAACGAGTTTGAATTTAAGATTTAAGTCTTCTCACACAAAACACTTTAATTATGTCTATTTTTACAAAGAAAATCTTCGCATATTTGCTTTTCTTTTAGTTTCTTTGCCTTTTATCTGTTGACGTCAGGAACAAAAAACAAGTAATGCTACCTTCATTTTTGTTTTACTTAATAGTTCCAGACCTCAACGTAAACATAGTTTCTGAATTTACCACAAAATTAGATTTTTATATGGTACGTATCATTTGTGCATTAATGTCAAATAATACCCCACGATCTCAATGAAATTTAAAGCCAGAAAAAGTTGAAATGTTTATGAATGTTAGATGGGTTTGCATTTAAGTAGTCAATGGTTAGTTATCTGTCGACGAAACAAAATGGTTTCCCCTGTGCGATATTTATTTGACATTAAAATGTAAGTCCAATAAATTGGATGCCCGATTCCAAATATTATTGTGACTGGATGGAAATCTAAGATACATAAGTTTACCTTTCTTTTCATAGCTTCTGCTACGTTGAACGTTTCTCCCTCTAGTCACTATAATTGAAAGTTTCATCTTCCTTCAATTTGCGACAGAGGACAACCCACCGTTACCTAATAAATGCATTAGAACAACGAAAACAAAAGCTACGGTTCTCAGTGCATGTTCTTTTTGTAATAATATTCAAAATATAATTAAATATTAATGTTTACACTATGCAAATGAGTTGCCAATGATTTGCAACCCACACAAGTCTGTTCGTAGTGATGTAAAGGAGACGGTTCATTGTATAAACCTTGGTGCATCTCAGACGTATTTTCTGAGAAGCACAAGGTTGACCCATTGTCTACCTCTTGTTCTATTTTTACTCATTTTGACGTTATCTAATAAAAGCATAAGAACAACAAAAAGCGAAAGTGTCTAACAAAAGCTACGATTTCCAGTGCATGTTCTTTTTGTAATAATATTCAAAATGTAAATAAATACTAAAATTTAATGTTTAATCTATGCACATGGGTTGCCAATGATTTGCAACCCATACAAATCTGTTCGTTGTGATATAAAGGAGATGGGGTCATTGTGTAAACCTTGGTGCATCTCAGACGTATTTTATGAGAAGCACAAGGTTGACCCATTAAAGTGTAAGTTCAATAAAATTGGATGCCCGATTCCAAATATTATTCTGACTGGATGGAATTCTAAGATACATAAGTTTACCTTTCCATAACCTTTTCATAGCTTCTGCTACGTTGAACGTTTCTCCCTCTCGTCGTGTTTTCAGCTAGTCTTCTTCTATTTTTACTCATTTTCACATTACCTAATAAATGTATAAGAAAAACAAAAAGCGAACGTGCCTAACAAAAGCTACAGTTTTTAGTGCATGTTCTTTTTGTAATAATATTCAAAATGTAAATAAATATTAAAATTTAATGTTTACTCTATGCACATGGGTTGCCAATGATTTGCAACCGATACAAGAAAGGTTCGTAGTGATGTAAAGGAGACGGGGGTCATTGTATAAACCTTGGTGCATCTCAGACGTATTTTCTGAGAGGCACAAGTTTGACCCATCGTCTACCTCTTCTATTTTTACTCATTTTGACGTTACTTAATAAAAGCATAAGAACAACAAAAAGTGAACGTGCCTAACAAAAGCTACGGTTTTTAGTGCATGTTCTTTTTGTAATAATATTCAAAATGTAAAGTAAATATTAAAATTTAATTTAATGTTTACTGTATGCACTTGGGATGCCAATGATTTTGCAACCCATAGAAATCTGTTGTAAAGAAAATGGGGTCATTGTATAAACCTTGGTGCATCCAAGACGTGGTGCCTGAGGATCACAAGCTTGACACATCGGCTAACTCCTCTTCTATTTTTACTCACCCTGGCTTCCAGTTTGCTGATGACGCGTTTGCCTCCTACCAGAGCATTGGTCTCGACTTCCTCAATACGCTGAGTGAGGGTCTTGACTTCAATCTCCAAGCTCTTACGGATGGACTCGATCTTGACGACGCGTTCTTGCTCTTCGTGCAAGATCTCCACGGTGTGTTTCAGCTCTGCTTGCACCTTGTTGGCGCGTTCGTCAGACAGCTATAAAAAATAAAGAAAAGAATAAGAAAAAAACTCATCATTAATAATAAATAAATAAATAAATAAAATTAACAGAGAGATTGTAAATTTGATATTGTACGTATGACTGGATAAATGAACCGGCTACCAAAGAATATGGTGATAGGAATACATTTTTGAGACAAGCTTAAGAAGAAAGAATTTCTTGCCCTTTCTCTGAACTCGACCGAAATTGTGTTGATTGATCGCTCTATACATTCACTGGATGTAACCTATTCTCTTTGCTTATATAAATGGTTCCATATTGACAAGAATAAACGCTTCGAATCAAGCGTCTTTTTTAACTGCACTAACAAAACAAGATGACGAAGCGTGTTGTAGGAACTTAACTGTGCGACATCTGTGTTCGTCCGGCAATTAAAGCCTTTTTTTTTTCTTTCTTAAAGTGTTTGTTATCGACTGAGCATACGAAATTTACTAATCCACTTTAACATTTTTTTTTTATTTCTAATCTTTGTCCATTTATATGGGTTTTTTTCGTGTGATTTTTACGCGCATCACGCTAAAACGGCTGGACGGATTTTCATTAAATTTGATACGTTGAATATTTATGATCCAACTTAAAACATAGACACATTTATTTTGGGCTCCGCTCGTCCTGTCTCCATATAACCCTCGCAAAAACAGCTGGACGCATTTCTTTACATTTTGGTAGGATGGTATGATGCTTCATAGCTTAGCGTATAGCTAGTATTAAACATTAAGAGATACACAGTGAGTTATTATTTACCTTCAACTCCTTGTGGACTTCGTCAAAGTCGGCCTGAAGAGCGGAAAGCTCTCCTTCCAATTTGCTCTTGATAGCGCTGATGTTCACGTTGATGGTTGTCAGCTCGCTGATACGAGTCTGCGCCTCCTCGTACTGCTGTTCTGCTTGGCGTTTCACACGCATAGCCTATACAAAAGAAAAAGAAAAGTCACCTTAGCTCTCATCACTTGAAGAATTAAAAGCAGCAACAACAAAAAAATATTTAGTCATCAAATAGTCGTAATGAAAATATTTATTTAAAGCTATTTTAAAAAATTTATTATTTTTGTAATTTTTTTCTCTATATTTAAATGCTAAACATTTTTTTTAGTTTATTGTTTATGAGAATTCAGTATCTTTCGCATGTGTTTTTCTATTGGAAGGGAAAAAACCTCAATAAAGATTGTTTGTTTGATAAAACGTAAAAAAAAGAAATTTTCGTCTTAGAACGCTAATAAAGGCCGGTTGAAGCCTTTCGATTTTGGTACAAATTAGACCCATAGGAAGATAAAACACATTCATTATACTTAAATTCGACGTTGGAATTATCTGCCAAATTGTTGCATAAAGATGAGAATAACTTGTAGAATCAGGGTCTCTTTTTAACAATCAAAATGTGAGCTTTGCTTGACTGTGCTCCTTCAAGCACAACTTCAGATTGTTTTTGTCGCCACTAAGTGCTGGTATCACATTGCTAGAAAAATGCCAAATAACAGATTGCTTGTAAACAATACAAAAGTTGACATTCTGTAGCCGTGGAAAGAGATCTCTCAAGATTTCAGCATGACCAAAATAGCCATGGAAGGCAGAACCACGGTCAACATCTCTGCACCTGTTTTAGCGTATGTTTGACGCTTAAGGGAAGCACTGTGACGGTTTCCCAATAAGTTGTGCATGAACTTTCCTGCCTGGCTTCTATTTGTAATGGCACAACCGCTCGACCATTGCTGGGCGACTATTGGTTTACAGGAAAAAAGAACATTTTAAATGATAAAACTCGAACGAACTTATGGAATAAAATTACTTACAGATTCCAAATTCGATCTCATCTCATCTAGCTCGGCTTGCAGTGCTTGGCAGCGTCGCTGTGCGATACCATATTGATCAATGGTGGTCTGCAGCTGGCGCTGTATCTCATCATAGTGATTCTGCAATTCCTAGAGAAACAAAAGAACAACGCTGATTAGAGCTCAGAAAAAAAATTATACAACGAGACGACTGTTAGTTAAAAAAATCCCATTGTTTTCTAACTTTTTTTATGCAAACTCGTAGATGTGCATCAAAATTTTACTAAGAATATAACGGAAATAAATTGATTAGCTTTATATGTATATTTATACAATAATTCTATAACTTATATATATTAATACATTAATAATAAATAGTTAGTATATTTAGGAGAACGTTGCTGAAAAAGAAGAAAGTAAACTAAGTTATAAATAGTAGAATTTTCAATTTGTAAATTTAATAATTTTTTTATTCCTGTATTGTTAGTTTTTTTGAATAATTTACGTGCGTTGAAATGGATTAACTTTTATTTGTAATTTTAATGATATTGATTATTCAATGATACTCTTAGGCCTATTTTTTCTAGTACTCATTGTAACGATGAGTTTTCACCGCAGCAAGAATCTCATAAATCGCTTCATCAGAGAAAATAAGAAAGTAGCGGCAACAAGAACTTCCATCCTCTTCCTGCAAGCATGCCGGAAAATGGATTTAAGACCCACCTCTATGGCGGTTCGACTTCCAGAATATTTTAACGCAGCCATTAATCGTCTGTTCGTTCGAATGAGAAAAAAGATGTTTGCTGTTAGGATAACAAAACAACACAAGAAGGTGTAATTTTAATGTTTAATTTTTACTTGTAATTTTAATGTTTTATTACCTTCAGTTGCATCAAAAAACCTTTTTGCTCATTTGTTCCCTAGAGGGCGCTATATTGTTATATTTTCTGAATTGTTTATTTGTGTTTTTCTTGAAATTTTAATGGTCACATTGAGAAAGATTTGTACTATGTAGCAAATCGAAACGTCTGTAATTATAATCATCATTAATTTAAATGAATTAATATCTGTGTGTCTGGCCTTTTCTGCCATTGTTAGTTTTTATTTACGTATTTCCTTCTTGTGGCCTAACAAGTGTTAACTTCTACGTCATTTGTTACTTTACCGACCAATGACAAACAGTCATTTGCAGCTTTGTTTGAACAACGAATAAGCAGTACTGGCTAAGACGTTGGAAACAACCACTTTGTGCTTCATGGATGAAGTTGTTTTGGCTGTACAGCACTGGTGCTTTAAAAAGAAGCCCACATCAACTTAATCCTTTTTTTTTTCTTTCCTTTTAGGTTATTTCAAAGAAAGTGCTATTTATTAAATATTAAAATACTTAATAGTATTAAATATATATATACAGGATTCTAATCAATTTATACAATGGCGAAATACTTATTGCCATTCATTAAATTCTTATGTCTTCAATTCATTATAATAAGATAAAATAGATTTTAGGAAAGTGATCGGCAAGATTACAATGAGACTCAAAGAGTCCTACGATGTAACTCTAATCAAACAGCGCCTTAAGCAAGATCCTTATTTAATAGTTTTCCTCAAAATAAGAAGACAATTAAAAATATGCCATAGTACCAAAAAAAAAAAAGATAGTACGGTAGTACAAAAAAAATACTAAAACAGTAACAATATTACATTTCTTGAAATCCCTGATAGAGGCTACTGTTAATATCGCGACACGTTATACAGCTCGCAGGTTTCGTTTTAATCTCTCTGATTGTCCTTTTTCATCTGACAATTATATTATCTAATGCTGGGCGAACACGTAGCAACAAGCGGCAATATTGCTGGACAATATTGCCCATTTTGCTGGGCGAACACGTAGCAACAACTGTGTGTTCGCGCGTGATAACGGTTGTCAGCAATAAAAATGAGCAATATTGTCCAGCAATATTGTCGCATGTTGCTACATGTTCGCCCAGCTTAACATTTGGTTTTAGTTTTAATTATTTTCAAAAGGACTTTGTTTAATTTAAATAGAACGGGATCTTATGATATTTTGTTAAAATACTGTTTAATAGCAGCGAAAATAATAATTAAACGAAAATGGAGGATAAGTGATCGGAGACTAACCACTAATTAAATTTATCTTTGGTGCCTGTGTTTAGTAACGCTTTAAGCTAATTTTCTGAATTTATTTATTTCATTTTGAACTAAGTACTAAACAATGTTATTGGTGAAATTGGGTCAAACTTCGAAAATGGTGGCATAAAGATCATCACAACTCAATGCCTGCCTTACGGAAAAGAAAAGGCAATTTCGATTACGTTGATAGACATTAGATTTTGACATTTATAGACGGTAGTTTTGTTTGATATTAAGCAGGCATAGGTACATTACTAGGAGACGAAAATGAGAACTATGGATCACAACGTAAAAAGTAATTTATTTTCTCTTTCTGTACATCTCGTTTTTACGCCAGGGCTAAAATGACCCGTAATTCTATGTTTTTAATTTATTAAGATTATCAGCAAACTTATATTATTTAATTTAGGAATGGCTGAATTCGTAACTGAACAACTGATTTCGCGTAACAGTTGCCCCAATTAAGTCAAATGCAACTTAGTATGGGAAATTAAATAAATTGTTAAAATGTTCAAATGGTTAGTCGAAATAAAAAGTCATAGTATCAAAGAGTTTAAGACATTTTTTTGCCACCGTCTTCTGAAGGTTTAGCCATTTCCCCTTCGGTCTATTGTGCTAAAAATTCCCGCCTCCAATACTTACTGTGATTTGCAAGGCTTGGCGTTTGATCGTCTTCTGCAGCTCGATATTGTTCTTATTGGCCACGTCCAAACTCATTTCGAGTTCGGTGATCTGCACCTGGTACTTCTTCTTAATTCGAGTGATCTCGGTCTTAAGTTTAGATTCGGCTTCGATCAGGCGGGCATTCAGCTGCTCGATTTCGATCTGCATTTGCTTGCTGTTGAAAAAAACAAACTCGGTCAGAGAAAGATAAAAGAAGAAAAAATGAAGTTATGGATACAGTATACTGTTGAGACACTAAGTCCGAAAACCTATCATTCAAGTGAGTGGATGGTTATATTCTTAAAAGTAAGGAGATTGGATTAGGAAGGACACTCGCCATTTTTGAGGAGATGCGGCAAAATCATTATAAGTGAGATTTCTTTACTTTTAATTTTTCTGTAAATTCATGATTATTTTATTTTGGTTTGCTTTGCACCCATTCGCCTTCACAAGAGTCGGGAATTGTAGACTATTTTGCCGTATAAATCATTGGCCAGGATGCCATAAAAGAGGCAGTGTACATCGTATGCTTTTTTTATGGAAAAACCATTCACCTTCCTAGCATGTGTTGGCTAGGAAGACAAGCAGCCGGGATTCGCACCCAGATCTATCTGAGCCTTTAACATTCAGCTACGGCCGAACGGCGATTATTTTATTTTGCCTATATATATACATGCGCAATGTAAATGTATATACTTGTTGATGATGGTAACATGGAGCAATCTGTTGCAACAAGATGATTGACAGGTCTCTGGAGATCTTGTCTGGACAGTATTTAATCCAGTGGATATTAGTTGTAAATTATTAAATTATTTAAGAAAAAAATCGAACAAAACAAAATTTGCATTCAAAGTTGGCAGAGAAAAAAAAAGTAAAATAAAAAAAAAAAAGAAAGTTTTAAACTAAAAATAATAAATTTTAAAAAAATAAATAAATTTTCATTTGAAATTCAATCGTAAAATATGAAATAAGTAGAAAATAATAAATAAACGTTAACGAAAATTAAAGTTTGATGTAGTTTTAAATAAATTAAAGAAAGAAATAAAAATAAATAATATAATAATATTTAAAAAAAATTAAAATTAAAAAAAAAATTAAAATTCGAATTTAAATAATTGAAATCATTAGAAATTAAGTTAAGCAAACAAATAAAATTGTAATTTGGGAAAAAATAATGAAAACAATTAAGTACTCTGAAATAAACTAAATAATTAAAATATTTATAATTAAAAAAAAAGTAAGATAAATAAAAAAAAAGGTCAACTTAACAACAGAAACGAATAAAAGAAAATAAATGAACTTAAATAAATAAATAAATAAATAAAAAAAATAAATAAATAAATAAATAAATCATGCATACAATTGTATTACAAAGTTCAAGTTTTAAGGCATTGGAACTAAACGCACTTCTAAAAGCATTTGATTAATATGCAGCAAAAGCGCCATGTAACAAATGGGGTTAAAAATTCACACACATAAATATTATATCTTTTTAGAAGATTATTATGTATTTTGATTAAAAATTTAGTTAATGTGAAATTATCATAAATCATCTTTTTACAATACAATTGTCATATTATGTATTAATATCGAATTTAGCTGAAATATTTAATAAGCTATTTTTATTAAATTACGTTTAATATAAGTTATTCATTAATTTTTTGCTTCTTCAGCACATTTTAGGCGAAGTTTAACTTCAAACTAGCATAACAAAAAATAATTATTTAAAAAAACAAAAAGAAACATGTATGAATAGCATTAGTCAAAACTTATATTCAATATTCGACTGATTTTGAGATATATGACGTCATTATTAATAGGTTTAGCCTCCCATTATAGTAATTAAATTCAGTTCAATTAGTATTTCATTAAAAATAACATTTAAATTATTATTTTTTTTATTTCTTAAATTAAATGCTGCACAGATTAAGCACCAGTCCCTTAATATCTATTCAAATATTACACTATTCTAGGTGGCGCGTGGGGGTTTTGTAAGGGCATAGCTTGGGTTAGGATGCAGCGGCGTAGCCATTCTTCAATCCACAGTACAGTTTTATCATTTTTTTTTTGTTTTTGTTTTGTTTTAAAGCTGTTTACAACATTTTATTGTAGCTTTGCCAAATCAAGTCAGCCATTAGCGACAGATGATGGCGTTAGTAACAGATGTTAACTTGTAGCTACGCCCCTGTCAAGGGCAGGGAATAAAAAGTCTTGTGGTGATAGACCATTCTCACCATGAGGTGTCCATCCGCACTGCAAAATAATCCTTGGTGCAGTCGATATCCTTTAGTTTTGGTATTAAGTTCTTCTGAATGGTTAACAGTCATTTCAATTCATATGCAGAAGAAGTCAGACATTTGTATTAAGGGTTGGATTATTAATTATTTTCGGTTTCGAAAAGAAGATTTTGTTAAATTTTGATATTATTAAGATAAATCGTTTAGAAGGAAAATTATTGATTATTGTGAAAAATTAGTAATATTCATTATTATTCATTGACTTTTGAATAAGTTTGGGTTTTCTAAGTCAGCAAGTTCCCGTTTGTCCATAGTTCACTAAAACACAGCAAAGAGCAACTATGTCTTCTTGCGCCAGTTCGTTAAAGTTGTAATTTTATAAAGCAGATGAAAATAATACAAAGCATCATATTCTTTAAATGTTTTCCCTAAATTTCTGCAGGTTCACGTCCGCCATATTGGGTCAGAAACGAAGAAGTAGCCACCTGGTGTCTAATTCTGGAATCGTGAGTTTTTAAAAACGAAAGTATATTTACGAAAGTATATTTAAAGAGTCAAAAGCACAATCCCAATGTCAATTCAGTACACAAAGGGTAAGAGGTTTATAATTCCCATTTTGTGCAATAGGGTAGCATTAACTAACAAAGCACTCGCTGCGTAAAAACAACAGACTTAAATGATAAGTTCACATCAATACAACGAAAGCCATCTTTGCGATGAATCTCCCAGTTCAACTAGATTCGCGTTAAACTGAGAGGTTTACCGGTGACTTCCATTTTGTTTTTGCACCAGTATTATTGATTTTTTATTTTCAGGCAGCATATTTACAACCCCCTATTTATTATAATAATCATAACAATGAATATTAATTAACTAAAACTCAGAGGAAAAGACAGAATCACGCATTAAAATACCGTAAGGATGGTAATTTAGGAACACAAGCAAAGTTTAAATATTTTTTTTAAGGTTTAAATTAATTCAATAGACATTTGTTATAGATGGGATTTAAAATGATTCTTAAGATTTATTCTTAAGATTTAAAATTTAAATGATTTGTTTAATTTGGGGCGGAGGTTATTTGTGTTGTTAATAATTTTAAATATGTTAATTGAAGAACAAAAAGGATTCGTTATCAAACAACCAGAAAAAAAAAAAAAGAGAAAGAAATGTCAGAGGAAATGGGGTTAGAAGATGCGGATTATTCTACGGCGAAGGGGGATGTAGGGCTTAATCACTTTAGGGGGAATGTAAGTTGTGTAGTAGAGGGGTTGACCACGGTAGTAGGTTAGTTGTTTTTTCTCCCCATAGCGCAGGGCTCCCCCTAGGGACGCGTTGGTGGTGAGGCCAGGCAGAGCCGGTGGCCTGAACAGCCTGGAGCCATGAGTGATTACGCCTAGATTATGCATTCCAAGCTGTATGCGGGTCAGATACCATTTGAGCTCCCACACGCTGGCGCAACTGCCCGGTGGGGGCGAGGTCGCTGGGGGCATCGGGCTGTAGATCTCCTGCAGGCATCGGGATTCGGCTACGGCTTTGGCCTCTGCTGCGGTGTTGCTAATCTTTTCGGAGGTGATCTGCAACACTTCGTCTCGTCTCTCCTGCAGACGCTTTTGCTGGTCCCGTAGCTCCGACATGATGATTGTATCCGAATCCTGGAATCTAAGGCCGGCTGCCACCAGCCTCTCGTTTATCTCTTCGTCCGCGGCTTCCAGTCGCAAGCGCCTATCCTGAAGTTCCTGAAAGTTGCGGTCTTGGTCGTACTCCAGCGGTGTGCGGCGATGCCGGCGGCTCAGGAGTAGGTCGTCCTGAGTCGCGCCGGCCTCGGCCGCGATTTCCGCCTCGATCTCCTTGAGGGCCTTGGTGGAAAAGGCGCCGAAGGACTTGACACGGCGCAGGTTGTGGGCACTGCGGCCGGAGAAGGCCTCCTCTCGGCGCACCAGCTGGTCGATGCGCGTCTTCGTTCGGTTGATGGCATCCGACGTTTCTTGTTCGATCGCCGAGCTGCTTTTCTCCCGGCGCGCGAACTTGCGGAAGGCGGTCTCGGGGACCGTTGGCAGTCGCGGTACGGGCTCCACCACGCCGGCACTCCGTTTATCAAGCCAGTGCATCATGTCCTCGTAGAAATTGAAACCAAATGCATAATTGTCGCCATAGATGCTGGTGTGGGGACGTTTCCACGAGCTCATTGCCACTCTGGATTTGTAACGGTTCGGAGCCATTATTCGCCTTGCTTTTCCCTACTGACTAAGTTCCTACTTAGAGGATTTTCTAACTTAATCAGCACTGGAATATTCAGCGCTGGTCGTGTCTCGACTGCCTACAAGCCTCCCGGTCCCTGGACGCGCAAGAGCCTAGTGGAGCAACGCTAGCCGCCGTCCGTCTTCCACGATCGTTCCACGGTTCTGCCGGTGGCCAGTGACGTTGTCACTACAAGCACCCCGTTCGCATCAAGGTCGGCTTACGTCAGCTCTGACGTCTGCTTCTGTGTGGTGGGTATTTTTGGAGACGAGCCCTCAGCATCCGGAGGTACCAATAAGGCAAAGCCCCGTCCCCTCCCTCCCCTCCCCTCCCCAGTTAGCCTTCCAAGGTGTTATGTAGTCCATGAACTGTTCCAAAATAAAAGCAGATAAAGAATTGGGTGAAAGAATGTCTGAAAATGGTGTAATCGGCGCATTAACCCTTTTCCTTATCCTCTAAGAATTTCGGTAAAAAATAATTTAAATAAAGAAACAATCCAATCACATCCCAAAAAGAAAATGTAACTAAAACTTTAACGAGTGACACAAACATTCAACTAGATAAGGATATTAACAAGCTATAAACACGATTTTCTAATGATTACTTTTTATAAAAATACTTTTAGTACTTTGGTATTCTATATTAGAAAAGTACTTTCATAATGTTTCGTATTAGATATTTTTCTAGAACTTCTGATTCCTACTAACGTCTCTGCATTTTAAGTATTATTCGATCAGTTTTAAAACAATTTAAAGTTAATATAATCAATTTTAAAGTAAATGAAAATTATATAATAAATTTTAAAATCAAGTAGAATTATATACTCTAAAAGTATTAATCAATTAAAAAGTATCGTAATTAGTAAAAAATCAATTATCAATTAACACAATCATCTTGAACACAATTTAAAATTATATAATCAATTATAAAACAATTTAAAATTAATATAATCAATTTGAAACTAATTTAAAGTCAGTTAAAGTCTAAAACCTAGACGCTATGTAACTGTTAAGACGAACAAAAATATCTTTAAATAATTCGTATTTGATTTTGAAAAAAAATTAAATAGCTTTATTATCTTTTTTAATGAGGAGTAATAATCACTGTTGAAGTTTTAAATGCAGGAAAAAAACTGTTTTACTTTACATCTGTTTGCATCCAACAACTTTTGTAAATCGTTTACTTTTACGAAGATTCTGAAAATAGTGAATTAAATGTTAATTATTGAGAAAACATTCTTGAAATAAAATCAGATCTTAATAAAAATATAAGATAGTTTAGTCCTAAATTACATTTGGTTTAATTGAGATTTCATTATAGAATATATGCACTAAACATTCTGTTACAGTAATAAAAAAACAGTCATGTTTTTTCGTTTTAAAGTTGAGGATAATGTTTATAGGTGAGATGTGAGTTGTGTGCCGAGGAATTCGTTTCCTTATAAGGGATTTGTTTATTTATAATCTAGGGTTGTATTAATAGAAAAAGAATTGTAGATTTACAGGACTGTTATCCAGGAAGCTCTAAACGAAATAAATGATTTAGAAAACATTCGCGGCATTTTATTCGCGGCATTTCCTCCCTTTCCGAAGTAGACATCTAAAAACGAAATGTAATTTTTTTAAAAAATCAGTTTTGAGTAATTAGTAACAATCTTTTTAGGAGAATACATGCTTTTTTTTATTGTTTTGAATGTTGTATTTGGAGCATTTTTTTTATTCACAGCCAACGCTTTTAAAAGCGTCGAACTTCAGAAATAGGAAGAAGAAACTAGCACTGTGCCCTGATCAGCAGTTTCTCATTTTAGCGACAACTGCAACCACTTGAGACATCGAGGAACCCTGCGTCAGAGCCACTTCCGTAACAAGGATCGTATGTACGCCAGAGGTTGTGTTGGCACTCGAGGGATATTCTAAAACAGAACTATTAGTTTCTGCTAAGAATGATTTCTTACATGTTAGTTATTGTTTTGAATAGATTTTCGTTTTCGCTTTCATCATTTTTCTGCATCGCCTTTTCCTTCTGCAGTTTCTACGTTTTCCCAAAGGAAATACGAAATAAACGTTGAAAGTAACCTTCAACGAATTAGATTCTTTAGTTAGTAATGTAGGCTTTAATGAACATCAAATGAACGATGGTGTTTTAAAGCAGAGATTCTCAAACTTTTCTCTAGTAAGCCCTTTTGATATCTTTGATATTAGTCAAAAATGCCACCCCAACCCCAAACTTCATAAATTCATGAAATATTGGATGTATCAATAAAAATATTTTATTAAATCAAAAAAAGTTTTATGTTCATTCGTAAAATAGTGACATTTCTTTTTAAAGGAGTTAAAAAATATTACAACAAAATTATTTGTATATAATAAGCTTTCTTTTTTTTTTCACTGTAAAAAAAAGTTTACAAAATATTATAGTATTTTAATATAAAAATATTCCGTTCGGCTAATGATCGCAGGAGTCGTATCTCCTGCAATGCCTATCCATTCTAGAGGATAAAGGCATGATGCTTCAATGCTTTATATAAAAAGAGAATATATTTTTATTGGAAACTTTTAAGAGAAACCATACTAAGAGCTAACATTATAAATTCGAGGTATTTAGCGATGCTGAAGTTACTGCTAAGATAACATTTGGTTAATTTTATTGATTTTTTTTCCTTTTTTTGTTTTAGGCATTAGATAATTTACTGTTAAAAATTGTTTATGGAAGAAGGTATTCCCTAAATAAGTTATTCCCGTTCGCGCCTGGCAGTTTGAAGGACATTTTAATAACGGTTTGTAATATAACTTTTAATCATATGCTAACTAGTGAAAGCAGAATATATTGATGAAGGGGAAACAGTTTCCTTTCAACAAAATGGCGCCTTCGCCACAAAATGGCGTCCTTTGTTTTGTCTCCGTACCTCTACCTTTCTGATTATCAAGTGCTTGGCGTTGAGCCAGAAGAAATCAGTACCTCTTTTTTTTTTCTTTGGCATTCCCGACGACCCCAATACGGGAACAGATAGAGATGTCTTACAGTGGAACTGTCGAATCATTAGATCACTGTTTATTGAAGAAATTCTAGTTCAAAGCCCCCTTTGTGGATCGCATTCCGCCGTGCGAATGGGGACAGGTGTAATCCATTTACTGGCAGGGAATGCAGACATCATTTCAGTCAGTCCATTTGCTTTTCCCGGAACCCTGTTCAAAGAGCCCTTGTAATTCGCCTACGCCCCTCCAGTCACACAAGAGCGCCCGTCGTCAATTGGTTATCAACGCACCAAATAAATCGATCTAATCGGGGAGGAGGTGGGGCTTTTCTTGTTGAAAGAAAACCCATAAAACGAAAACATTGTACAGCAGCGCCACCAAATATATGATTCTGATTTTACGATTATAAAGGCTAATGCTCATACTCTGTTTACATGCATTATTACCATTACTAAATTCGATATGTTGAAATAAATATTAAATTCATTTGTTGTTGTTGTTTTTTTTTTTTAAGGTACATTCAATGTTGCCTTTACTAAATTTCTTGACAATATCAATGATTTCCGTAATACAATTAATTTCAATTCAAAACATGAAGTAAATTTAATTTATGAAGTTAAAAGAATTATTTTTTTTAACTTGTTTTGAACGAAAGATGAATTGTGTTGTGGAAATCACTTATGTTGTGTAGAAGTCTGCAATTATTCCAATAATCCAACTCGTAAAAAAAAAAAAAAAAAAAAAAAAAAAAATTTAATGTAAGTTATGGATTAATTAAGTTTAAATAAAAAAGGATCTTTCATGGGTTTAACGAATCCATTAAAACAAAAATTAGTTGTAATGTTTTTCGATCTCAGCTTGGAATTCTCAATTCCAAAAAAGGTTATCGTGTCAATTGGTTGTCATAGCATCTATAAAAGATTGTTGATTAACAATAAAATCATTGTGACAAGCAAGGTAGTTCACTGATTTCTTACAAGAAAGAAAGTTATTATAATTTCTAAAATTCTAAATAATAATACTCCTTTACGTATCCACGCTCTTCTATCACTTTTGTAGGCCTGATCTGAAGCAGTAGGATCACTGCACAGTCCGTTAACTCTGGAACTAACTAATGATATATCTCAAGTAATTCCAAAAATGCTTATTAATATAATAATAACGAATTTAATGTAGTCTTGTGCAATATTAAGATGACATTGTAGAAAAAAAATATTTATCATTAGGCCTAAAAAAAAAATATTAATAATTGAAGAAGGGAAAGCAAACCTTTATTTTTTTAAAGGAAGATCTTGGTTTAAACATTTAAGTAGCATTTAGGCTTTGTTTTAATTATATTGTGAATTCTTGTTTCTAAAATATTACTTTCTTTTTTATGTAAAGATGGTAGTTCTTATTATAAATATGAATGAAAAAAAAGAAAAGATTTCCAAAAGCTTTGTAGTATGAAGTTATTGATAAGGGAAATAAAATGTTAATTTTTTTCTCTCATTAACATATTCCTTTATTTTGTTTTATGTAACATTAGAACAGAGTGGGGGGGGGGAAGGAGCTAAAATTTATTGAAAGCCTTTGACTGTGATGTTCACTGACGATTGTTCCGACAGTACTGTGATGTACTCAAATATATTTGTAAATTCTATTATTGTTGTCACGGTGATAATTTATTAAAATCAAGAAATAAAAGAGAAACGATCGTTTTTGAAAGCGCACCAACTAAAGAAAAAGTCTTAATCCGACGATGCTTAAAAGATATTCGTCCATGTCCTGTTCCCGTGGGGACGAGGACATGGAATCTAGGCCAATGCGGATCTGTTCTGGGACATCTCAGTCTATTTAAAATTGAGGCCGCAACGCGAGCCAAAAGTCACTTTTCCCCTCTTGGTCCACGTGCATTCAAGGAGAGGAAGAAGCCTCTCCGATTACCGGTCGCATAACAATGCCTTTAATGAACCAATCCCGCGACCCGACACAAGAGCACCGTCTAACCACTCACAGACGACGGCACACAACGAAACTGCCAGGAATCTTAGAACTAATTCGTGGCCAACAGTAAAATTTTGATTTTATTTGCATGGTAATCTGTGAAGTTTAACCGCTTTCTTGCCAAGAATAACTTCTGTCCATTTAGTTTCTATCAAAGAACGATGAATACTGGAAAGAATACGAGAAACGAAACATTTCACAGATGCGATTCAATTTTAGCATATGTTTTTGAATCAGGAATCACTTATTATTTTCAATTATCGTATTTACACGCGGATAAGCGGCAACCTTTTGATTAATACTTTGGAATTTGAAGAAATATATTTTGTTTATTAATATATATAGAAGAATTTTCTTATTGTAATACTTTGGCCTTTAAAATCAGAATGAAGCTTACAGATTGAATAGTATTCGTAAAAAAACAAAAAAAAAAGTCTTCCCCAAACACAGATTTCTATGTAAGTTATTGAATTTGCGAAACTGATACCAATTCTTGTAAATATCCGACTGATAAATGATAAAATACCCTCCCAAGAATCAGTGCTCTACCTCTGCTAATTTATAAGTGACACTTTATTTATAAAATTAATAAAATAAACACGAAAACAATGTACTGAGAAACACACTAACTCAGCTGTTAAAAAGCCAAGTTCCGAAGTCACAAATGGTTGTACTTTCAAACAGTACGATACGAAATACTCATGATCCAAATTCTTGACCTTAAGAAGGCAATGCGGCTTATACACGAGCAAGCACAGTACATCGTTACAATTCCAAAAATAATTACTGAAAAATCAAAGCCGATTTCTGCAGATTATCTCCCAATTTTTCAAGCAGCATTTCATTTTATATCCTATCTATGTTCTACTGTGTTTTATTTTAAACTGAATTCCTGTTTCATTTACAAAACTTAAATGTTCTGAGGCATCTTAGGGCGTAGCGATTTCATCAAACTTTTTTTTTATTAAAAATGGGATCAGCCACTTTTACAAAAACTAGTTTAGCACAGCTTTAGAGAGAGAAAAAATACAGCAAAGTTAAATTCAATTACGGAAAATAATTGAATAAATTAGTTCTATTAAAATCCAGCAAATATTGAAAGTGAAATAATGTTTTTATGTTAAAGCTTTCCAATGTTTCTTAACTACGAATAATTCTCCAACAATTCGGAAATGTCGCCTTGGTCTCTGTTTACCATCCTTACAGTTGCTAATATGAAAAAATAAAGCTTATATCTTATTATTAGAGCCTTATCTGTAGCTGGGAGATAGATTTGAAATACACTGTTTATTTGTTAAACTTCAAAACACATTTAAGAAAAAAAAATGAGAATTTTAAAAAGACATTTCAGCTTGTTGACGCCAAGAAGATACGACGTGACCGGAATCCGAACACACGATTTAGTAACTTTAAACATCTACGAAGAGATCTAGACACCACTAACCATCCATCAATCGTCACCCAGAAGAAACTCATTAACGAAGGCATTCCAAAGCCCTTTTAAGGCGACATCTAGCGTTGAAACAGGAAACCTCTGTTTTTCATGGAAATTCCCAAATATCGCAGGCATTTTCAGTTCGATTTCACTGAAATTTCTAGAAATGGGCATTATTAATACTTTAGAACAATGATATTCCTTAGATAAACCAAAAATCAAAAAACTTTTATTTCGCTTGGCATCTATTTTATTGATGGCTCTAACATTTAATCCATGTAATAATCCATTGAGATTTTTTTGTTCTTTGTTGGGTGAGAGTGGCTTCAAATTACGGCCTTTCGTTGAAATAATGTTAAACAATCCAAATATATATATATATATATATATAGGTATATATATTTCAAATACTAAGTGGATCATCTAGAATTCTGTGGTTCATTTAGAAGCACATCCTACATCCTAATTTAGTTTCTAATTTAGTTTTAAAATTCTCCTATAGATTCATATTAAGAAGTCTTTGAAATTTTTTAGAACAATAAAACAAGAATATCCACTTTCATGTAATAGATGCGTTCGCTTCTCATTATTCAAAAAAAAAAAAAAAAATACGCATACGTTTTACATGGTTGTAGCATTAGCTGTGACCGGATGACGAAATTAAGCATACGGCACTTCATTTTTTCTTCGACTCTGGATGAAATTGGGAGTTTCTTCATTGAATTTCATTTATTTTTTTCTATATACCAATTGTCATGAAAATCTGTCTAGTTGCAATCGAATTGTTTCATGGGTAAAGGAGGACAGACAGACACATTGTCGACAATAGGCAGTTTTTTGCAATTTTTAGCTGAATAAATAATCAAAATTTGGAAGTTTTACACGAAGAAAAAGTTGATCAATGTTAATATATCTGTAGAATTTTTATTTTTAATCTAATGTTTTTTTAATAATAAAATGCAAAAAAGTAATTGTAAAGTTTTAAACTTCACATATCTGCAGAGATTGTAAGTGCAAAGTCAAAGTTTCTTGTTTTTAAGATAGAAATAAGTAGATAGAATGCTTTAAAACGTTTCAGAAGGAAAAAAGAAACCCTTTCTTTAACTTAAGTGTTTGCCGAGTTCTTTTCATCTAAAGCTTTTCCAGTCGAAGCAAACAAGCATTTTGATTTTGTCCGTCTGGCTCTGCGACTGCCTTTTCTCATTCCTGGGAATCCAGTTCAAAGGTTCTGTTGTCTCCATTCCAATCCCTTCAAGTCAATCACCTTAGTGTCTAAGCCCTAACAAGTATCCCTTCGTATTTATGCTCTTTATATAGCATTTTAAAACTGAATTACTTGCTCAGAACCAGACTCCTCCCTTTAAGTAAGAACTAGTAAACATACGGTTAGGACTCTTCTTTTTAAGTATATATTAATCCATAAATAAAGAGCATAAATTCCTAGGTTCGTCTGTCACAGAAACTAGCTATCGACGCATCTCAATTAATTCGCAATCCTAATTACTGAAAAGACAGTTTAGTTGTATTTATTCATAAACTCACTGAGAATTTGATGAACTTACACTGTTGAAGCAGATAGCTAGGCGAGGAAGTTAAAATAATCTCAAATTACTGCGTTTCTTATTTTAAATGAAATTATTATTCTATTAAAGAAGAATTGATTCCTAAATATAACCCCTCATTACCAGTCTTATCCTGTCATATCTAATAAAAAAAAAAAAAAAAAAAGAAGGAAAAAATACTTCAAAAAGTAATTGGTAAATGATGTTTTTTTTAACGCTTAAATTACCGCAAAGACGCTTTTAATGTCGCTTTTTGTCATTTAATTATTTGTTCTTAACTAACTAAGCTTAATGTATAAAATTTTATATTTCATATTCTTTCTGTACATGTAATCAAAAATACAATCCAAATAAACAAAAACAAAAATTTAGAAAAAAGAAAATCTTTATTTTCTTTAACTTTGATGTGTCTCAACTCATCTACTTCTATTAATGTGGAAATAATCTTGGAAATAAGATGTGACCGTTAAAAATCTTAAAGAATGGTATCAAGTGACGGTCTTTTAATTTGTGATACCATCTGTTCTGCGTTTTTCTTATTTTTTTTTTAACTCCCTTCAGTATTCATTTCAGCGACGAAGATAAATTTAGCCAACGTCTTCATCATTTCTAAATAGTTGGCAGTGGAAAGTGGCAGCAGAAGGGGGAAAAAGTTATCTAACTCGTTGTCGGTTCCTATTAAATCATCAGTGTTTGTCACTTGTCTAATCTCAGGGAAATCTCGCCTCTCGGCAACGACGCTTACAAATCTGACGCCTGCATGTCGGGGTGATAGTTAAGAATCGGTTTCGATTTCTCGGTGCCAAGCTTTGAGACTAGAGCCAACCCTTCGAAATTTTTAATGAGGAGATAAATCAAAAAGTTAAAATAAAGAAAATTCCTACTTAACGAAAACCAGGTGTATATAAGTTAATTTGAAGTATGTAAATGTTAATCTTGAAATTTATTAAAAATAAGCCATCTCTTAAGAAATAGGGCTCATTTCTTACTATTTTTTTTTTCTATCTTCTTTTTATTTAATTCGAACTTACTTTTTTACCAGATCTTGATGAATTCAGGATATGTCAATAATTTTATTGTTTTTAGTTAATACCAAGTTTCATGAAAATTGGTTGTGAAGGAATTGAGTTGTCTCGTCCATATGGACAGACAGACAGGCAAAATGAATCTGTTGGGAGCTTACTCGGAACTCATTTTAAAAAATAAAGCTTCCTGTTCTTTTGCTCCGGGTGACTAAAGATGCTCGATCGCAGGTTAAGACGTCCACATCACAACAACCACGATTACTGTTCGTTTGAAGAAACGAATTTAAAATAAATGTCATGACATTTATATGACATAAGTTTTGATTTTGTTCTGAAAATTGATAGTAACAAATGCTTTACTTCGTTATAAAGTTAAAGAGAATTTTAATAAATTTTGAGGCCGATTGTAAGCATAGGGATGTGTGATTACAAATCCACCTTACGTCTTTTTATTGTGCATTTTAATATATCTGAAGATATGTAGACAATTTAAAGGGATAAATGCAGAGAACAAAGGATTAGATTTTCTCCGTTTGAACATTTTTCAAAAGTTATTATTTTTATCTGTAAGACCTAAGTTTCAAAATGTATTTTAACACTTCACTGCCCTACAAGAATGTTAGGCAGACGAATCCGCTATTCTCAAGGACCTGAAGCTGTTCTGAATTATCTGAAATTTCGTTACTTCGGAACCACCATGAAATATCTTGGAATTCACATCCACCTCCGAGTACTGTTGTTAAAATTTGTACACAGGTATTCCCTTCAAAGAAGTTTATATATGAGACAAGTAAAGAGTAAGGAAACACAGATGCAAATTTATCTGTAAACAATGTGGGATAGATGGAGATCATATTGTCTAGAGGTAATATCATAACATTCTTAAAATTACATTTTTATGTGTTAGGTTTATGAAACAGACTATAGTAGTATGAAACAAGATACTACTACCCTATCTTGTTGCTGTCACTGCTTTTCTTTCCTGTGGCCAAGAGCTATAAATAGATTGTAAAGATAAATGGCAGTGCTTTGCTGCCACTATCCAGTTCAAAGAACATGATTGATTTTCGTTCTTGATTTAGTACGACAAACGATGTTCAGCTTCCTGTCAAGGTCTAAGAAGTAATTGTGTGCGTAAGTTTACATTGTTAGCGGCAATCATGGACTATTCCTATGTTTGGAACAAAGGGGTGAAGTTCTTTACTTCAAAACTCTCGCGCATCGTTTAGTTACCCAAGTTAACGAAATAAGCATTCAGCAAGCTTAACTCTATAAGACGTCTTTGTAGTCATCTTGGATGGCTCAGAGCCAATTCCACATACATGAGAACTTAAAAACTAAAGCGTTAGTTTCAGAAATGTCACACTTCTTCCAAATGTGACATTGATTTGACTTTCAGAATTTGCTGGTATAGATGAGAAATTACCAACAGTGGACTTGAAACTGCTATCTCAATTCAGGCCAAGGGGTCGACGAGAAAGCTATAATTTTCACTGTAGTAATGCTATAAGTTTGAAGTTTTAATGCTGATAAAGCCGTATCTCTTACAAAATGGCTGTTATTTGTATTTTTCTTTGAGGAAAAAAAATACTCGTGAGAAAGAGATCTGTTAAAAAAAAAGAAAACCTCTGATATACAAGCAGCAACAATGAAGTCATCGATACATAAAAGAGATCGGGAAATTCTGGTACATAAACAGACAGAACTAATAATGTAATGAAAAAGTTACGTTAGAGTTTGAATTTTGTCTTCCACATAGGGCTATCATTTCCGTACGGAAGCGATGCTGCAAATGGATGCTACGATTTTTGGCCATGTTTCGAAACCTTTAAAAGGTCATGTTTGACTTTAGGTTTATTTTTAATTCTATCGAATTAAAAATACAACTGGAAAGGAAACTTAAAAATTTAAATGGAAACTCTTTTTACTATAAGCTTCTTATTGATTTTGATACAAATCGTACCCTTAGGTAAATTTAAATGTAGAAATTTGCATCCGAGACTGGATGTAAATTTCCATGGCAGACGGTATTGAGGCAGTTCAGTTCCGCGAATTCCAGGTGCTTAATTCATTCGCCACGTTCCGATGAAATGCCATAAAACGGAAATGCATTATACTTGGTCGACATAACAGCAGATGCCGTTGAGTTTACATTAACACAGGAATGAAGTTTCATGAGTCAATAATCTTTAGTTTGAAGATGTATTAAAGTTGAACGTTTACTGGGCTTTAATTTACCTTTATTTGAAGGCAATTCTGATTCAATTCCAGGGATTATTGCTTCGGAATCTCAGAGTGCAGGTTATAATCAGTTGAACTACAATTGATTTCACTTGAACTTTCCACAGTGGAACTCTATTACGCGATCTTTTTTATTTGATTCTCTGCTGTTGCCTTGACAACAACGACTTATTCTATTCAGGAGCTCTGCTGTTGATTTTGTATTATTTGGTTTTGATATTCGTCTTTTTAATGGTAATTATTTAATAAACAAACTTAGCGATTTTTAATCCCAAAAGTAATTATTTGTTAATATTAAATTTTAATAAATAAATAAATAAATTTTAAGGCATTTTGAATGGTTAGATATCTTTTTCTTTTTTTAAATAGAAAACAAATTTATCGGGGCTATTTTCTTTCACGGAAGCAACCATTTGCTATTTTCTTTGCCGGAAATGTAAAATTTCTACTGTGCGAGATTAAGAGTTATAAAAGAATAATGAATTTAATTGTCTATTTATTGTAGTTTATTTTTTTTACTCATAAATCAGCCCATATTGTAGTAACACCTTGAATTGTTTTTCCACCTGATTTCAACTTGAACCAGAATGTTCCATGCTGACGCAGTTTCTAAATCAGAACCAGACGAACAGTGAAATGGGAAGGAGTAGTTAGAACTAAAAATACTCCTGTGGTCATCGCAAAACTTAATGTTCACGATTTGACGGAAACCTGTTTTTCAAACATTGCGTTAACGTAACAGAAATAGCTGCAAGGCAAGCTTAGATCTAACAATTTCACTATTTAAAGTTTCAAAACAATATAACAGAAAAATGACTGTTTTTAAATTTTGCCTTGATTTCTGAATGACGATACACACAAAATTATTTATTTAAACTTATCAATTAATATTAATTGCTAAGCTAATTTAAACTTTTAACAAGGAGGATGTACATCTACTTTATTCTGATAAGCGGAATTAATATGTTTTGTTTTTTTAAGTATATACAAACACCCAAATTATAAAATTTTCACCCTTCGCTGTACTGTTAAAGGATCTCTCAGGATGTGATTTTAATTTTACTTGGAAAATTGAATTCAATTCCTTTTCCTATTATCTTAATCATGCTCATCTGCTGAATCAATTGTTAAAGATCAATCAATTATTTCAATCACTTCTTACGTGTTTGCATTTTCACTTACTTTTCAAAATGTTTGCATTTGTCCACGACTGTTGGGCAAATCTGAAATCGGAAAAACCTGAACAAAACTAAATGAAAATTGATACGGTAATCGACTTTTCTTAAGGATATCGTTTCAGCAAAATCTACATTTTGTCCAAACATGGCGAAAGGTGTTTGTAAGGTAGTTTATGTCCAGATTCGGCTTGAAACCGTAACTCTAAGGCAACGGATTTCCTATCTTATTTTCCAAACATTTTTGACAATCCACGTGATTAATATTAACCAATCACGAACTAGCTTACCTTGAATCCTTTTCTTGCAAACCGATGATAAATTCCACCATAGCCATTGCGGAAATCCTTATAATATGTTGAGCACCAAACAGCAGCGTCAGCACAAATTAACTAACAGTACGAACTTCGATTCCTCAAAGATCTGAACTTAACAGAGTGACGAAGAAATAAAAAAAAAACCAAGAATATTTTCAGGGTCTCCACCAACAAAGCAACCATTTCAAGACGAAGAAGAAAAAAAATGGGAATGCTAGTGGTAAAAAATAGATAAGAGCTGGACAAAAATAAGAAGTTCCACTCAAATGCATTTCATGATTCCAACAAAAGGAAAAGTCTTCATCTAATCATTCTGTAATTGGCGTTTTCATTTAGGTAGATCTTTTATCTAGCTAAATGAAAGCGCCAATTACAGAATGATTAGATGGAAGACTGAATGAAACAATTAAATAAGATTTGCCCCATGACTTTGTAAGGGATTTTCTGTTCTGGTTAATTAGAATTAAGCTGTCTCTGCTACAATCTCCACCACAATCTCCTGCACGGAATTTGTAGTTTCTGAGGACCTAAAGAGGAACTCTATTTTGAAAACAAAATAATAATTTTATAAAGCCAAATATATTTGATAAATGTAATCTTCCTTTCTGGAAGTTATTGTAAATTTTCACCAGAAACAGGTTTCAGAAGACTTATATGTAAATGGCTGTAAGGAAGTATTGTACTGTGCTTTGAAACTGATGAGTAATTAGTATGTATTACATGCAAAAAATATAATATAATAGTTTATCAACACGAATGATATTGCTTGTCGATATTTAATGGTATTGCTGTAATCTGACTTTTTTGCATAAGAATTGTGTGAATTGAAACATTAACAAAACGTTAAAAAGTTTTCTTTTTTTCTTAATCGCTCTGCAGACAGCAGATTATTTAGCAATATCTTCTTTCTACAGCCTTTACCATCATGGATAATTAGACGTTTATAAGTTACTGCAGCGCTGTTTTGTCTCGCTGGCTGAAATGCAAACTATTAGATCTTCTGTATTGGAAGAATTTTATGAAATTCTGTATCATGTTGTGCATCAAAGTAAAACAATTTTCATTTAAAAATTTTGTTTTTAAAACATGTAGATTTCTTAATTTTGTGAAAAATACCTTTTTCTGATTTTGGTTTTGGCAAAGATACAGCATCTTTATTATATATTTGTTATGATTTACGATCAATTCCAATCTTAATGAACAATGGGGGAAAAAAACCTTCCTTATTTTAAAACTGTAAAGTAAGCCTAATGTTTTGTATCATAATACTACTGCCACCAAACAATATCCCGAAATGACGAAACTGAATGAAATATTAGAAATTAATTATCAGTTTTTCTTAAATAATTTTAAAAGCATCTGGTTAAAGAATAACGAAACGTATCAATCAAAAATGGTTAGCTGATCTCTAGGTAGAGGGCGCTGGATGTTAGAAGCGCCGTTGCAGGAAGTTGCCGTTGCTGACATTCAGATAACCTTAGACTTCGTTTGTGTTAATTAATTTGGTTTCTGTTGCCAAGTCACAGATTATTTACTTTCTACTCCTTCCCATTTGAAAGACGCTTCCGGAATACAAAAGGTTTGGCCAGTTAAAACTGGGATTTATGTCGTCAAAGATCAAATGAATGCTGAATTATTTTCTTATCTTTCCGTAGGTGCAACTTTGTTTCAAAAAACGAGACGCCAATTTTGGTTAAGTTTTTCCACGACAAGTCCTGTTTTCGTAGTCGTGTTGGTCCGTCTGTCTGTACAAAACATCCTCGACTTCTGCTGGTTGAATTTCGATGAAATTTTATACGTAAGCATTTAGTAGAAATCTACGTTTGATTAAAAGCAATCAAGCAAAAGCTTGTTTCGACTGCTTCTAATATTCGACTGAAAATTATAGCACTGTCTATTATTATTATTATTATGATCATTATTTAATAGTTGGAACTTTTTCATTAGTTGACAAGGAACTATTGCTGCATTTAATTTGTTTCAATATCACTATTTTTTTTTTCTTTGTAGTTTACATCCAGATAATGATCTTTTGTGAAGGCGCCTCAATTGTTATGTTCATACAGTATATAGACTGCATAAACTTGTAGATTACACTTTTTTTTTTCTTGTTCTGAATCCTATTGCATGATTAATAATATACAATAGGAAGATTTATTTCAGTTCAAATTCTTCAAATGCTATTTGTCTTGGTCAAACGTTTGCTTTCGGCAGGCTTCCCCCCCCCCCCCAGTTAATCAGTGATTACAGATTTTTTTTTCCAAGCAAAATAAAAAAAGACAAAGAAACATCGATCGACTGTGTTATTTAGTAATATCGCTGTCATCAGAAGAAATATTTTTTTTTTTTTCTCACAAAATCCTGTTTAAGGATTTACTTCCATCAAGAAACATTTCGTTGTTCCTTGCAGAGTGGCGCTGATGTCCTTCCCACAATTCCATTCGGAGGATCAACTTTCCATCATGGCGTCTACCGATTCTAATGATTTATGGCAGTTTTTAATGGAGTTCCCTTAATCTAAACGCTTTGTATTTATTCAGTTTATTTCTTAACATTATGTTTATTTTATCAGCACGTTTTCCCACAATAGAAACGCGATACAACTTTAAAACTCCCATTATTACTATCGCCTTAAGACAGTCAGCGTGAAGTAAGTCTTTTTAAAATAGGTTACAATTTGTATTTATTTGTTATTTCTACTATTAAATAAAATCTATTTCCTAATATGCTCTTTATCTACGCGAAATCTTCATAATTCTAATGTATTCGTTTCCAATTGCCCGCCTTTACATCAGCGCCCTCACTGGCCAACAGCCGAGATTGACTTCTTACGAGTTACTTATCTTCAAGAAAAGAGCGCCCACATAAAGGCCATTTTAGACGTGCCATTTCAGTAGGCTATATCGATGGCAATGTAAGGATAGATGCCAGTGAATAAAAACCTTTAAAACTCTGTCATAAGGCCGCTTTTGGCGTGCCATTTGAGTATGCTAAATCGATGGCAATGTCAGGGTAGATTACTAGTGATTAAAAAGCTTTAAAACTCTTGTCTTACATGTTCCATATCGCCTTCCATCAGACAGAAAATATACCGGTACCACCAAATTATAAATCTTAGCCAAATATGATCCTCCTACATACATTTAAAAGTTGTTGTTGTTGTTGTTGTTTTTTTTATTTTTTTTTTTTTTTTTTAACCCAACACCACTGATGGATGATTACTGATTTATTATTTATAGTAATTTTTTAAATTACATACTAAAAGTTTTGTATTTATCTATTAGCTCATCATAAAACGTTCGTAACTAAATATATCTTAAGTCTAGTAAAGTAACAAGAAGGTAGGTGTCAGGATAATCCTATGTAGACGTTCCTCACATACATCGAGTATTTAAATTACAAAGAAATTGAAAATGAAATTAATTTCAAGGTATACAGTTTGCCGGACTGGATACTAACGTGCATTGTAAGGTAAAACACTAATATCAAACTTAAAAACTTCTTATACCCGACTATCAATTTCAATTTTCTCCTGGGTTAACACCTGAGAAGAGTTGATCAAATGTGCTTTAAAACAAAAATTCATTTTACCACAAGTGATGTGCACCACTTACCACTGACGATGTAACAAACCGAGGAATGCATTTTCTCTTCAATTTTTACCATTTACCTAGGAATGGGGAGGTTTCTATAGTAGAGGAAAATTTTCTTCCATGATTCTTGGATTAAAATTGATGATTTTTTAATACCACAAAACCCTTGGAAAACGATTATTTTCACATTCTAGGATTCCAAGATCGAATTGTGTGTCTAGCGCTTATGGTATTTAACCGTCGATCTTCGAATTTTGCAGGATATTAGTTATTTCCTTTTCTTGCCGAACGACAGCTGAAGTTTCAAATCATCCGTATTTTCAGTCCCTCTTGAACATTCGCGTTGAAATATTAGTGTACTGCCCTAAATCCCAACACCCAGTGAGAACATTATCATATTAATAACAAGTTAAAAGCGACAAGGAACTTAGTTAGGATGTTAACGTCCATCTCTCCTGTTTTAACTCCATAAAGTCTCTTGTAATATCTTGTGGAATTTAACCCCAGATTATCGGAGAGGCATTGACTATTATGAATAGGACTTCCTTGATTGCAAGTTAATCTTTAGTTTAGTTCCAACGAAAACCTGAAACATACATGCAGATTCGAAACGGAAAAAAGTAAAATGCTTACCGTAAGGATTCGATCTGTTCCTCCTTCTCGTTAAGGCGCTTCTCGTAATCGTAACGGAGCTGAGCGATTTCAGCGGTTAGGCGTTGGGCCTTTTGCTCCTCGGATTTACGCGCGGCTTCGGCTTCACGGTACGCAATGCTAAGTTCTTCTCTCTCGGTTTCCAGTCGCTTAACTTCAATTTCAAGCTCGTGGTAACGCCGTGTAGCGTCTGACAGCTGACTCTTCACCTCGTGCAAGTCGTCTGAAAGTCAAGAATATAAAAAGGCTTTAACAGGAAGTTTTAAACTTTATTTATTTACATTTAACGATGAGCTCTTAAGAGTTAATGCAAGTTTTCTTAGCCAAAAGCAAACAAATAAAAAACTTTGAACTAAGCAGGCGAAGCCTTAGCTATTCAACCGAGGTATTTTGCGTGTGTGTGTGTATATGTATTTGAACCTGCATCACGCTACAATGGCAGGACCGATTTTCTTAATGATTCATGGACAAATTTAAAATAGGAGAACAGTCATTTGATTTGAATTTGACACCTTCTATTCCTCAAAAGAAAGTCTGTTAAAAATTAATTTTTTAGCAAATATAAAGAGAAAGATGTAAAAGTGTTCTGTGAAACTGAAACGCTTGCTTTTTGTTAATGTTTTTTTTTTTTTTGTAAGTAAAGTGCTTCTACCAGTGAATATTTTGCTGTGACTGTACTTATACTTAGTGAATTTTTTGGAGCGAATGCATACAAAATTACATAGTGATGTATCAAAGTATCCTGGTCAGTGTGCAACTGCTAAGGAGTTGCCTTGTGAGCATCTTAAAAATTATTTCAACTTTAGTTCAAAAGGACGTTATTAAGGAAAGTGTAAATATTAATATACAAGATGATTCAAAAGTCCGGCGCCATACAACAACTTCGATTTTCATTCCATTTTTCGCTATCTGCAATAATTAAGGAATTTTCCTGTTGCCGGACTTTTGAATCACCCTGTATTACAAGGATAGAAATTCCGAAATTGAGGTCTTTACTTTAAATATAAAGATCTGAGAGTTTACTAAATTCTGTAAACAAACTGTAAATGATTTACATAAAATATTTAAAAAATAAATAAATTGAGATACATTTTACGTACAGTTAAGAAATAGGAAAGTAAAGTAAAACAACGTCGATGAAGTAATTTCATTCACAGGAAGTACAATTGCCATTATTTGTTTAATCGAACATTAATTTTTTAATATAGAAAGACAACAAATTAAAACTTGTTTGTATTAAAAAAATATTAAACAAATGCCCGCCATGTTTACATTTGAATACAAATAAAGCTTCGAAATGGATATTAGGGGCTTAACATAAAGTTTGTAAAATTCCTTAATATAAATCGTAGATCAAGGTTTGGAATTTAGGATGCATTCATTAGTGTACAAATACATATGTCTGCCTTCCGTCTGTGAACACATTAACTCAAACACTATTTAATAGAGGAAGCTGAGATGGTGGCATCCGTTGATTTTGTACAAATTAGACTCAGTAATAGATAGCATTAAGAAACTATTAATGATACATGAAGAACTTTTTTATCCTAGAAGGATGAAATTTCAGTGACAGATTGGAGATATTCTGAGTAAGCGTTCATTTAAAATTTGTAAAATTGAGTCCCCAAATAGGAGATTGCAATATTTTGCTGATCTTCTGGCTGCCCATGAACTAGAGATTATTTGACGAAAGTCAGTATCACACAGTCCTCGAAGATATATCCTGGGGAAAAAATTCCATCCTAAAATCTTCGTAGTAGGTTCACATACAGGCAATAATCTTCCTATGGATAAAGAAAAAGTTCAGGCAAAATTCTGCGTTTCCAGTTTTTCCCGTTTCGGGGTCTTCAGTATAAAGAAGCTTTCCTTACCTAAAGAAACCCGAATGACAATGAAAGAATAATACACGATTCCAATAAAGATGGCAGAAACCGAAAACAATTGCATCCCAAGTGCACTAATCCAGTTCTGCTATGAGCACAGGAAGTTATCGGATCTCAGAGGCAGAAGGCAGAAGTGGTCAACGGATTACAGATCCACTTTTGATTGTTATTCAATAATATCAGAAACACTCTTTTGACATCATTTCTCTATAATATTAAATAATCCCTATTTCAATTTCATTCATCATCTACTTACGCCTAAACAGCAATTTCTGTTCTTGTTTTTTTTTTTTTTTTTTTTTTCCTGTTTGATTTATTTCTGTCTATGTGGTGAACTGAAGCGAGCAGTTTCGTATTACTCCTCTTTACGTCAGCAGTTGCATCTGATAACGGAAACAGTCACGTGACGAAAGCTGTGTTTCCGGTTGAATTTAAAACAGAAGTCTCTTTATGTATTTGGTCAACAGATTTATTAATAGACGGAATTCGAAATGAGTTCATCCATATTTAGGAACGATTAAATCGATGCATCTTGACGGATGCAGGTTACAATCTTGAACCGATTTCAATGCTGACTGCAAACTTATTTAAAACTGAAGGCTCCGCCTCTGCTCGCCCGCGGCCGATAGTGCAATAAAGCAACCCTTTTCCTTTAGTATCTGTTCTTTTCTTGGAACAATAATAAAAATATAAAGATGTTTTGTAACGCTTAAAGAAAATAAAAAAATAAAAAAAACATTTCGGGAGCATTGATAATCTTGCATACTGAGCATTTTGGATCGATTTACGAATATATTTAGATAAAAATAGTATTAGTTCATATTTTATTCGCTTATAAGGAAGCCTTTTTGATCAATTTTTAATTTTTTCCGGCAAATAACTAAATTTGTATACGAAAGTATGTAAGTGAGCAAAACCATTCATATACAAATTTGATTATTTAAAAAAAATAAAAATTCATCGACATCTGATAAAATGCGTCTAAACATGATATCTAAAAAAACAGTAACGACGCAACAACCTTTGCTTTTATTTTTTTGTATTACAGATTCATTGTAGTAATTGGTCAAACAAATTCTTCTCTATAAAATCACAAATGAAACTGAGCCGAAATAACTCATTAAATTTAAAATCATACTTGGCGGGCCAGCTTTCGATTACTTTGTTTTAGTTTTTCGGCAGTCCTACATTGATCGCAACGCCATTATAATATTGAAATAATAAGGAATTACACTCGTATGTGAAGTTTTTCATTCATGAAATGTGAAAGAATATTTAAAATTATCGTTGAAGTTTCATTGAACTCTGAAATTTGTAGTTTATGGTTTAGTGCAGTTCGCTAAGTCCATCTACATTCAATTTGTAACTCTCGTAAACTCTCGATGTTTACGAGGCTAAAAATGGCGGTTCAGGTCGTGTCCAATTTTAAATTTTTGTAAGCTTTTGATATGGTAGAAGCTTTGTGCTTTGAAAAGAAATACTTCTTTTCTAAACACCGTATCAGAATATATCTAAGAATAAATCAATATGCACCACCTTTGATTAAATTATTTATTTAAATAATAATAAATAATATAACGAAAGGAAAACAAGAACAGCACCTGAATAAAATAAAATTGCCTTTCTGATTCAATTATGGGAAGGAATTGGTAACGGCCGTTTCGTCCTTCAACGGACTCATCAGCCCAATCCCGCCCTCCCCGATAAAAGAATCAGAAAGGCAAGATCCTATTAGTGAAGATCACCGCCAACCTGGCAGTGACCCCAAAAACAAGAAAAGGCAAGAAAATTAAATGTTGTGTCGCTAGACACCAACAAGAACCTTTTCCTACAACTAGTAGGCAATAAAGGCATTAAAAAAGAAAAGAAATTTACATTGCGAATATTCGGAAATTTCCCTTATTCCTTTTTCAAGCAAGGTAGGTCGTATTAACACCATGACCTAAAAAAGGAGGTATGGTGTTAATAAGATACTTTTGATAGCTTAAAGTAGAATTATGTCGAATTTTATTTTTTTGGTCACGGAAGTCTCGAGGTCCACATTTCCAGAAATTTTGTTCTATGAATGTCTTTTATGATAGCATATTTCTGTAGGAGACCGATATGCATACAAGGGACCTGCGCAGACACGTAATCAAAAGACGCTTGTGTGGATTAAGTTGTTTTGTTGCCGCTAGGAGCGTTGGTGTCAAGTTACAAAAGAGATTGTATTAAAATCTATGTTTCATATTATAATAATATATATAAAACTACTTACCACTGAGTTTTTTGTTCTCACGGAATAGAGCATCCTTTTGTTCACGGATTTTCTCGTATTCATGAGAGATCTTCTGCAGCTCGGTAATCTTTACTCGCAGTTCCCTTTGTACGTTTTCGTAGAGTACATTCAATTCTTCGTACTTGGTCTTGATTTCAATGTTGATCTTTTCTACTTGCTCCACGCGTTTCTGTAAACTCATGGCTGTGTTGTTGGCCTAGAAAAGACAAGAAAAAGGAAAGTTAAGTTCGATTTAAGGGTAAAAGAAAAGAAAAAAGAAAACAAAGATGCTTATATTTAAAAATACTACGCATATTTCTATATTTTGAAAAATTCGTCAATAAAAGGTTAATGCGGAGAAACTGAGAGAGTAAACTTCTCTTTAAAGTCTAGTTTCGAAGAGAATCAATATCGAGTTTCGTCCTTTTGATTTGGCCTTAATGCTTGCCGGATCTAACGACTGTGAGTTTGTTTAATATATTCTAAAATCATAAATTCATATATAAAACACACGTAAAAATATTAATAAAAAATTACCCAATTGTTTTTGGTAGAAAGAGAGGGAATAAAATATTAAAAAATTAAAAACATATACATTACAATAACGGACAGTTTCGATGGCTGAATGCCACATCATCATCAGGTTTTTGTTATTATTTTTACGTGTATTTTATATAAAGGAATTTATGATACTAGAGAAAACATTACACTCACACATTAAATTTTTAAATTAATATATTCTAGATTAAATCTTTACTTCGCGTTACCTATAGTTAATAAGAATATGTTTTTGTTGTAAGGATTGTAAAATACTTATTCCCATGAATAATAATTATTTATGAAATAATATGAAAGTTTTTAAGTGAATATTTTTTTATATAAAGTGCGATAAAAAAGAGTGCCTTACCTTCTCCAGGTCGATGATAAGCACTTCGACCTCGCTCTGCAACCTGCTCTTCTGTTTCTCAAGAGCAGAGCACTTGTTCATCAATCCCTCCATCGTTTCCTCATATTCGGCAGTCCTAGCAGCGAATTTGCGTCTGTAGAAACAGAAAAGATGGCGTGAAATTTGCTGAAGAAATAGGAAGGCACAACAATCATTCAAACTGAAAAACTAGTAATGTGCCTCTTGAACTGAATAAACAAAAAGAAATTCTGTATATAATTCATGTGCCGTCTTTGAGCTTGTCACAAATAAATTAAATAGGTTTCTTTTATTGGGTTGCTAAGTTTTCCAAAACTTTTTAAGAAACTTTTTGCATGTTAATTCTAATAGAAGTTACTGTCCGGTCGCCATTCCTGACAGCTTTCAAAATAAGTGAGTTGGAACAAAAGGAGTCACACGCCTTTGTACTTTAAAACGAAACTCTACAGCATTCGTATACGGGAATACTTTTGAAACATGTGGCAAACAGATTTATAAGTCAGGAGAATGTCATATAATATTTGAATTTGGAAATGTTTCTGAATCGGTCATCCGGATTGAACGTTAGATAGGAAGCTGAAATTCGGTTTATTGGTAGATCTTTTAAGCTTTTACCTAAAACAAGTTTCTTGAAAAGTAAAGAAATGACAGCCTTTCGGAAAAAAAGTAATACGAATGGAGATTTTATTGGAAAAAGGCTATTACTATTACATTCTTATGTCAGTGACTGCTAACTTTTTCTGTCTAGCAGTTTAAAGTAGCCCATCGCGGCCTGTACGAGTGTTTAATAATGGGATTGCGTACCTGATTTCCTCGAGTTCGTCAGCGTGTGCCTGGCATTCTGCTTCGTATTTGCTCTTATACATTTGGGCATCAGAGTTGGCCTTGGACAGCTGCCTCTCCAGATCAAGACGAGCTTCGGATTCCTCCTCCAACTGAACACGAACCGACTCCAGGTCGACCTCAAGGGTGTGCACAGTGGTTTCCAAGCTAGATCTCCTCTGCAATGAACAAGCAAGAAACATTGAACATTAAATAACATCTCATTGAGCTCAGAAAATTCAAAACAATACAAACTGTAAAATATAATTGCATTTTCTTAATTGTCTATTCGTTTAGTATTAAAATGAAGCATTTGTAATCAAGGTAAATTAACTAAATATTTGCTGGATTTTAACCTAAACCCAAGGGTTAAGATTGATCTAATGTTTGTTAAACTATCATAGGAAAAGCCTAGACGTTTACAAATTGACAAGACGTTTATTAAAAAAAATCAGTACGCTTCGAGGACCCGTAGCTTTGGTAAGTCTAGGTTTCGATCCTCAGCGTCGGGATTTGTTCATAACTATTTCTGTTCCAGACGATCTGGATTATTCTGGTCTTATCATTCCCTCACCATCCCTCGCTAAAACGGCTCGACTGAGCTCCATAAAAGTTGGTAGAATACTTATTTACAGTCAAGTTTTAAAAATGAGTACGGTTATTTTGGCCTCTACAACCCTCCCACCTGATGTCCAAAATTGCCCCTTCCCCATCATGAATGCTCAGTCCCCACAATGCGATGATTACCTGAGAACATTCTTAGTATATAATTTAATAATTAGGTTATTCTACAATAGATGGCACTCAAAAATGGACAATCGATTATCCAATATTGTTATTCTTTCCTCTTTTTTCTTTATTTTTAGAGACACGAATATTAGATTTTGATTTATCGTGTAACTACTGCGAAAGCAAAATGAAGTAAATGTAAAATATTCTCTTTGCAAAAAAAAAAAAACCTCTTACCCTCTCTTCATCTTCCAGACGGCGTCTGATGTCTTCACACTGTGTAGCCAGTTGGCTCTTGATGTGATTAGAGCTATCCAGCTGCTGCTTAACCTCTTGCACTTCCTTGATGAGTTCAATGTTTTCCTGGGACAGCCGCGTCTTGTGCGTCGTGATGTCCACGATGGTCCTATTCAACTCTTCGATTTTGATGTTGAGCTCGTGCACGGTGTACTCCAGCTTCTCTACGTGCTTCTGGGAGATCATCTGGAAAGAAAATAAACAAAGACTAATTTAGAACAAGTTTTAGCTTTGTGGTGAAACAATTACTACACAAAATTAGTAAAAAATAAAAGAATTGAATTTCAGTGGTTGTGGGCTCGTTTACATTCTTTTTTTTTAGACACTCTTCTTTATATCTTCAGCAGATTTACTTCACAGAGTGTAGTATGATTTTTGATATCTGTTATTTATAATAAAACTGGTGTGTGTGTTTGTGATTGTTTGTCTATCTATCTTTGTTTCTCTGAAATATAATAGTTAGAAAAGCCCAGATCTACGACTCTTCCTATCCCAATAATTATATAAAACTTGCCAAATTTAGAGATGACGTCCACAGATGCATTATAGAAACATCTTATTTGTAAAATAGTGTAAATTTCGTTATTTAAAACCCGACATTTATTCTTCAAAGGGGAGGAGGGGGGCTAAGAACTAGAACTAGTAAGATGTAGAAACTGGAAATATAAAACCTAAAACGGCTATCCTTGTTTAATTAATTGGATAATTCACATAACTTGTGACGCATCCAAAAGAGTAGCGTCGTTTCATAGTTCCTTTCCTAGCCACTAGGCGTATTTCGATCAGAGTTACAATCAGTATTTCGAAAACGTCGCCTGGATGATGTTTGCTTGTGACAAATTTCTAACAATATGGGCTAGGATTCTCATAATTCTATAGGAAGTAATGTTATTTTAATTACAAAAAAAAGGGCTGAATTGGGAAATACTGACAAATTTAATAAAGAATCTAAATATTCCCAGTAAAGCAACTAGTTTTGAAAAACTTTCATGGGTTAGGCCTTCGTTATTAAAAATGAAATTATTTGAGTTTACTGACTTCGAATAACGTTAATTTCGTCCATTCAATTGCTAACTGTGTACTGTTTAGAAAGCTCTTAATTATAGTACTAATTCACTATATTAACTACTTATAAATAGAGACATTTTTAGCATTTGGAAAACTTCTTCACTGTAAAGCATATCTGCAATGTAGGGATGCTTCTCTTTTGAACCCTTATAAGTAGCTTTCTTTCCAAATGGCTATTATTAGGCTTCTGATACCGTGAAGCCTTATATCCCCGGTTTGTCTATCTGTCTGTGGACAAGTATCAACTCAGCAACCACGAGGGCTAGAGACTTGATTAGGGTGTCGTTGAAAAGGTCTTGCCAAGAGTAGTTCAGAGCCGTAGAGTTTGTGTCTTTAGCTGGTCGGGCTCCAAGGTAGCGATAACTACCTTGTTGTAACTGCTGTAGGAGAGTTAGGGTAGGATCACAAAGTTGATGATTTTCAAAGTCGGCGAACGCCGAAAATACCAAATCCTTTTAAAATATAAATATATTTTAATTTGCACGCAACCGACTTTTCATTCCGCTTATTTATAAGTAGGCGTTTTGTATTAACTTTTGAATAATTTTCTTCATTCACGTATCAGAAGCCATTGCGAAGCACTGTGATTGGTTTACTATTCGTTATCGCTATCTTGTTTTAGATTTAATATTACAGTCATTTTTTTTTTCATTTTTTATGCATTTGTCCATTTCTGTATTTGCTTCATTCAGTCCATTAATATGAAGGAATTAATCTTTTTTAATTTATTATTTTCAATTCCTTTTGAACGCTTGAATTTATGATAAATTATTTATTTAAAGTATCCTTGGAAATAAACTATTAACAATTACTACACGCCAGTAGTAGAACCACTCAGCGGAAGAGTCGACAACTTTTGGCATTATGCTCTATTTATTATTATTATTTTTTTCGATATTTTTTTTAAATAATTCGTAAATTTTTACATTTATGAAACATGTAAATGTGTAGAAAATAGCTCTCAACAATCAATTTCGTTTTAGTAACGTTTTGTATATTTCTATTACTCTTACGCCGTTTTTAAAGGTTGAAAAAGTAATATAATCCCACAATTCTTTGCGCAAAATTCCGTTACCTCAACATCAGGTGCAAACTATTTTTGTTACTAACCCCCATTGTTTACGTGCATATTTGTTACTGTTCGGTTTTGTTTACGAGCGCCTTCAACGCTTTTGCACATGCATCAGGTCTCCTTCGATTTCATCAAAATAGGCGTGAGGAGAAACAAAGAGGGGATGTTTACTTTTTATCAGTGTTAATTTACTAGTAGCTGCGTTCTATTTGCGCTTTTCGGGAAAGAATTATGGAAAGAATAAATGCTATTGCAAAAATAACAGGTACTAATAGAAAAACAGGTCTTAGGAAAGTGCCTATCTCAGCGTATCACCCCTTTGCGGAGTAGAATCGTCCGCGAAATCGAGTTCTTGCTTTCTAAAACGAACAGTTCTTCTATAACATCCATTAGCTACTAATAAATATTTTTAAAGAGAATACATTAAAACAAACATAGGATAAGTTTTAATAACGTTTATCTTAGACTTTTAAAATGTGTCTAAAAATGTAAAGCAGAATCAGTATGAATTATTTTTATGCCATCCACTGCTACGCATGCGCAACTCCAGAAAAGTCTTTCAAATTCAATTGACTGCACCCTTATTTAAGAAAAACAGGTTCATGAATTTTAATATTAAAATATATTCTTGAAAGACATTGCAATCAGAACTTTTCAAAAAGTGGAAACCCATTATGTATTTAAATTATAAAAAAAATCCGTAAATAGTAAACCTATATTATTGATTTTCTATTAAGTAAAACTTCTATCGTCTGTTTCTTGCAATGTTTTAAAAAAAAAAAATTCTTCAGGATTTTCATTTTGTAAAGACGGATCAGTAATGAAGTGAACCATTTAAAAGATCAAGGAGAACTAAAAACAGTTCTGCTGACAGAAATTTGATTCGGAAAAAAGAAGGAAAGAAAAAAGAAGAGTCGAATCACATTACAAGTTCAGAAGGAAGGCAAGTCGAATGACAGATATAAATAGGAATTAGGTTAGCAGCCGAATTCAGTTAGGGTTAAAACTATTCAAAAAAAAACTTGCCGTTTATGTCGTAATTTTTAAAAAAATAATATATGAATTTAAATCGTATTCGTATTGATTTTTTTTTCTATATCATCATCAGTTTTTTTTGTTTTTTTTTTGTCTTTTTTTTTTTGAATACACTGTAAGAAATGCATATCAGTAGTGTTTCAATACCCTCTGATATAGTTATTTTGTTGTTGTTTTTATCCATTCAGCCGCATCCGACCCTTGGCGATTCGATGGGTCATCTCTCGCCACTCTTTCCGATCTTGTGCCTTCCTTTTTAACAGCTCTAAACTTAGGCCTGTGATTGCTTTAATGGTGTCTATCCATGTGATCCTCGGTCGACCACGCCTTCTTTTCCCATTCGTCATTCCCAACATTATAGCATTCTCGAGTGAATCAGATCGTAACACATGTCCAAAATATTTTAGCTGCATTCTATTTATCTTCCCGCCAAGTGAAATTTCAGGTTTCATGCGTTTCAAAACCTCCCTGTTTGTAACCTTTTCTGTCCATGGAATTCGTAATAGGCGTCTCCAACACCACAGTTCGAACCCATCTATTCTCCTCCAATCAGCTTTCTTCATTGTCCAACTTTCGCATCCATACAATGCAGTAGGAAACACTATGGCATTGACTAGTCTGCGTTTAGTCGAAAGACCGATGTCCTTACTTTTCCACACTGTATTCATGCTCAACATTGCTCTGTGGCCCAATGCGATTCGACGCTTAATTTCAGGACAACAGCCTTGACTCTGGTCAATCTTGGATCCAAGGAAACAAAAATCTTTCACGCATTCAAATTGTTCTCCATCGATGGTTATTTTATTATCCTTTGTTTCAGCAGTCGTCATGATCTTTGTCTTTTTGATATTAAGAAGGAGACCCATCTTTTCACTTTCTCTCTTGATCTTTCCTACAAGTTGTCTCAATCCTTCCTCAGTTTCTGATAACAAAGTTGTGTCATCTGCGTATCTAAGGTTGTTGATAACTCTACCACCAATCCTCACACCTATCTCTGATTCTTCCAAGTCTGCTTTCCTCATTACCATTTCAGAGTACAGATTAAAGAGGAACGGGGATAGAATGCAACCTTGTCGCACACCTCTATCTATATCAAACCACTCAGTGTCTCCATATTGTGTTCTAACAGTAGCTTTTTGATCAGTATATAGAGATCTTATCATCTCTATTAGATGCACAGGAATGTTTAGTTGTTGCAATGCCTTCCATAATTGGTTATGTTCAACGCAGTCGAACGCCTTTTGATAGTCAATAAAACAAATGTAAATGTTTTTCGATATAGTTATAGTTTGCGAAATACAAAGTGACGATTATCGTTTCATACGATAATCACGTGAAATCTCGTCAAACAGTAAGAAAAAGTTATGCATCCTATTTGGGGAATTTATTATTGATTGTTACAATGTAGCCTCTTATATTACATTTACCTCTTAAATTCTGCTTTTTTTAATAAAACAATTTCGTGTTTTAAACACTTAAACGTTTCAGACTTTCTCCTTATTTTAGTGTATTGATATTTAAAATGAATAATATCATTAGAAATTCAATGGGGTAGATTTAGATCAGTCACAGTTATACGGTGTTGAATAGTAGATTTGGAATTAATGAAATTTTCCGCTCATAGCTTATCTGATAGGCAAAGGATGACGAGTACCAAAATGAATAGTAGTTTTACTGGAATATTCTTAAACGAGTAAGAATATGGAAAACAGTCAGAGATAGGAGGCAGATTTTTACACAAAAGTACATCGATTTCTCATTTCGTTTGGTTTACCTTGGAAAAGGCTGGATCTTGAAAGAATTTGGGAAATGCCCACTGCCATTTTGAGCACCCTTTGGATGCGGTTTATTGTGTCTGTTATGTTGCCTCGTGGATGACTTTGAATAGAGTAATGATTCTAGCTCAGACTTCGATGCAGATTGCAAAATGTTTTTAAAATAAACGAAAGAAAAAGGAAACTGCTTAGAAATATAAACACAGAATAATTTCCGAGATTAACTTCAATAGTTAAGTGTCGTTAATTTCAAGCGAAGTAAAGCTTCACTGTTCGTCACAGAAGTGCTGCAGAGAAAACAATTTCTGTCTAATTCCTTATTGTTTTGTTTCGAATTATAGACTTCTGAAAATCTATAAACAGCGAAATAATAGACCTAAATAAAGGAAACAAAAAAGTTCGGTTTAGTGAAGGCATTGTTTTTGTTTTTCTTAAAATGACATGGATATTACTTTGGTTTTCACTAAAGTACTCAATTTCACATCTTTCAAAAATGCAAACGGTAAAAGAGAAATGTACTTTGTATGTGTTTGAGAGAGGAGGGATCTATTGTTAACAGTTTGCATTCGAAGGAGCTAAGATGTCGAATAAGAGTCTTGCTAAAATATCCTAAAGTTTAAAATCTCTCTTGAGTCTCAAGAGCACAGGAGGATGTGAGGATAAAAGGACGCAAAAGTAAAAAGAGGGAGGGGGAACAAGAAACAGGACGTTTGTCACACTCGTAGAAATCAGTAATTAAACGGAAATTTCTTACATGTTGACGGAATAAGCAGAAGGATATTCTGCAGAACAAGGGCGTCAACGTACGTCCACGAGAATTGCTTACGAGCACAAGATGTGCAAGGATGAGGGAATGAAAAATGATAAGTGAGAAAGAAGGACTTATAGAAGCTAGTAATAGGAAATTTACTTCGTAGTTATTAGACAACTTTAGTGGGTTTTGTGACACTGCCGATGGAAAACAACAGTTTAGAAAGACTGAAATTATAATCCAATATAGTTAAATCATTTTAAAATCCCAAAATAAATTAATGTTTTCAAATCTTAAAACAAACCTTTCTTAGAAAATCAAATTCGATTTTAATTTTGACACTTTACTGTAGAGCAGGATTTCTCAGCCGAGGCTGCTTAGAAGAACACTTGTGGTTTACGAATAACAGATGGATGATCTTTTTGATTTATGAAATTATGAAAAATAAAAAATTTCCTCGTCTAAAGGTAAATTCTTACATGTTTTAATATATTACCTATTAATGGGTGGTATCGAAATTTTTTAATTCTGGTGTTTAGGTAACACGGGTCTTAAAATGATTGAGAACCCCTGTTGCAGAGCATTAAATCACCAAACAAAAGATCTACATTTAAAACAATATTTAAAATTATGCATTGTTGTTTGTTTCTAAACGTGTTCTTAAGTGTGGTTGTTTGTCAGTGAAGTAAAACATTGTAAAACATTTAAAAGAAAACAGCTAATTAATAGAGGAAAAAAAGCTCAATTTTACCTTTTCTTTGTTGGCGGTTTCGATCTGGGAAAGAAGTTCGTAGACCTCTTGTTGGAACCTTTGCTTCTCCTTTTCAATCCTTAATAGCAAAGAAAAAGAAAACAGTTATTTCTTAAAATTCGAAGTAGCATTTCTTAAAATATTAGAGTTAAACAATATTAAATTCAGAAATAAAACAGAGGCTTTCTTAACCTTTTATTTCTTGACGAATTTTTTCTTTTTATTCATTTTCCCTAATTTAATAAAGAAAAAAGATTCATAGCTCAATATTTTTAAATTTAATTTTTTTCGAAAATCGAGAAACTTTTTTTTTTAATAGTTAAAGCGTCCTGGTCTTTGATGAACCTTTCATTTTTGTTTTTGTTTTCAATATTTGAAAATGGTTTGAATTTTTGATATTTTTGTTGGCAACTTGAAAAACATTTTTAAAAAATGACAACTGAATAAATATTTTTTTGGGGGGGATGATAACCATTTAATATTTTCAAGCAATGAAAATACGAATAAATCCACTGACCCACATCAATCCGGCATAATTTGGCGGACGTAAATAACGTGGCGGGAAATTTTAATGTCCCTAGTCTGTCGCTGTGTCTTTAGTGGCGCCATGAGTAACATAAACATGGAACTCCTTTTTGTCTACAACGTCGTTAAAAGTTTATATTGTTGAGTAATTAAGTACATTAAAGCTTAATTGCTTTTCATTCTAATGCTTTTATTGTTTTGTTTTTTTGTGTGTGTGTTTTTTTTTATTTATTTATTCTTGTACATTATTGTAGGTAGACTGTATAACTAGTGGATTAGAGAATTTTAGAAAAAAACATCAGTAATCCGGAACACCTTCAGTTCCGTTTACTTAAATTACTGTTTTAGCATCTGTAGCCAACGTTACTATGAATCGATCTTTTTCTAAGCCACTACGCTTGAGCAAGATTCAGAAACAAAACTTAATAAAACGAAAATAGCTTTAACTCCCATTTACAGTACAAATTTAAAAATATATAGGATTTCATTCATTTTAAAGATATTAATTTTCAGGACTTTCAAGCACCTCACATCATAAAATAAGGTTTTTGAAAGGTTCTGAAATTACTATTACTATTATTACTTGAAAGAGTACGAACTCTGCTTAAATGCGATGAATTTTATTCTTTTTCTTTTTGTACTTACTTTGCTCTTTGCTTCTGGGATTGGTCTAATTGGTCCTGGAAGTCGGCAATGATTTCTTGGTGTTTCCTTCTCATCATGTGGGCGTTCTCCTCGCTTTCCAAGTGGACGTCCTCCAACAGCTTCCTCAGTTTAGCTAATTCAGAATCCCGCTTCTTGTTCAGCTCCATCTAGAAAAGGAAACAAAATCCCTATGGTTATAATTTGACCTGACAGTGGTAAAGGTATGGTATTATTCATTGAGTTACTGCTATGTAGGGACTTTACCTAAGATGAACTCAAAGCAGATTTACAATAATTTTCACAGGCTCTAATTTATTTTCCTTTTCTTTGAAATACGCTTGCACTAATCTTCGAGAGGTTGGATTTATAAATAAAGCCAAAGTCAATTATTTCAGTAAAACAATTAAACTTGCTAATTTATTGAGTAACGGGAAAATTGCGCTATTCACTGAACCTAATAATTTTCTCTCAACCTTCGTTATCAGAACTTGATATGTAATTCCTAAAAAATAAATCTTCCGTCTCCTCATTTAAAAGAGTCTAAAGGTAAGGAAATCTGTGTTAAAAGTTAGGAATAGCAAAAGGTAATTTCGAAGCCTTTATCGTGTAGACTTCAAATACTTGAAATACCCAAATCTCTCGGATAAATCAAGCATATATTTTTTTCAGACAAAAAATTCTAGCAAAAGGTAATGGTTGGAAAGAAAGAAAGAAGAAGTAATGGAGTTTTGGCTACTCTCTAATTCGTTTCCGCAGACCAGTGCTCCAAAGAGAATTGATATTTAAAACATATTCAATAACGAAGAAACGTAAATAAATTATTAACACGCTGTGTTGTATAACACCAAATCCCGAAATAAGTGAATGTACGGCAGAGGAAATATCGGTAAGTGACGAATTCTATCATTATTATTATTATTATTACTACTGCTACTATAACTTAATTGCTCTTAATAGTTTTCCTTAAGTGTGTTAATACCTAATTTTGATGTTTAAAAACTTATGTTGAAATCTTGATTTATTTTTTTTTTAATTGAAAAACCATGGTCGAGGCTTATTGAGGAGCGTGGGATAATCAAGAATTTTTTTTTTTTATAAAATGTACGATTTTTTAATTGATCACAACATAGGATCGTTTAAAAAGTTACTGGATGTTTAGAATCGGTGAGACAACAAATAGAATAGTTTTAAATCAATAAAAACTTACAAAAAAAAATAGTATGTTTGTGAATATCTGTAATTTTTTTTTTTTTTTATCTTATTGATCAAAGCACGTTAAAACTCGATATTTCGATCTAATTTTCTTGTTTCTATTCTTTATTTAAAAATATTTTATGTTAAGCTGTTAGCTTGTTAAGCTTTTGAATATGAAGTGGCTATAACATATTTTTTGTATTGTTGTTTGATTTTTGGATCCCCACTGGCAGTTAACCCCAACGACATCCTTTATCTTTTACCTACAGAGATAATCATGAAACAGAACAAATAAATCTTGTATTTTTGATAAAACAAGGTGGCGATGTGAAGATATATTATTATTATTATTATGAAAATTGAAAAGGCCTATTTTCTCGAACGGGAATCCTTACATATTATTTCTCAAAGGTGTTTTTGTGTCGGTACGCCATATCTCTCTTAATACTTCATCAAAATCATTGATTGAGACATCATTTTCAAGATTACATGACGAAAAATAAACAAATTGCTGAAAATTAATATTTTCGTTAAAAAAACTGTATTTTAAAAACCTTTTTATAAAAAAGGAGAAGGCGCCATCTATTGACAGTGTGTTTAACTAACAGGAGTTGTTTATTATTTCTCAAAGGTGGTTTTTTTGTCGCGAATTATTCGCACGGGTCAACAAGTATAATATTAATTTTAAAAATTGGTTTAACCAAACGAATTTAGTTAAAAAAATGAATTAAGATTATTTACTTAACAAAATAAATTTTAAATACTCTTTTTGGTTTTCTTTTAGTTATTTATTTATTTATTTATTTAAAACGACAATCGTGCATATTCAAGTTATAATCAGTCCGTGAGTATTATTAGCCTGCATTGTAAAGCCGCAGGATTTCTTTTTTAAAAAATATAATCTATTTATTGTTGTTGCCATGGAAACTGAAGTGAATTGAGGGAGGGTGAGGGACGGAGATTCCTCAGTTGAGATGAAATCATTACCTGTCCTTCAGTAGAGCCTTCGGCTTCTTCCAATCTTTCAGTCAACTGAATCACCTGGACACTGAGGTCAGCCTTCTCACGCTCAACCTGTAATAACAATCATGAAAAAAAAAATAAGTTCTTTGAAAATATTTCACTTATAGATTAATCACATATTTTGCAACGAGCAAAATGGAATGAAATCGATAGCATCATTTCAAGTTCTGTTATCTAAAATATCTTTTAATCTTTTTAATATCTTTTTTCTTTTTAATGAAAGTATTCTTTCGCAACCTTTTACTAATTCAGGTTTGCTTTGACTTACGAACACAAACTTTAGAAATCTGTTCTCATAAAAATTTAATAAGTAATATATTTACATATTACATACTTGAAACTGAAAAATAAATTAAAAGTAGTCAATAAGAATATAAATTATAGGAATAAGCGATTTTTCGTGGATTTCTTTTTTTTCTCTGTCCTTTTTTTTATTAATATGTAATTTAAAACAACAAAATCAAATTACGAAATGTGAAAAAGTTTTTTAAAACTGAAATTCAATAGAAAATTCAACTGAATGTTTGTGTTTGGCCTTTTTTTTTTCTGTTTAATTTTACTGTATAAATATTTTCCTACATTACAATTTTAATTTACATTTTGATAAAAGGGAAATAGAACAAATAATTACGAAAATTTGTTATTCTTGTATATACATTCATGTTTATACATTGAGGCAGAAAATGTAATAACTCCATGTAAATGTTAATATAATAGAAGAACTATACAGACTGATAAATAAAAGCAGATTACTGCTCAGAACAGTACTGTTCAAACAAGGTAAACATGAAATTCTAATTATACTTTCATTAATAGTTAACATAGTGAAGAATTATAAATAGTTAACATAGTGAAGAATTATAAATAGTTAACATAGTGAAGAATTATAAATAGTTAACATAGTATTAGTAAACAAATTGTAGAGTGTAATTACTTTTTTTTTAATTTATATTTGAAGTTTTGAATCTGTTTTATTGGATTTGAAGGTAGAGTTTGGTTCAATCTTCTCCTACAGTCTATAATCAATGAGTGTCTTAATTCGATTTAAAGCTAAGAAACAATCACAAAAAAGGATTGATTTTTTTTTTCTTTCTTTATTAAGAAAAACGTGACAACCATGTGTACGATTATGGTGACATCTAGTGAACGATTTTTGCATTACAATATTCGTTTCAATCAGCTAACTTCTTTTATTTATTTATTTATTTATTTATTTATTTATTTATTTGAAGGCTTAATTTTCTTTTATATTTTATTCTTTCTTCATCAATCACTGTAATTAAAAAAGCAAAGAAAGAAAAGAAAAAAAAAAAAAAAAAAGCGAATGCCAAAGAAGTCGAAGTCCGTTTCTACGTGACTGCTTTTCTAGCATCTGGCACAAGGTATCAGGAAACGCGCTTTGCTTCCGAGTTCGGCCTTAACGAAAACGAGGCAAGAGTTTTATTTAGAAGATTCCACGGGAGAAATATTCCCTCTTCGCTTGTTTATAGAATTCCACAAGGTTTGAATGCGGAGACGTAAACCATTCCACGCTGTTTAGATAAGAGGAGTGATGATGATATATTAAGATTTACTCGCATTATTGATGACAGAAATGGGAAGGTGGCTCCCTCTGATGTTGAAAATTTGCAGGAACTTGTTTTCATAAATCGAGGAGATGCACTAAAGCACTTCCAGCAGTGACGGATTAATAAGCATTAACGCTCCTTTTAAAGTAACAGATGTAAGCACATAATGAATTTTGGGGCTTTCAACACTTCTGTATTTTATTTTAAGCAAAAACAACAAGTGCTTCATTTGAAAAAAAAAAATGTAAATTTTCATAATTGATGGGTATGTTTTTAGTCCATTTTATTGGTCATTGTTTAATAAAACTGATTATTTTGTAATAATAACATTTTAGATTATTTTAATTAACAACAAACATTTACACTTTCTTTGAATATTTCAAAGCAGTTGATCAAATTTTCAGCAATTTTTTTTTTTATTACATTCTTTTTTGCACGAAAAGCTTAAATAAGTTTCCCCGCTATTTTTAAGCAAGTAATATTTTCCATATTGGGTCCACTGGTACAAAGTTTTCACTGGAAAAGTTCAGTCATTATGAGCAGTTCTTTTTAACAAAACAGGTAATATCCAGGTTATCCGCTTTCCCTAATCTACAGGGAATTGTACATTATATTTTAAAAACGGCGCCACCACTTAGAAATGCTGTCGTTTATTCCGTACCGTAATAAAACATATTTGGAAACTAATGTGAAGTCACAAGGTTCGAGAATTTGTTTAATTAGTTGGGGGGGGGGGGGGAATTTTCCTACGCTTTTAACGATATTTTTGTTTGAAGAAATAAAAAAATTGGAAGCTGGATTAAATTTTTTTTTTTTTGTTGTTTTTTTTTTTTTTTCCTTCGGGCCAAAATAGATTTTTGATTGTCTGAATCGAAGGACTTGCTAATTTTGACATCGTTCATTACATCTTGTTAGCCAAAAATATTTTTATTTGTAAGATTCTATGTAATGGGAAAAAAAAATAATCATAATGCACTTTATAACTAAAAATTGCGTCGATAAAATGACGCAAAAAGAGTTACTTTATTAGTTCATTAGATTGTGAAGTGGTAGATGAACTTTATAAGGACTTGAAGATAAATTTCTTTTTTAGAGCTGCTAAGAATCTAAATCCCGTTAGAATCTAAATACAGAAACTCTTTAAACTTGGCTAAGGTTCATCGAATAAAAAGGAAGCTGATTCGAACTGGATCACCTCCAGACGAACTTATTCTCCTGTCTGAAATAGAAAAGGGGTGAAGGTTGTGATAATCCAGCAGCCCAAAACGACGAATCAAGATGTTTAAGCTTCATCTCATATTTGTTTCGCGGCAAATCTTAAACTTAAACTTCAAATAAAACATCAACATTCAAATTATACATTTCTATTTGAAAACAGCAGCACCATGTATAGGACAATTTGGGCTCTACAGGAAACTCAATTATTTCAAATCATTGGGCAACGACTGAAGATTATCATTAAAATTGTAGAATTGTATGTATTATTTTTAGAAGAATGTCATTTATTTATTTTTTACCAAAATCGAGTAAGTAATAGATAGCAGTAAATAATATCTTTAACAGACATTTATTTATTAATGTATTTTACAGAATAAAAAAAAAAAAAAAAAGAAAAAATTAAGAATATAGTATACTTTAAAGGGATATAGCATCTTAAACAAAATTTTAGAATACAAGTAAAAATACGGAGCCAGCTCAAGATACATATAAACTAGCTTAAAGTACCCGTCGTTGCCGGGGAAAGGGTTGGGGAGTCCTGGCTCTCCCCTTCTGCACAACCCTATCATATCAAAGGCTCCCCAGTTGTTCCAAAACAATATTTGTGTAGTTCCCGTTGTCGCCACCAGGTCCATAAGTGGCGCTACTTCAAAGATTTCACCCCCTTGGGGTTGGTTAACTGGGTACCAAGGTAGATCCGCAGGATAGTACAGAGTAGCTATGAAAAATTATCATAGGTTCCGATCAGTCGAACGGTGTAAAATGGAACTATATGCAAATTTTGATTTTTATTACATATGTGTAGATTACTCCCACAGTAATGAAATTTCATCATCTCCCGCCTCTTTTTTGATCATTGATCTGCTTAAATTTTCAGTATTTTAAAAATAATTCTGAAAGAATTTTCAGTATTAGTTTTAGTTAAGAGGCGTTTTGGCCGAAAATAGATGGAATTCCTAATTTTTCAGCACAGCTATTCGAATAGAAAAGACTAGAGTTAATAATTAATACTTAAAACATTTTTTAAGACGAATTATAGGATTTGTTTGAGATAATTAGTTCAATGTATTTTATCAGTTATATTCGCTGATCCTCGTTCATCACTTTCTTAGCGCGAAAATTAAGTTTCATATCTATATTAAAATCAAAATATTTAATCCAGTTTTCAGGTAAATTTCTCAAATTCAAATTATACTATTTTATTAAATTTAAAATAAATGTTTAATTAAATAAGAATAGCACATGAAATTTCGATGTTATTTTTTACTGTAAATTTTTCACTTTAAACACTTGTACGAAATCAATTTAATGAAATTAAATTTGCATTAGCAGGAAACAACAAGAGGAATACCTTTTATTTCATTTACGTATTTAGGCTACATAACATAACAATTCAAAGCTTCATTTGTTGAGTATCTTCCTTGATATATGAAATGTTGTATTTGTTTAAAAAAGGGATTGATATAAATTTAATTTTACTACACCACAATCTATTTTTGTAATTACTTCCGGTGTGATTTACGAAGAAGTCGAGGAAGAAAGGAAGAAGCAAATGAAAAATAGACAAGTAAAAATAAAAATGTCGCCGAACGAATCGGTGAGTCGAAGGTGGGTAGGAGACAGTTGCGTGGAATTCTTTCTCTTTTCCCACATCCTTGGGATCTTTTCCTAAGTTGGCTCGACGGTAGATTCGTTCTTCAGTGTCTATTTTCGGTAACGAAGCACAGACGTTCGTTCGACTAAATTTAGTGAAAAAGGTTGGAGGGAGCGGAATGGAATACCGGCCACCTAGTGGCGCCAAAGGCTTCGTACACGCATGCGCAATCACCGATTGCTTCCAACGCAACGTTGGGCGATAGATAGGCAACTGACCCGGCACCTCCACCTACAACGGAAACTCTGTTGAACTTCCGTAATAATTAAAAAGAGAAGAGGAAAACAAAATTAATTGGCATAGTTAGAAATAGCGAGAATGACGAATTAATGCGACATTAACATACAAGCAAAGTTCGAAGGGAGGAAGTGGTAATAGGCACAGCTAATCGGAATTAGACCAAAGCACACTGCGTGCCTTATCCTTCGGCGTAGGGTGTGCACGCGGGTAACAGAATGCCTCAAACTCCCTTTTGATTCCAAAGCTGTAGAAGAAAAAAAAGAAAGCTGATTAAGATAACGTTGTTCCGAAGCGTTTACTCTTTTCCGCAACTTAAAGGGACAGTTTTATATTTCAGGAAATACGCGGAAATTGCCAATTTCAATGTGCCTCCACTATCAGGAATTTGAAACGGGAAAAAATATTATTTGTATTTAATTTGGATTCATCAATTACTATTTTTAAAATATAACACTTTTGTTTATAAAATTGCCAACAGATTAAAAGCACGAACGTAGAAACATTAAAAACAAATAAATAAACTAAAAACTTACACAACGTTTCAAACCCTCGTCTTAAATTAGAGTTTATTTTCAAGTGTACTTTCAAGTGTTTATTTTCAAGAAACATCTTCCAAGCTTGGACTCGTATTTTATAAACTTTATCCAGCACATAAACTTTATATTCATAACAGTTTTGTATTTATTTTACAGTAAAAAAAAAAATATAGATGAACACTTCACTCATTTCACATAATTTTCTATTTTTTTTTTATTGCTAAGGCTAATGCAATACATTAAATAATAGCTTCTGTAATTATCGTCTGTAGTCTTATCTATCTATTTATATATATATATATATATATATATATATATATATATATATATATATATATATATATATATATATAAATAATCACAAAAAGACATTATTTAACACATTGCTTTAGCAATGATATAGATTATTGTTCATTATTTGCTCACAAGCAGAGGCTCCATCTACCGTGTCGTCGGAGAACTAATAATGGATGGCCGTTACTTGTTAAGGAAACTAAACAAAAAAAAATAAAAAAATAAAATGAATGTATAGGAACTCCATAACCAAGGCACTGTATCCAAGAATATGTTGAGAGCTTTGTTTTTAGATCAAGTTGACTTTAAATTGGTATTTTTATGCAAAACAAAATAGGCCTTTATCGCAGTTACAAGATTCTTTCATTTGAATCTCTATTTTATAAAGCTGCATTTATTAAATTTTGGCTGTACTTTAACAAAAGCACATATCTAATAGCATATAGACACTTTGACACCAAACATTCCAGTAAGTGACTGGCAATATCCCTTTCAAACGAGAATAGCCGAGATGGAGACTGACAATTAAAGTCGGCCATTACTCCGGCTTCCAATTATAAACACAAGGACTTCAAAAATAAGTCTGCTTGTCCTTAAGAAGAATCATCTAGTCTTTAAAACTTCCAATTCTTTGCATTTCTTCAAAGCTTGTTTCTATTTTTCCTCCAAATTCGAAATGTATATAAAAAAAAGGACAGTATCGTAGATATTATGTGTATTTTTTTTATTATAGACCTAACCTTCATTGTTTACCGTGAAATTTGGAGAAAATTTTAAATAAAGACGATACTACAGCTTGACTACCCTTAGATTATGTCTTATTTTGGTATTTACTAAGTGATAGGTTTGTTTTTCTTGGATTTGTAACCCCCTCAAATTCCTTGACTTCTTTTTCTTTCTTTTTTTTCCTCTCCCCTGTTTTCCCTTCTCTCCAAATTCTCCCCTCAACAAGTCTCCGCGTACACCCCCAATCTATCGAAATGGAAACTTGGCTTCGTACCCGTAAGATGAGTCACTTTTCTCGAATTTACTATTCCCGTAAACAGCAATAGAGCTAGAAACGATTTTTTTTATTTTTGGGAAGAAAAAAAAAAAACAGCATTTTTTTTTTTTCAGAAAAATTCTTTAACGAAAGCAATTTTGAAAACAACCTGGTACTTCCCACACATGTCTACTTTTAGTTCGATTTTAAAGTTGCTTTCTTAATATGCTTCTATTCGCATTACGTTTTCTATTTCAAACTCCAAGTAATTCCAAGCACCCAAAAAAAAAAAAAAAAAATACCACCAGATGGCGGTAGCTGCAGATTCTGTTAATAGCGACTGCTCAGCCATCAATTAATTTCTTCATTTGTTTAGTCTAGGCTATATGGAAAATAAAAATATATTTTTTAGGAAGAAGCACAGACTTCTAATTTAATTTCAATCAGAATAATTTACTTGTTAAAAATGGAAACGTTTTTATTAATTTTTTTTAATGAATTCTTTTTGAGTTTCTTTTTTTTTTTTTCCATTTCAATATTTTTGAAACTATGGTGATTTGCCATTTTTATTTGGTATTTTTATTTGTATTTGCTCATATAATACTTCAACTATGAATCAATTTAAGTCAATTCGATTGAATTAAAATAATTTTCTCCCTCTAGGATTTCAGACGTTGTTCTACGAATCACGGCATTACTTAATTTAATACTAATGGTTTAAATTCTTTATATTTATAGTGGAGTGATAGGTTGTTTAAAATGGAGCAAAACTTTCTACAGCCTCTAAAATTACAAGATAAATTTAAATTTCAATTTACAGCAAAATCGGAATACAATAACTGTAAAAATAAATCAACGAACGTCTATACTGTTTCTTACGTATTTTATTCATTTCGTACATTCCTCGAGAGATCTCCGGCAGGTAAGAGCTAGCAACAAGAAAATTATGTGGATATAGTTATTTTCTCGTTTAAATAACTTGATTAGTCATGTCAATTTCATCCATCCTTCATTGAGATTAGGGTGCGGATGAAGAAGGTAATAGGCCTACAGCCATTTTATTTCGCAGACTAACGGGACACGAAAAGTACCTGAGTGCTTATATTTTATTCTTTGTAAGATTTTAGAAACCTCAGCTGTAATTAAAGCCTTTGCTAATGGGTTTTACTTTTAAATCCATTGGGTTAAATATGGCGAAAATTTCATACCAACAAACTTTAATTTAAATATTTGATTTATGTGATGATAGATTAAGTGTTTGGAATTTCTCTTGATCCCACAGCCATTTTGATATGTTACCCAAAAGGATCATAATGATGAATACAAGCGGGATTGAGATCATTTCTCGATCCCGCTTTGAACAGAAAAGTTATTAAACATAGCGTCGGAATATTTATTTCGAGACAATCAAGGATAGTGTCAGTTGTTCAAGCCTTAAATTTTAAAAATCTCAAGCACAGTCCGATCTCTTTATTATGAAATGCTTGAGAATATGGACCATTCAAGAAACTCAGTCAGAAGAAATAAATTTTTACGAACCACCTTGGTTATATTCTGATGGACTGAAAGAGAAGCGAAGTTTCCCATTTAAAATACAGGGTATTGTAAACATGAACGTTGGAAAGTTCATGTGGAATGGATGGATGCGTTAAGATCTGTCAGGGTAGTCTTTGAATTTCCACCTCTTAGGTATCGATAGAGAAGTACCAAGATAGACAGGATTGACCAATTTGGAAGTGAAGCAGGCCATTAGGTCCAGTCCTTGACATTGATATGATGATAAATTTAGATTAGAAATTTAGTTTTATCTTAACAACTAATTTACAACTAAGAGTTCCCGGAAATTGTTTCGGTAAACTGTTACCATTTAGATTATTAGACGATGATAAATAGACTACATTTGTAGACTTTGATATCCATAATTAATATTCTGATAGCAAGTGCCTATAAATTTAATTGTAAATACCATCGTATAAGATTGTAAGATATATATATTTTTGTTCGTAAGTCGAGATGCTCATTTGCAAATTAAATTCTCTATAAGGTTTAATAGAAACAATAGAAATTCTGTTCAGTTTCGAATTATCCACTACTACACATCGTTAAATCAGCAGTTAAAAAGAATTTCAAAACAGTATAAAACAGTACTGTTTTATATCTTTACCTGCAATAGATATAATTGAGGTAAAATGACAGAACGTTAGAAAATTGTTCGTAAGTCGAGAACCAAGAAATTGCTAATTTAAGTTTGACTGAATCTTCCAACAATTAATTTCTTTTTCGAAAGCATTATCCAGAAATTGATTAAATATTGATTTTCGACTATCTCATTCCATTTTGCTTGCTTCTATTACGATGGAATTAATTTATTTAGCTGTTACTTACCCTCTGTCTAATCTCCCTCTCGACCTCCAAATCCTCCTGAAGGAGTCTAATCTTATCCTAAAATGAAATCATAAAAAAAAATTGCAATTAATAAAAATACATCAGAGTAAAGCATACTAATAATTTTAAAAAATAGTATTATAATGACAGACGAAATGAAATAAAAATTATTTGCACATCAAAACAAAAAATTTATTTTAAAGAAGTACTGTGTTAGTGCGTCCATAAGCCGCAGTTTCTGAGGAAAAGATTGGAATTCGGTTTTTAACGGAATATTATTAAAGAAAAAGTAATTTGCGAAAGAAACATGCAACCGGAGGGGGATGTGGCTGGATCTGTTTATATCATAAGGTCTGTAGGGTTGTGAAAACTGTTAGGTTTTACAAGAAAAACAGAATGCATTAAAATAAACTCGCTAAAATTGATTATTGATGCTCTGTTGTTATTATTTGCAGGTTATATTAATTAAAAGAAAGGTTGTTGTGTGAAAAGAGCACAGAACCGGTGAAATTAAGACGATTTTTCTTTATTTTGGAACCAAGCGATTCCGAAATACGTAGTAGATATGTAAACGATGGAGAAATAGAACTGTGGTTTTATTTTGTAATTTATTAAGAAAATTAGAAGATTTAGTTGAAACTCTTTTTTCTGGCGGCGGATGCACATTTTCAAAACGGCATCCTATAGCGAAGTTAGGAAAACCCATGTGGCGATAAATTCATAAGATACTTCCAGGGTGCTTCGTTTGGAAATAAAACAGAGAAAAAACCCAAACATTTTACTTTTAAGGATTAGGTTAGGTTAAGTGAGGTATGACTTTTTCCAGGACGTTTCGTTTGGAAATACAACAGAAAAAAAAAACCATATTTTTCGTTTCGGAATGACCCTCCGTTTTCCAAGTTATTCGCCATCTTTTTTAATTTGCTAAAGTCAAAACACAGCCATTCTTATAGGGGTACTTCCGCAAAAGAGTCCCACGTAAGTTTCTAATTTTCTTAGAAACTTAGTTTCATAGTTTTCCATCGCTTACATATCTACTTAGTATTTAGAAATCGTTTGATTCCAAAAAAAAAAAAAGAAAATTCATCTTAATTTCACTGGTTCTGTATCCTACACAATTGCCGAAAGAAATACTGATATAACCACAGTGCCACAAATATAATCGTCAACATTTTCTTTTGTTCGATTGTGGAATGTGTATGACTTTTTTTTCCCAGCTGGTTATTACAGCGTTTCTAAAATGATAATCAATCATAACCGATTAAGTCAGGTATCACAACCAGACATAATTGCTAGTTTACAATTTCTATATTTATTATGATCAACAATAATGCATATTCTTAGTATACTTTATTGTTAAAAAATTACTGAGAGTGAAAAAGTGCCTTAAACAAAAAAATAAATTGTGATTTGAAAAGAGCAAACGAAGATAATTCAGCCACTTCAGTCTAGTAACAAATGAATATATATTATCTGTATCTAGAAATTTATGTTTTCGTGGGCACTTTATAATAACAGCTTTGTAATAATAGCTTTGAGGTGCATGTGTGATAACTGACTTTATTAATTTAACAGTAGTATTTTTAAAGTTGTTTGATTCTATTGCATTTAATTATTATAATTGTATCATGTAGATGAATATAATGTTGATTTTTTTATTTACCTAATATACACGATTTTGAAGCCAGGAACTATTCACACTCGAAGATTGAATCTGACCATTACACAGCGAACTTAAAAAAGACTTACTGGCTACACATGTGAAATCTTACTTCGCATTTCATGTCTGTCTGTCTGAAACGCATCAAACCGAATTTCAAATATCAAACTGGACCGATTTCCTTGATACTTGGTAAAAGTTTTATTTATGGGCAACTGTAAAATAGGATTACACTTTTGCTACCCATAAAATGTTTTGATTTAAAGCTTTGTGAAAACTTAAGGAAGGCGATTTTCCAACGCTAATTTTAAAGAAACCGCTTGTTCAGTAATGTGCTTTACAGCTAAACGTTTATCCCGTATAAAAATAGAATTTTCCCGACTTTTTAGAAATTATCAAGGAAAAAAATAATAGGTCGGTATTCGTATGTAAATTATCGCGAATTTAAGCAAGAAACAGCGGTTCTGGGATGTCATCTCTGGTTTCGTATTGGTTTTCAAAATAATAAATATCGTGAAGCCTTGAGAATAGATATATATTATTTAGAAGAAGTTCTAACATTGTATCTAAATAAAAAAATATCTGTTTTGTTTTGTTTTTTTGTTTTTTTTTTACGTTTCTGAATCAAGTTCTCTGATTATTTACATCATATTCAGATATGGAAACGATCAATCAGATCGATTTCTCCTTCGAGAATATAGTTGAGATCCTGTGTTGACTTAAAATGACTTTTCTTAGTTATACTTCAAAGCTTTAAATTTCCTAGCCTGTAAAAGTATACAGTTAAATCATTCGAAATGAATTCACACATATATACATTCGAAAGACTTTTGAATTAGAGTTTTTACAAATTCCGTTTTTCTGTTCGTCGTTATATCTTACAAACAAAGAATCTTGGCAAAACTTGATGTCAGGGAGGTCTCCGTCATATTGTCCTTACAATTACTAATCATAATTCACCTAATCAGAAGAAGAAGAAAAAAATCACTTTTTGGCTTCGGTGATATAATTTACGGTATATTTATTGATTAGTAGAATGTCGTAAAAAGCTTCTCATTAGATGTGTCTATTGAGGCTGCAGCATCCACTCTGTTAGTAGCAAGGCTTCAAGTACCATCACTAAATCAGCGTAAAACCAATTTCAAATGGCCAGATATTATTGCTTCTTTCTGCTATTTGCAAGATAAATGAGACATTTCTCTGTATATATTTAAATACAGTAAAACCCCGTTATTACGCTCGTCAAGGGACCGTGACCTACAAGCGTAATAAGCGGGATAGCGCTATAAACGGGGAATGATTTATATGATGGGGAAACATTTAGACACAATTTTACAGGAAAGATACTTGATTCTGAAATAGATATAGTGCAAATGTGAGCTTATTTCCTATTAAAAAAATCTTTGATTGTGGTTTGCCGTGTGTGTATGCTACTGTTATAAATTACGACATTTTCAATGCGGTTCAAGAAACTATTAACATCAATTGATACTCCACTAGGAGCAATACAAATATATTTTCGGAGCAGTTTTAGTGCACTGCCCGCTATTTCACGCGCCTTTTCTTGAATGATTGGGTCATTTAATGGCACTGATGCATCACGGGACTGATGAATCCATTCAATTAGAATTTCCTCGGCATCTTCACATTTTCCACACTACTTTTTTACGTTTGCAACCATCCTTCGCTGAATTGATAATTCCATTCTTATTTTTTATTATTGTTCTCAGACTGGATCAGGGAATTCTTAGATTCTGAGAAAACCTTCTGATTTAGTGTAGAATTCTCGTCGTACTTACGAAGAATTTTCAATTTTTCACTTATAGAAAGGGATTTCCGCTTCAAAGAGTTCGAAGATTCCCTCCTACCAGGGAAAGAAAAGAATCGTTACAGTTTACATTTCTTTTCGATACAAAATTTCCGATATAAAAAAGCGCTACAAGCGGGATTTGAAGCGTTATAAGAGGGTAAAAGTATAGAGAGTTACATAGAAAATTCCAGGGACCGCATGAAAGGAGCGTAAAGAACGGGATAGTGCTATAAGCGGGAGCGTAATAACGGGGTTTTACTGTATTGCTAAAAATGATTGGATTTCTTTCAGTTCCAATTCGTTAAGCCGTGCTTCCAACTAGTATGAAAAAGTATCTTACGATGTCTTCAAAGAAATTCTTAAAACAAACGTGATAGATTTAGAATGAATGATGAGTCGTTATATTGAAGCCTAGAAACTTTACGTGAATTCTTAACAATTCGGTGCCTGTTGTTTTGTAGACGATTCTGCCAGAAGATGTCTTTTTTCCCAATGTTAGAAAGACTTCAATGAAGGCAGTTCATCGAAATTCAGTTGATCTTCGATTAAATTAAATTGAGTGAAATCCTTTTAAAGCACCTCCATTGATGTTATTGGGAGTCATCTTCGTCTTAAGCACAAGTTATTCCAGTGGTTATCACGCTTTTGAAGCTCGTGGTCCTTTTGGGATTTTGTTTTTGTTTTTGTTACGCATTAAATTAGAATAGAGAAGTTTATAGTAAAAGCACACTTTTTTTTTTATCATCACTTCTTACTACCTTTCCATATTACAAGTTACGTCACTGTTTCACGGCCCCACAAAGTAATTTACCAAAACATTTTGTGCATAATGAAGTGAGTTTTCTTTTTTTAATTTTACTAGCTTTATATATCGTTCTTTAAAGTCTTGCAACCACTCACACTGCATAATTTAAAGTTAACATTCTTATGACAGAATTCTGACGACACCGTTAAGGACGATTTTCATAAGCTTACCTTTTAATTTGAGAAAGCAGTCTCGTTTAATAGTCGAGCCTCGAAACGTCATGTTACTAAGTCTTTTAATCTTTTTAATATTGTACTTTAATGGTTGTTTAGAAGAAAGAAATAATTAATTGAATTCTGCACGTTAAAAATGTATCAAACTCTTATGGCATCTTGTTTGTTTGTTGTTTCTTTCCCTGCTGGTTTTTATTTCCAACTTTACCAACCTCTATATACTTTTGTGATAAGACTCTTCTTTTTTTTTATTCTTCAGAGAATTTATGATTCTCTACAAGGTGAACAGAATATTAGTGTAAATCGAGACGCTAGTCTTCATGTCAGTGGAGTATGGTGGAGAAAAGGAGGAACAATTCATATACAGTTCCGAAGCTGCAACGTTGTATTATTGTGCCACTTATACAGAAATGTTTTTCACACAGAACCTTTATCTATCAGTATATTAAGTTACTATGAAAATGATAAAAAAAAGTCATTACAATATCATAAAGAAACGTCAACTATTTTCTATGGTAGTGAGTTCAAAATTACGTTGTAAGAGGTTTATAGTTATCGTGTTTATCCCGCAATATGGCTCTGTATACGTTATTTATTTAGTTAGTTATTTATTTTGGTCAGGTCCCATTATTGCGGAGAGAAATATTTCATTACGTAATGTTATGCGGAAATGAATACATTAACCAAACCCCAATTTTTTGCGGTTTTATTAAGGAGATGACAGCCTAGATCCCTCGAATGAAAGTGGAAGATGCCAATCTGAAGTCCTAATGAAAAAGCTTGGTTTACCCAGTATACTGGATCAAGGATATCTAAATCCATGCGTCATTATTCTCCTTACTAATTGCAAGCTCTGTTGTGTAAATTATGAGGGGATGGATATATAGAGAAAACGGGAAGAGAATTCGGCGATCATGTGCATCCTGGACAGTTCTTTTTTCTTGTTTGCACATTCTTTGGTGGCTAAAGATAATGTCATGTATTTTTATTTGTATCAAGTATTACTTGAATAGTCGTAATCCCTTCTTGTCTCATTAAAGTATTCTTGGCGCAAAAATCGCCTTTTTTATTAATCCATAAAAGATTTAAAATAAAGAACTGTTAAAACTTCAGCACATACCGTAATGTGAATTATAATCTCTATGGATAACAATGCTCTGTAAGGACCATTGTAGGTGCTTGCTTCCTTACCACTAGGTAGCCCAGAAAATGAATACTATTTTATTAAAATTCATTGCTATGTTGATCAAACAATAAAAATAAAAAAAAGCACGCATTCAATGTCAAAGTTAGATTTCTAATCAAAGCAATCTGAAACGAACTATATGAAAGTATATTAAAATAAACTCGTCATTAAGAAGAAAATAAAAGCAGACAACTGCGAATTAGGGTTATTATTTTCAACGGGAATAGTTATATTTTGACGTTTATATACATATTTTGGCGTTTGGTTTGGCTGTTGAAAAATAAATTAAAAAAAGGATACTTGCTGCTTTAAATATTTTTTTTTTTTTCAGCCTAAAAAGAGTAGTTCCCAAAAGATAGACTTTTTTTATTCGAAAAGATCTTGGGTACACTACTGTAGAATTGTGGCTTCTAAGCCAATAGGATCTGAACTCAGATTCTGACGAAACAGCCAAATTAGTAGGCTGCCCCTACCCGCTCTCGACTATGCTTGAACAGCAAAAGAATTAACATTTAAAACAGTCTTAATAAGTTACTATAGAATAGAAATCTTTCTTATTGACTTTTAAAAGACAATCGTAAACTGCAGCAAAACAAAGTTTTACTGTACAGTATATCACGAAATCAGCCATTAGAATTCTAGAAAGCTTAATAGTTTGCAAGTAGGCTAAACCATCCACTGTGATGTCCTTATTCATATTGATGAGCCTTTATGTAACAGTAACTACCAAATTATAGTAACTAAAAGCCCTGTAATAAAGATTACTCAACAACTGTGTCTCAGATGCATACTTTCGCTATACAGTGTACAATCTTTAATAATTCACTACCAGTAGACCTCGTCAAGAAATAAGACTGATATCAGAAGCCAGTTTATACATACTAGTACTTTGCATATATATATATATATATATATATATATATATATAGTTTTATATTATATAAAGTGGTGTCTGATATTTTTTACGGATTTATTTGTAATAAATTAATTTTATAGTAATTATGTAGTCTAAAGTATTTGCTTCATAAGGAAAATTATAAAAAGGTATTATTTGATTAATATTTTAACACCTCCTGCGCTCCTTAATATGCAACGGGGAGGGAAAAAAATAGGTTAGAACAAATAGGCTGAAATAGAATAAATAGGTTGAAATACACATATCAGTTATCAAGATAACTCATAACTATATATCCTGGGAAGATGAAATTTTACGTCAGATTTAGATTAGTAAAAGGAAGTAAGGATAGTAATCCCTATTGCTCTTAATACAGATGGGGCCTAACGGTTAGGAGCTAAGATAAAAATTTAAAAAAACTCCGCCAAAATGTTTTTCCGTTAAGTTGAGAAAATCACTGTACTTCAAAATATATTGCTAAAATTTTAATATCAGCTAAATCTTACTGAATAAAAGTTCTTACTAACTTGGGGAAAAATTAGACCCCTATGGGTCTCTAACCACCAAAAACGATTCTACTGAAAAGATGGTTACCAGTGAAATAATAATATTATATAGAAAGGCCAAAAAGTACACCGCATTGCTCGGGGAGGGATGGGATTAGAAGGGGGTGGGGAGTCCTGGTTCTCCCTTCTCCACAATCCTATCTCATCAAACCTTCCCCAATATTGTTCCAAAACAATATTTGTCTAGTTCCCATTGCCGCCACCAGGTGCATAAGTGGAGCTATTTCAAAGATTTCATCCCTTTTCAACCCCTTGGGGGTGGTTAACCGGTTTCCAAGCAAGCCTATATTCCACAGAGTAGTAGAGAGTATCTACGAAAAATCTCATTCCAATCAGTCAAACGGTGTAAAACTGTATAGAGAACATACAAACATACAAACTTTGACTTTTATATATTAATATACGTATAGATATAGTATTCGAAGGTTGGCACGCCAACTACACTTTCTATTCAGTTTTGTAACCCATTTATCACTAACCAGAATTTATTCGGTTGGTTATTTTATTTTATTTAAAGATTTACACATCGCTTCCTGAATTCAGAGTTTTTGACAATAATAATAATAATCCATTTAAAAAATTCATTTGCATTAAGTCGTCTTTGCTTAATCGGGGTTGTTTAATAAATAATATTTGTGCTGAATGTTTCACTCATTCGAATCAGGAGATAACGATGGATGTAGGCAGCGATTTATATTTAGTTCAATTCCCGTTTCTTAGGTTTCTTTCTCAAAATAAAAATTGCCCACTGGAAAAAAACGGTTGACACTGCGACTGCGCAGTGAAGCTTGTCACTTCGGGATTTCACGAGGGCGTTTTTAGAAGATGAGGAACGGGCTAGCAAATGCATCTCGAGTCGAAAAGTATTGGCAACAAAAGTGGGGTGACGTTTATATTTAGATGAAGGGAAAGAGTTTGTGAACTCGTCCAATCTCAAGCTGGGAAAGAAATGATCGGTTACTTAGGTCTGGAAAAAATCCTATCAGTTTCCCATTCTATGCACCTTTTCTTTGCAATTATCAGCGCAGAACCCATTCCAGACGGGTTCTGAATGGCCATAAAGATCAAAGAGAAAGACATAAACAAAGACCCCCTCGAACATGCTTAACTAAACGAAGTGGAACTGATCATAAAATGGATATTAAAATATACAGGAAGTTTATAGAGTTCACATTGTAATAATAAAAAGTTAAAAGTATAACTTTTTGAAAATTTTAATAATAAAATTGATATTAAAATTTTAATAACACAAAATGACCTTATATAAATATTTAATCACAACGCTTGCGGAAGCAGTGCCAATTTCAAAGAATAAAAAGTGTTCAATTTGAATTATAATATCTCGCAACTATTGTCTCTTATATTGTTAGGCGTTAAAGTCTATTAACTTCATTTTGTCCGTCCGTCTGGAATAACGCCATAATCACTGCTCTCATTTTCATGAAACTTAATCCACAGTATGATCACAAAGATCATTAAGTTTTCTAAGCAGCAACTGAATCTACTAATTCAGTAATAATCATATAATTTATTTTCTGACGTACACACAAAGTAAGTTCTTTGTGAATATTAAAAAATAAATAAATAAAAATTAAAAGGCTGTACAATTTGCAGATTGGCGATTTCGAATTTCATTTAAAAGCTTCAATGAAGCTAAAAGTGTGATCAATAGGTTTTTAAGTAAGCGATACATTTTGAATTTTAAAATATTGTGTTTTATCCTTACGACCTTATATAAATATTTAATCCTTTGAGCAATGAAATGCTTTTTACAATGTTGAGGGCCAATATTAAATGGTTAAAAATAATATTATTACCCATTTTATTCCTATTATATCAAAATAGCAATTAATTTTGTGTATTTTATTCATTGTTAACATGAAATAAAAGAAATAAATCATACATCAATGGTTCACAGAAATTCGAAAGCAGTTTTTTACTTAAGAAAGAAAATCAACCAATTGTGTGACTCGAAAACCGTTAAAAATAAGCAAATTCCACTGGTTGTAAAGCTCCAAATGGGATGCCTGAATTGCCTTTTATAGCTTCCTTTGGCTAAACAAAGTCCTTCCATCGAATCCTACTAAAAATAACTTGGAAGCTCCTGACAATTCGCACGAGAGACTTGAATTCACTGATGTCTTCTGTTGGAAATTTCTTCAACTCGTATCAGAAATAAAATCCTTATTTAACGCTTGGCCAAATTACGCTATTTAATTATAGAACACAATTTAATTATACAGTAATGTATAGAAATTTGTACTGTTATATTTTTCCGTAGTGTGATTCACAAATGTCATATTTATACTTTTCTACAAAGAATGAAAAAGTTTGATAATGAAGAAAAACAGACTTCCAGAAATGCTTATTTTGAGGTTCCCTAGACACGCTTTAACTATTTTCCTACACTCATCTACGTATCAATCAGTCAGTACGTCTTATCAAAAATCTACCGTAAATGGTAATAAATATATATTTTTCATATTCCTATTAAAGGATTTCTAGACTTCGTAGTATTCTTATTAATATCTTATACAGTGTAGATACTGTATTTTCGTGTTTATTGCTTTTTGGTTTCTTAAGCACCAAATTAGATAAAGCCCTAACTACTAGTAACTTAAGTAGCAATGTCTATGTTTGAATGTGATATAGTAGCTTTGTTATAATTCAAATATATTATAAGGTACATACATTGTAGGAGCACAAATTAAGTTCCGAGTTTAAGTAAGTCAAATTTAAAAGTTTGGTATATACTTATGTATATATAAATATTCCAACGACCTATAAGTATATTTGGTGTGTATAGATTATATCACGCCAATTTTAAGAAATTATTACCACAGAGTTCATATGATGAAATAATAGAGCACTGATGCAATATCAGTTTAGTGATTAAGAATACAGGCAAATTATATAGATCTGATGATGTTTTATGTAGATATATTTTTAGGATTACTTTGATTAATGATTGGAAAATTAAGGCACGACAATTCAATCAATACTAAACACTTAAAGTTGTTTGATTTTTAAGTTTAATGTTTAGGACTCCTCTGAGTGTTAGTCTCTAAAACAGACATTAAGAGACATTTTAGTCGCTCTATCTTGAAATAAGCGTTGTTTTACTCAGATGGGAATTTTATGGGAGTTGTACCTCAAATAATCACTTATATATTAGGCAAGGCATTGGCTTAAAAAAATTCACAAAGTTTTCACTGTCAATGACTTTAGCCCGTTTAATATAACAACTACAAAAAGAACAAAAAAGCAAAGGAAAAATAAACACTCGAGCTTAATACCCAAAATAAGAAATACTTCTATTAACATTTAACATTTAGAAAAATAATCACTTTTAGAGAAATTTACAGTATCTAGAGTAGATTTTTTTTTTTACGTTGATTAGTTTTAAGAGTTACTTTCTTATGGGGCTTAAATTACACCTGTCAGAATAATTGAAACAAATTTTAGAGATAGATTTAAATTATTAAGAGCCTAACTGAAAATACCCAATTCGCAATGCGGCCAAATTGGACCTATTTTACTCTGGAGTCAATTGAAAAAAAATTATGAAGAAAAATCATGCACTGATTATTTGTAGATTCAGAACAACTTATAACTCCCAAAAAGATGATTTTTGGGCAAAAAAAGATTAAACGTATTTGACTCACTGATAAGTGGCCATTCTGAAATAATTATCCGGGCGGGGGAAAAAATAGCATTAATTTAATCAAAAGAGTGAAAAACAGAATTTTCAAAATTTTACCACTTCTTACAACTGCAAAATCAACTCAAGTAAAAAGTACAATTAGTAAATTTATTAAATAAAAAAAGTTACTTAATATTATAATTCCGCCATTTTAGCCTCCATGCCTAGGTTACTGATAATTATTTACGAATTTATATGTGGAAAGTAATTTATTCGAAATATAAAAATATAATATAATTTCTTTTATATAATTATAAAAATTATTTGTAATATAAAACAAACAAAAAAATGAAAGAAAATGAAAATATATTTAAGCGATTCTATATTTAAGGCAAAAAATCTTTTGCCTCAAAAAAACTTTTTTTTTTATTTTGAAATACGAAACAGGGGTAAAGTCAACTTCAAAAATTAAAATTCCAATTTCTAACTTATATAGTTAAAAAAAAATACAATAAAATGTATTAAAAATGGTTAAAAAAATATATTCAAAAATATATACAACATAACAAAAATAAATTTGTAAACATTTATATATAGATCTGCATACTTATATATTTTAATATATATGCAAAATCAAGATTTATATCAAAAATAAAATCAGAATACATATATGTACTGGAAGGAGTTTGGACATTTTATTGGCAATAAAAGATAATACGAAGCATATTTTGAACAGAATATATCAATGACAGAGCGACATCTTGTCTTCAAAAGGACTCGAAGGGTTTTTCCACGGGGTAATTCTATTCAGGTCAGGGAAAGCCACTTTCAGAGTCGAGCCCAGAATTGATTTCAAGCGAAAATCCCTTCGTCTAAGCGTCCTATTTGGTCGTACTCGTTGCTCTCAGCAGATGACTCGGATGTCTGGTATTCTGGACATCTAGTCCGTATAAGGGTTTTGGCAGGTTTCCCCAAGTCACAGAGCGAAGACCCTGGTTTAAAGCATATGTCGAAGTGGACAAGCACTTCTATCTGGGTCAACATTCTATTATTAAGGCCTCTCTTTTTTTCTGTCTTAGTGTAGAAAGGGATCGGTTTACCATACACATAAAGCTATATGCTTCATTAAAGTATAGAAGTAGCTGTTTTCGTCCTCTACAAATGTTGGAGAATCTCTATTAATTTAGTCTGTCTAAACCACAAACATATTAGTTTTGTTTGTCACTCATTATTATTATAATAAGATTGAATAATAATCATTTCTATCTCACAATAAGGTAGTGCAGAAAATTTATTTTATTATATGTTAGAATTGGCAGACCATAGATGTGTAGAAATCATCTTTGATTTTTTTTTATTTCTTTTTTAATTTTATTGCGTCCATAATTGATTAGTAAATGAATGAAACCTAAGTTTAACCTCGTAATTTCAGAATAATTAATTGTGGTCATCCTACTGTATATGTTCACGCTGTATATAGTAATAAAAGTAGACAAGTTCGGTTTATTTTATTACAACTAATTTTTGAAAAAAACGAAGCTATTAAACGTTTTAAACGTGTTCTTTCTTTAACAACGAATTTATTCGAAATCTTGTTGCTTTAACATATAAGGTTTACAGGTTTAGCATATAAGTTAATAATCTATATTAATATCTGGTTAAATTCAAGATGGATGTCGGTGTATGGTATGTATAAACCTACTCGCAGTAACCACCCCACAGAAATATTCCGAGTATTTCGATGTAATTTGAAGCTAGGTGAAGCACAAGGTAGCATTAGGAAATTCACACAGCTCATGCGAAATCCTCGAATTCCGACAGGTTAGTTTTTCTGTGGGAGGCGGAGCCGTTCGACAAATAAGGAGACAATGCAAACCAATGGAGGGTTAGGAGCCCATCGTAAGGGTATCCATGCCGGTGTAGATGTCACAAAGTCAGTAAGCGTCTCTGTTTTAGGTTTAATCAGATGATCCAAGTGTATCAGTTACTTTCATTCATTGAAAAAAAACCTTTCCTGTTATCCATGGAGTCATCAGAGACATTACAAAAACACTTTTATTTAACTGACAGGCTACTATTTTCGACATCACAATGTAATCTATCCGTATACCAATAACGTTACAAAATCATTCATGTAAATCAGCAATCTCTTTTTACAAGTTTAAGATAAGTAGCAGTGACACCACATCATTAGTTCCTTATCAGCTATACCTTTAAGTGATTCCCGCCTTTTGTTTTTTTTTTTTTTTTTTTTTAAAGAAAAGGTCTTCGACAAACTTTGTGTAAATTTATGAACCCAAATTTTTATTCCTTTTAACATTTGTATTTTTATTTTTAATATCAAGAAAGAATTCGAATCAACAGAAATTTAAGGATTGAACCAAAGAACTAAAAATACATTACTTAAGGTAAAACAGTCTTACACTCAATGTTTCAAGAATCTGTCATGTCCATTAACATTAGCGACATAACCCATTTCAAAATATAAATAAAATAAAATAAGAACCAAAATTGAAACTAAAAATTAGTTACAAATAAAAATATATTCCAAGCAATCATGTTTCCGAACTCTCTTATATATTTATCATCAGTACAAAACAACTTTCAAAATTGAAATTTTTACAAATCAAAACTCTTAAAATCTGTCAAATCATTTAAGATCTTGTTATTTGGACTTTAATAACAAAATCTATTTAATGAAGCGTATCTTTGCTGGATATGACAGATTTTGAAATAAAGTTTCAGACCTATTTAGAATTAAGAATTAAGATAGATAACATGAATTCCTTCCTCCAAATAAACAACAGGGACTTACAAAATTTTAAACACAAATAAGCTTAAATTTAGTGTTCTGCTTTGATGTTAGTTTATATTTCATCTTGGTTAGTTGACAAAGTTTGGATCACGGCTGGATTACTTGTTAGTTGTCTTGTTGAAGTGTTAGTCGGGGTTTGGGGATTGTTGTATTTTTTTTTTTTTTTCAATCACATACCTCCAGGCGGGTGAAGGCGCCAAGGTCCGTGCCATATTCCATGGTGACATCGCCATGGGCACCACCGCTCGACCGATAAACATATTTCGTCGTTTTCATGGAAGACATTGTGGAAAGAGTACGGGAGGCTTGAACTCCACGCGGGGTAAAGTAAGGCTCGCTAGAGTATCAACGGCAGCGGCAAAGTTGGATCGCTTGTGGGGCGTCCGACGTACAAGAGCAGCAGCCGGTCGTTCGTAAGGCAGCACACAACGCTGAAGACTCGAGGCAGCAGGCAGACTGAGGCGGTGCTAAAACACCTCCATACCTTAAATTCCCTCCTCACGTGTCACAGTGGCGCATACGGGCTCAAGTTACTCCCCAACAAGGAGCCGCTCGCCATATATGGGCAGCGAACCAGAAGTGAGGTCATGGCAGCGAACGGAACGCCACCGCTCTACCGGCGAACGAACCGGCGTTCGTACCGTACGAGGCCCCGCCTCAATCTCACTGACCGATCGACCGATTACCGGACGTTGAGCCGTCATTCACAGGAGATCGAGAAAGAAGACTTAAAGAGTCCGACAAACACAAACAGTTTTTTGTCTGGAGTTTATTCTACTATTTTAGATCTACTATTTTAGTGATCTGATCTGCCGAAAAAAAAGGCCGGAAAAACTACAACTATGAAATTTTTCCGGCCTTTTTTTTTTTTTTAAAAAAAGTTAACATCTATTAAACAAAACAAAAACACAAACAAACAAATAAGCAAATAAATTTTATTATTTTCGAAGTAAAATTATGAGGATCTGTAATTTGCGATCACTTTTTTGCTTCCGGCTTTTGATTATAAAATGATTTCGGGTCAGTGACATTAAATTTAACTATTAAATAGTAAACAAAAGATTTTTTATTAACTAAAATGAAAACTGTAAAATTCTCAATAATAAAGAAAACGTATAAATAAAATACTTCGTGTTAGAATAAAATATAAGATAAATAATTAATAACAAAACGGATTTGAATTCTAGAAAAGAATATCTTTAAAACTTTATCTTCAAAGAATATTTAAAATATTTCGAATTTTTCAGTTAATGATTGAAGGGTTAAAATTAAAAATCACGTGTGAGTTTGAAAAACAAATCTTACACTTAGAGTTTCTAACCAACTCAGTCTTTAGCAAACAAAGAGTTGATAAGAAGCAACAACGGATGTTTATTTCACCTACATTTATTTATTAAGAAACTATTTCATTTAAACTTACTTCTTTTTACAATTGTTAACTTTATTTTACCCATTTTGGAAATTGCACTTTTACACCCATTTGTTACTAACCTCTAACATAATAACTATTAAAAATCCGATTCCTTAGTGTCTTTATTTCCCTCAGAAGGATTTGGCGTTTTAATCAATTAGTGTTAATTTTTACTGACAAACACTGTGTGATTTGTAGGTTTTCGTTAAGGTAGCGTCAGTGAAAGTAGAAAATAAGACTAAGGAAGTTGGGCAGTCTGGCTTGCTACCAAAGTATGCACGTAAATTGTCCACAGAATGTCACTCGTAAATGAAACTATGGGGTTCCATGGACGTGAAATTGGATTTTATTTTAGTGGTGGAGGGGAAACCAACTGTGAGGTCGACCATCCAACCAAAAAAAAAAGTCTCACTCTCATCAAACAATGAAAGCAAAAATACGTCTCCTTCAAAATTCTGGGAAGCGAGACAAAAGTTCACCCATAGTCTATTAACAAAGAATATATAAAAGGATTCAACTCTTCGAGCCCCACTTAATTTGTGATTACAATTCACGTTTTAGTGTCGATTTGGTCAAAAAATTTTGATTTCTGGTTCCGGTTTGTCTTATCGTGATTTCGAGTAATAATACAATAGTTTTCTAAGACATTGTCTGTTAATAATCCTAAAGCAGTTTCTTAAACCAATAATACAGAAACTTTTTCAGCTTTACGTATTAAATATCCTAAACTTTCCCATTTCTTTTTCAGATTTTTTTTTTCTTTTTTAGATAATTATCATTGCAAAAATATGAAGATCGAAATGAAAATAAATAAATATTTTTTAAACAATTTTTTTTTTAAACTTTTTGAAGAACAATGCAGAAATGTACTCTTGTTTCACACCCATTTTCGAGTATAATCATACATTCAAACGAACACTTACAAAATAAAAAAAACAGTGTCTAATACATTGTCAAATTACAATGTCAAGCTTATAGCAACGTAACATAACGTTAACCCCTGTCTGAGCTTCGTCTTTGAGCGCGGGGGAGGGAGGTATTAGAAATATAGACCGAAACATTTGACCAGTCCGACTCTCGCCCACCGTTACTATCGGGAAAGAACCTAATAGCAAATGGATGAAGGACGGAAAAACCCTAGGGTTATTGTAGAGTTAATGGCCAATGAAAAAAAATCCTGTCAGAAACTTGATAAACTCAAAATTATATAATGAAATTAGTGTAAAACATTATTTATTACTATGTAAAAATAATAATAATAATAATAATAATATTTTTTCCCAATGCGCTCTTTATTGCTTTTCCCATTGGCCTCGACAAGGGGATGAGAATTGTGAGCTTTTGGTCGAATAATCGTTGCCCAGAGTGCGCCGTAGGAGGCAGCTCAAGTTGTATCCGCAAAAACAGATGAAACACAGAAAGTTACATCCATGCCGATACCGGGATTCGAACCCAGGTTAGGACAAATCTGTCTCATTGCAAGCCGGCGGCGCTTAGACCAATAGGCTATGTCGAAACGTCATAATTTTAAAATAAAACTAGTCAAATTACGGTTTTTTGATCAAAATATAAATTTATAGATTAATTTTTCATTGCACATTATAGTCCTATTACGTTGCCGGCGAAACGCCAATTGAAAACCTCTGCCTTACACTAAATAGATTTTATAAGAATATTTTAAAAAGAATAATAAACTAACTCAGACAATTTTAGTTTTTGTAGAGGCTAACATTGACATTGCTTTCTTTTTATTAAAGTACATTAATAATGAGAAATAAATATTAAAATTTATTTTTCCATTGATCTAACTGAAAGAAACAGTGCATTAATCTCAGTATTATCCACCTAATACACTGATCGACAGGAAAAGGTTTAGTTTAGTTTATCCAACGCCCGTCCGTGGCTCCTAATTAGCAAATAAAAAAAAAAAAATCCGCAGTCTTCTAATTGAAATCTTAATTAAATTATTCAAAAGTTTGTTTGTCATTTCAATGAGTAAATCCTTTTTATTTGTTTACTTTTGTGAATCAGTTCGTTAACATTTCTGTGTCATAGCTTCCACTTTACAGCCAAACTGTTGTGCAACCCTTTCACAAAAATACTTTAATGAGCCACAAGAAAATAGTAACAGCGTCTATAACCGCGTTCTTCGTATTCATTAGATGATTCTAAGTCAGAACTACGAAATCTTACATTTTGAAATGTTTAAGTGTTTTTCATTTACAATATTTTTTTTATATTTTGTAAAAAAAAAAAAAATTATTATGTTAACCATCAAAATTTTTTTGAGTACCGATATCTATTATTTCAGTAAAATTTTAATTCAATATTATTTTAAATATATTAATATTTGCTTTCGTCATCTACAGTTACAGCTTTCCGGACTTAGGCTTCTTTGTACATCCAAACTACCATGCAGCCAAGCAACATTTTTCCCTAAGCCATTACGCGTCTTTATATTAAGCTATAACCTTCCACTTGGTGAAGGGATATTTCATATGACATTTTATTTCTCTATTTCTTACCGATCAAACAGATTTCAATTTTTGTATTCAATTACCTTTATTTTAATTTTGTTTGTTTGTTTGATTTGTGTTAACTCCACTTGTCTTTCCAATGAATAGTAAGGGTATTATAAACAATATACCAGCCTTTTACTATTAGTTGGTAGCTGGGTTATATACCCAATGATAAGCACACTACGTATAAAACACATATCCCACAGTATTTTATATTTTATTTCTGAGATTCGAAATCTTATTATTCCACTGAATCTGTTTTTGTTCTGTTTGTTCATTTGTTTATTTATATATCGTTAATAAGTTATAATTATGAATTTACATTATAACGGTTGGACGAATTTCCATAAGATTTGGTAGGTAGCTTATTCATAATCCAACTGAAAACACAAATGTATTTGTTTTTGTTCCCACCCACCCTTCTCCTACGCCCCTGAACTGACTCCTGAAATCCCTCTCTTAAACGTCTAGACGGATGTCTTTGAAATTGGATACAATACTAATCAACCCACCCCTAGCGTCCATCCACACTACGCGATAGCGAATTCCTAGTTATTATTTATACTCGTTTCGTATAATTATTAATTACATGAATAAATTAACTAATAAATATAAAAATAATTCTAACTATATTTACTAACTAAAAATAAATATTATCTCTATATTTATTAGTTAATTTACGGGTATGAATATCTAGTGTAATATATATATATATATTATTATTATATTTCATTATTATATCTTTTATATTATTATATTATTATTATAGTATGTATGTATAATTATTATAATATCTATACTAACTGTATTACATATATTTAACTATATTAAATATATATATTATATATATATTTAAATAATAGTTACTTATACATTATTAAATTAATTTTATTTATATGCAGGAGAAGCCGATCTCTGTATTAATGGAATTGGTCTTTTTTATTTTCTTCACTGTTCAGGGAAAGAAAGTTTAAGATTTACAAAAAAAAAAAAAAAAAGTTTCAAAAAAAACAAAAGAAAAAAACAAAAGAAATTTCTCAAAGACTCATTGAATCCATTTCTCACCCAAGCGTTTCAAGAAAAGAAAAAAAAAATCATTTTTTTTTAACCGGGATAATTTGGTTTGTTTACAGTTTCATTGTTATAAAAATAGTCCTTCCTTGAGCGTTCCACTATAAATATAAGTTTCACTTCTCGAATCATTAGTGTTGTTTAAATATAAAATCTTGTGATACATTCTCTCAAATAAACTCTGTTGTTGTCTGATTTTTATTTTGACTAATTGAGGGATTTCATCTCCTCCTGCCTCAGGAACATTCACATAGAGGTTATTATATTTTTTTTAAGGTATAATTATTGACATCCGTTTGAATTATTTTTTAAAATTGAAATTAAATATACAGTATAAATCTCTGTTTCTTTCTTTCTTTCTTTCTTTCTTTCTTTATTTATTTATTTATTTATTTATTTATTTATTTATTTATTTCTGTTATTATTATTATTAATAATGTTTTTTATTATTTAATTAGATTTCATTTCAACCAAAATGAAAGATTTTTTTTTCATTATTCGTGTACTATTTTAATATTTAATATTATTAAAGTAATATTTTTAATAATTACATTACACGACGTTGCCTAGATAACAACAGCAGCGAAAAAAACTATATGTCCTTTCAAAATAAGAAACATGTTTTTTTTTTATTTTGTAAAAATCCAAAGTTTTGTGTCTGAAGATACAAATTTAAAAAAAGAAAGAAAAAAAGTTTAAACGTACTTTTCTTCGTCTTGTAATGGAAAAAAGACGGTGTAAAAACAACTTCAATAAAAAATGAATAAATAAATAAATACTCAATACACTAGGTATTGAACTTCTCCTAATTTAATACGCAATTCCGAAATAACAATACTGGGAAGTCCAAAGAAATATATATATCATAATTGAGGCTAATCTTATCTTTTCAGTACCTCATGTAAAGCATTGTTTGCATTAATCATGCTACTTTACCAGGAGCCATGTATTAATATGAACAATGCCTACCAGGATGCCTCTGGAACTCTTCCGCAGACTGAGCTGTATATAGATTTTGATAGCCTTTTTTTTTTGTTTTTTTAAATACTGAAACGACTTTTAAAAGGTTAGCTAAAATGCGAAGTTAACTAACTTTAAAATGTCTTTTATTATTTCCTTTGCTGGGTGTTTTTTGCTGGGAAATTAACTTTTTATTTTTTTTTCTTGGTTGAAATAAAATTGAATGTTTTGGCAATGTTTTAATGAAATACCTAATTCAAAAACGAAGCGTAACACCCATCAGAAAAAGACATATTGAAATCTCTGCGAGAAGGAGGTAAATGGCATTCAGTAACCACGTTAACCAAAAAACGTATTGAAACTGCCTAAACGTATTGAAACTGCATGATTTTCGTTGACTGTAAAATAACAAGACCTATTTTGTTCGCTGATTTTGAATTCGAAAACCATTTTTCATGTAAGTCACGGGTGCTCACGCGGGGAAGTCATGGCGCAGACTGCGCCATTGAAATTTGGGGGGGGGGGGGGGG
>JAFIDM010009631.1:262827787-262840462 GCA_023159025.1 Thereuonema tuberculata | reverse complement strand
GGGAACCAAATCAATCAAAATTGGGGGGGGGGGGGTTGACTTGTTATGGAAAATCAAGTCCTTTTTTGGATAATCCTTTTTTTTTGTTTTTGGCTGTTGATTTAGAGAATCCTTTTTTTTTTTTTTTTTTTTGTGGCTGTTTTTTTGGATTTTTTGGGCCCTAATGCAAATGGGGCCCACCCCCCCCCCCCTCCGTCAGATATTTGAGGGGGGTTGAGCCGTAAGGTCTAGTGAGGGTGGGCACCTCTCAAAAGTGATAGTTTTTTAATCACTTTTTTTAATCGCTTAAGTATATTTACCATACAAAGAACAACACTTGTAGTATGATTTACAATTAAGATTATTTTTTTTTTTGGCAGCACAGGTTAGATACTCACCCTAGCCTTGAACGTCCTTCTGCTGCTCAGTTGTAGATTATGTTTCACTGGTGAATTTTCATTATTATCCTAATCCTATCTTCCTAAATAATATTATAAAAACGAAAATATGTCATCTCAATGGCGCAACGGATCGGAATGAAATTTTGCTTGTAGGTAGTCTAGGACACGGAGTAGGATATAGGCTACTTTCATCCCGGTCGATCAAGTAGTTCCAGTGAATACGATTCTATGTCTATACGGCACCACAGCAGATCTGAATGAAAACCTACCAAAACCATAGCGCGATTTAAAACTAGTTTTAAATCGCGCTATGGTTTGATTGACAATGAATGCGTTTAAGGAGATTCTTTGCAGGCGCGGACCACGATTAACTCAGGTGTTACCTGTTAATGCTATTAGGCAATGTATACGATGATAAATATACAAAACGGTTAATTAATACTTGTAATGATCGCGTGAGTTTTTACCGACTTGGGAAGGATTGAAATGATAGGGGTGTGGAGAAGGCCACAAAGGGCTGGAAAAGTCATGTATATTCTCCGATCTCGATATTAATTTTCTAAATAAATAAAGCGTTTTTTTTACGTTACATATGAAAGAAGCGACAGTAGCCGGCTAGTATTTTATACAAGTGTTTATTTTTTTAAAATGACTGAAATGAATTCACGTAATTGCCTAAACAATGCAAATATATTATACGTTAATAAACTTGGTATATTTGTGGAGGTTTATGTCAAATTTAATAGAGACAAGATATCTTAAACTCTGTAAAAAAATATTATTATGCCTACTTTGGTATCAGGCTAGGAGATCAGGATAAAAATTTGGTTAGGAGACCAAAGTGTGGAGAAATGGAAGAAAAAGGCCATACCTATTTGCCACACCTATGATATGGAAAAAGCCTAACAACATGTAAATGATTCTTACTTTTGCATGATGAATGTTGATGACTACAATGCAAAAAGTAAGAAAGGTTCCCAAAATTCCATTGGCAATTAGGCTAGGCATGTCCCATATAATGATCATCTTCTAGTTCCAGTCCCATCAGTTCATTTAATGGAAGTCGCAACTGAGACAGCTTGGAAGATTGAACCTGGAGAAGAGCTGGATGTTTCCCAACCAGAAGAGGATGTAGAGTTCCGTGCAGATCTATTTAATCAAAGCGAACTCAACGATAGCTGAGTTCGCTTTGATATAGGCCTATCTAAATACTATATTTAGATATACTTCTTTTGGTATATCTAAATATACCAAAAGAAGCTAATGAGTTACTTGGTTCCAGACTAAAAGCCTAGTATCTGCTACCATTAGAGACATCATTTTCTTTGTATAAAACAGAAAGCAAGCCCTACCACACTTCAGGGAAGAAGATTCCATGGTTTTCCGTTTTAATGTAAATGTTTTGATGAACTAATTTATTGTTGTATACAATCCAAATAGATTCAAAACGAAGTCTCAAGGGCGTCCTGCTCCACAGTAATAACAGATATAGATCTATTCCTGTTGCCCATTGCGTTCATCTTATGTTAATATTATAGCTCTTTTGAAAAACATGAAGTATGAAGAATACTTGTGGATGGTTTATGATGATGTGAAATCTAGCACGAGTATCCCCTGCTTTATTTGAGAATGGGATACTCGTGTTAAAAATAAGCATTGAGAGGTAACAGACTGGCAAGAAAGAGAAGAATTATTCCCGCGTTCAAAAATGTTTTAAACAATCTCTTGTAGATCATAAAAAAGTGCTTCTGTCCTTCTACATATAAAGTTAGCATTCATGAAGTAGTTTCCTAAGGCTCTCCCTACGGATGGGGACTTGTTTTCTGTACCTATAACATTAAGTAATGAAGGCAAAATTTTTTGTAAAAATTGTAAGATTTGTAAAGATGAAAAGGGGGCACTTTTGTAGGAGGGCATTTTTATATCTTCTCAAGATGCTGAATTTGAGAAGACCATGAACTAAATTTGAAAAACAGACGTGGTTTTTCCTATAAGACTGTAGTTCAAAACTTTCTAGGGAACAAAAAAGACCAAATCTATAAAAAATTAGTAAAAACCATGGATAACTTCAAGATCTTGGGTTGCAAATATGGTGTAAAGTTCACTTTCTCCAGTCACACATTGAGTACTTTCCGAAAAATTTGGGTGATGTCAGTGAAGAGCAGGGTGAAAGATTTCATCAGGATATTAAGGTTATGGAAAAGTGGTATCACAGTATATAGAATGTAAATATGATGACGGATTAAAAGAGATTGTATAGACGAAAGAAGTGCACATAAAGCGAAAGAGGAAATTTAATCTTTCATTGTCTGACATTTGAAGAAATGTGAGAAAACCTATTTTGCTATTTTACGGATGGTTGTTGTGGATCTCTGGAAACGATTTGCATAATCAGTTCCTGGCCTGATACTGAATAATGATGCAGACGTCCAGGTATTGTTCAGTACCGAAATCTCACGTACTTGGCTACAATGACGCCGAAGAAAATCGAAGCTTTTTGGGAAGGTTATATTACTGCTCTTTCTGACGCAAAGTATAGCTATTCTGCGATCATAAAGACATGCAAGAAGCATGGATTTATAGTGTCAAAGAAGGATGTGTTGTTTTATCTCTTGTATGGTAAAACAAGGGATATTCGAGAATGGGATTAATTGAAGAAAGTAAAAAACCCGCCTATCCACGGCCTGCTACCATTCGTACTCCAGACGTGATTAAGAAAGTAGTCTCTTTTAGCGGGAAAAATTCGGCAACCTAGAGGGTTATTGCAATGAAGACAGACACATCTTTAACAACTGTGAACATCATAATCAATCGGGATTTGAATATTAAAAAAAAAATGTAATAAGAACCGAGTTCGTAAGGTGCTGCCGCGACACATTTCAGAACAAACGTTAGAAAACCGTATGAGCGCCACCTATCACGAGAAAATGGAAATTCTTAGTTACATTAGGTGAAGCATACAATACCTTAATGATTGCAACAAACCCCGAGCAATTTACTATCGGATCATTCCATGTTAATTCAACAAATGTTCATCGCTTCACCATTTTTGATTTTGATAAAATTTAAGCACATGATACGTATTAGCCTTTGAGAGTAAAAAAAACCATAGATTTTTTTTAAATACAAAAAAATTTATTAATAATTTTTAGGCAATTATTTACTGAAAGGACAGTCAAGAAACATCAGTTTTGATCATTGTTCTTTGAGTTCTAGCATTTTGATTTTAATTAGTAGAATTGCCAAAAAAAAAAGGGCTCATTGGAAAGATTAAAGGATAAGTTGTTTTTTTTTTTTATATATGGAAATGGAAATTTGAAATGAGTCAATAAAATATGTTTTTTTTTTTTTATTATTCAAACTCAGACTAATTAGCCTACAGAGTGTCTAAAGTTGCTTAACATAAAAGAGAGAGCAATGTATTAAACCTATTTGTCATAGGAAATAAGATACGCTTTTTACTGAAGTCTAGGCCTTGTAGCTCCGGAACCCTGACGAGTAACAAGACGCTTTATGTTTCAATAAAAATACTTAAAAAAGGACTTTCTATTCTAATTTGAGTCAGATTTTTATTCATCGATAAACATAGACTTTCTAAGTTCTGAAACTGACACTTTTCAGAATTTTTCAGTTTTTAAGGAATTTTTTTCATAGTACAGAACTGTTAGGGGTAATATGTTTTTATCTACCTATACTACTGATATGTAAGTCTTGTCTGAAATAAGAGGGATCTATTAATTAAAGTGGTTCGTTATGTTCAGTATTTCAAGCCTAAAAGTGCTAAAAAAGCACAATTCATAAGTCTGAGTTTGAATCAAAAAATTAACATGTTTTATTAATGCAAGTCAAATTTCCATTATATCAAAAAAAAAAAAAAAAAATTATCCTTTAACCTTTCCAATGAGCCCTTTTTTTTGGCAATTCTACTAATTAAAATCAAAATGCTAGAACTCATAGAACAATGATCCAAAATGACGTTTCTTGACTGTCAGTCCTCTCAGTAAATAATTGCCTAAAAATTAGTAGTAAAATTTTTATAAATAAAAATCTGTGGTTTTATACACTTACACGTGCTTAAATTGATACTTACACGTGCTTAAATTTTATCAAAATCAAAAATAGTGAGGCGACGACCATTTGTTGAATTAACATGGAATGACCCTACCGTCAAAGGAGGACAAAAATTTCAAAGATAGTAGAATGCAAAGAAACTGTTTCGAAGGGATTCATGGTCATCGCTGCGTACAACTATAAGGACAAGTTAAACATTCGTTGTGTTCAACAAAATGTAAAGGCCAACTCCCATTACTATCAAACTTAATGTTCTGGACCCAATTTATCGAAATGAGATTCCCCATTTATACGGTAAAGACAAAAACAAGGTATGGATCCATCAAGATAAACCCTCCAGTCACACCTCTGCTTCAACCTGTTTGTTTTTGGAGAGAATGGAACAGGAATACACGCTGTACTTTTCAGTGACATTCCTGTGAAGTCACAAGATTCTCCACCAATGGATTTTTATGCATTTGGACTCCTAAAAGGAGCACTAGGAAACAGGCGTCCCCGCACGATAGATGGTCTCTGGAAAGCTTGTCAGGAGGAGTGGACAAAAATCAATTTGATGGTACAATCGTAACAGCCTGCTTCAATGGAAATTACGATGAACTAGTAAAGAGCAATAGCGAGTAAAGGGCTATCAAATTGAACATCATCAGTGGTGGAGACATTGATTTCTGCAGCAATGCATTACAAATTCGTGTCCAGAGATCCGGAACAACCTTCCATATTCTTTATTCTTATAGTTCTTTTAGGAAGGTTGTTTGACATTACCAGATTTTTATAATCCATATGGGTAAACAAAACATATGAATAAAAATCAAGAGCTGGCAAACGAAATAAAAAAATGACTCGTTACAGTTTTCATTTCAGGCAAAAAATGAATTCGTTTTAGTTAATAAAATTGAAATGTCGTTTTCCATATGTTTAAAGTTATAAAGAAATAATTGGACAAGAAACAAGGCAAGGTAACATTTATTTTTTTATTATATATAATTTACTTAATATACAAATCTATCTTATGTATATTATATAAATATACAATATTATTTATATAATGTTTTTAAAATAATTATTTATCACCCCACCCCTAAACAAGACAAATGTTCATTACCTGTAAATAAGCGTCTTTGAAGTGGAATCTCTAAATATAAATGCAAAATTTATTTACTACAATAATAACATTTTATTATAAATAATAAATAAATTATTTTTAATTTATAAATGTAATATATACTTAATTATTGCTACACAATATTGTGGCATGAATATATCTAAATTTATTTTACAAAATATATGTAAACGTACATACTATAGGCCTATGTAAACATTAAAAATAATTTATGCGTTATTTATAACAATTATTGTTATTATTGAAAATATTAAGTTTTCTAATTCATGTTTATATTACGAGATACGTCGGAACTTTATTGTGCCGGGGGGGGGGGGGATAAGGCTAATAATTACTTCAAAAAAATATTGTATTAATTGAAATTAATGTTATTATTGCAATAATATTCCTTCAATGCAATTAATGTTGGCGATTCATAAGCAATTTATTGAAAATGTCTTCTTATTTATTTATTTATTTATTTATTTGTTTGTTTGTTTGTTTGTTTTTTTCTATCAAGGGGAAGCCCCAGGCCTTTCACCTCCTCAAACATTTAAAAATAGAAGGAAAACTGACAATGTCATTTCCTCGAAAGATGATGAAAGACAGAGAGAGGAAAGGGTGAAACTGTTCTTTGAACCATCCGCTACTAAAATAGAAATGTAACATATCATCTTGTAACGAAAAAATAAAATGTGTTTTTTCGTTTTCGTTAACTGTTCTGCTATTACTATTTGAAACATTTCGTTAACGTTTTTCATTAGTTAATCAAAAATCATTCCATTATTTCGTTTTTTCATGACGTTACGAGTAACGTTTCCAGCACTGGTAAATATAAGTATTATTTGTTAAATAATATATTAAATCTATGTATCTTGAAGAGTTTTCATGTTTGTTTTTTTTTTTCCAAAAAAAAAGCTTCTTTAATCTGAAATCATTTTTCAAAACGGCAATAAATTGTTTTAAGACCACTTATTTTGGTAACTAATTATAAAGGTTTCACAAAAAAAAAAAAAAAAATACTTGAAGATAATGAAACTTGTTGTTGTCGTTGTTGTTTCAAGATGTACATCAAGTGCAAATTTCGTGTCCGAAGTGTCCATGTATAACTGATCTCTAGGGTTGCCATCATGGAGAACTCCTAGAAGAAACCATTGAATTTCCATGGAATAGATACTGAGGTGGTTTCCTGTTGCCTTCCTCAGGAAATCTTTAAGGAATGACTCCAGACCTGAAGAGAAAGATGAAGAAGCCGACAACACAGGAAAGGAATTTTTTTTCAAACACCCCTGCCGACTCCAGGATTCGAACCCAGGTTCTGCCTCATGGCAGGCCATCACCTAGACCATTAGGATATGCCGGAACGGCGTAAGGAAATTTACGATTATTAAAAAAAAAATAAGGCTTAATTTTTAAAAAAATTTGACGTGATAGACAAATTCCGAGGATATTTTTGAAATCAGCAGAAAAACAAATAGTGGAAAACCCCTATTTTAGTGAAATCATCACTAAACTTTTTAAAAATGAAGTGTGTTGTAATCACTATCCATAGTCTACCTAATACAAGGCTCTGACTTTACAAAAGTTTTGTTGTGGGAAAAGATGAAATAAAACAATTCTATAAATCAGTGATGGCCAACCGAGATTGAGATCCACGATGTAGTTTTGAGCTGCCTAACATAAAGTATTTCAAATACTAGAAAGTATTTTATTTTGATTGTATAACGGGTAAATAAATTTCCTGAATAAATTAATAAGCCATGTATAAGTAATTTTCTTCCAATAATACTAAAATTAAAATAAATTGTAAATCTTGCATATACAGCAACTCGATATCAGCTCGATTCGAGTTCGGGTCCGATGTTAATTATAGAAAAGACAAAATAAGGTTTTTCTTGGTGCACGTAGCGAACTATGAGAAAAAAGAAACTCAGAAAAAAGAAGTGAAATTAAAGGGATTAATAACAACAGGAATAGAAAGGCGTGGGAGAAAGAGGCTCCGCCGATTCGCGACAAAATGGAGGTCGGAGGTAGCCTACACAACCCTCGCCTTCCTTTAATCCCCAGGAAAGATTCTTTGTTTTCACTTTACAAAGGGTTGTGTACTAGACACATAACTCGTCACGAGCAGAAAGAATCTGACACAAAATCCACATTTAAGTGGGCAAACTAGTTTACTAGATTTACCCACTAGTGTATCCCACAGTTCCTTAATATAAAACAAATAGTATGAAAAGAAAGATGAACTAAACAATAATAAAAAAGACGGATTGTGATTCTTCATGCCTATAAAATAAATCCTAAAAATTTACAATAATCTTTTCACCTTCAATGACCTTAGTTCGATTTTTTCTGAGTTTGATAGCATTTTCATAGAATACCACGGTCGTTATGGAAGTCATGGTAACTATTTTTTTTTATCTGCCAAACATGCAGCACCACTGCAATTCAAGAATACACATTTGAAAGCTTATTGGATGTGCTTCTGATTGGCACAACTAACATGGTCTGGGTCAGTGAAGGAACATCATAGGAGCAAATGGAAAACACGCATTTTGAAAACTTCAGCTAATATGGAAGTACAGTGTAGCCAACGAAGAAAAACAAACACAGAAATGCTCAATACATATTGCTAACACCCCTCCAAGTAATCTCCAAGATTGTCCACCGTACGTTGCAAGTGTTTGGGAAGGCGGAGACTACCATTGGCTGCATGTGACCTCTCGTCGAAATGTCGTCAAAATTTCATCTTTGTTTGCAAGCGTTTCCCACGCAACTGTAGCTTGAGTTTTGGAATCAAATCAAAGTCACATGGATTCCGGTCTGGCGATTACGAAGGTATTCCAAGACTTACCACCTCCATCGACGTAACAAAGCCTGTGCAGGAGCTGCCATGTGACATGCGTTATCGTGAAGAATGATGGCGTTGAACAGCAGCTCCCAAAGCTGGCCACGTACGGTGGACAATCTTGGATATTACTTTGAGTGCTGTTAGGAATGTGTATTGAGCGTTCTGTGTTCCTGTTTCTTCCTTGGCTGTACTGCATGATGATTTCCAAAATACGTGTTTTCCACTTGTCCCCATGACGTTCCTTCACTGACCCAGACCATGTTAATGGTGCCAACCAGAAGCACATCCAATAAGCTTTCAAACGTGTATTCTGGAATTGCAGTGGTGCGGCATGTTTGGCAGAGAAAAAAATAGTTGCCATGACTTCCATAAAGGCTCATGTACAAAAAAAAATATTTTAAAGAAAGAAATATGCAGAAGACATAACAAAAATTCTCACTCGAGCAAAAGAAAATTACAGTAAACCTTCGATTTAACGGACTATTTAGTGGTGTCCATTATTGCCCATTATTATAGACCGAAATAATCTCATATGCTCATAATAACGAAGCACATCAGGGTCTGATGATGATTCAGTATAATTTATGAAGGCATATACATGTTGTCTTATAACACATAATTGGAGATGAGCTGCGTCTGCTTTTTTCTCTTGCTCTTCACGAAGAATATTTCTTGATCATAAAAAATTAAAAAAAATTGAAAACGGGGATCATCTTCATCGTTTTCGACCCATTCTTCCGTATTGTCTTCAGTTGCATCTTTGTCGCCAGCCTCAGAAGAATCTCCCGAAAATTAAACGCTTTAAATCCTACTTCAGGTTCCATGTTGTACAACATTTCTTCTAAGGATTGGACAATGAAATAACCTTCATATTCTTTCCCGCAGCTGCCACGTTGAAGATACCAGATCTGATGTTGTTTGCATGTTAATTTGTGAATGTCCTTGCACCTCTTGTATCTTTTTTATTCTTCGCCTTCTACTAAAATAACCCTAACCTCTTTCAAAGACTTCTTCTTAAACAGCCTCAAACATGCTTCGATTACATCCTGATCCATCGGTTGTACCATTGAGGAGATGTTGGGAGGCAGAAAAAGACATTAATTCTCCCATCTCTGTTAATAACCTCTCAGTAGTTGGGTGAGCATTACCAAGTAATAAAAAAATCCTTTATTTCATTAGTAGGAATTTTCAGCACATCGCATCGGTCTGACAGTGGCGCACTTCAGAAGCAAAATGGTTAAAGAACCAGTTACAGAAAATATCCAATGTAAACCAGGCATTTTTTGGTAGCTTATTCATTAACCCCTTCAAGGCAAGAGGTTTTTCCTTATCAACTACCAGTGGCTTAAACCGATTGAAGCTAACAGCATCACTTCTTATTTAGCTTGAGGCCAGGGGTACTTGTTTTTATGCTTGTAAGTCTGGATATTTTCAGGAAGATGCAACAGCTCAGTCTCCTCAGCATTATAAATCAGAGATAAATTGAGTTCAGAACATTGCCTTGATGAGCGAGGCTCTTTAAGTAGCCCTACAGCCAAAAATCACAGGGGTTCAGATCTGGTGATTGGGGCGACTATGCCGTATGAAATAATCAGCTAATTACTCAGTTGTTCGAAAATGTTCGTCATAGTAAGGCTTTCGCAGGTAAGTTATGTGAAGGGGTGCACCATCTTCCATGAAGAGTGTGGCGTCAATACAATTCCTCTGTTGAAGTGATGGAATGACAAAGCTCTGGAGCATATTGGCATATCTGGAGCCATTCACAGAACATATCACTGGCCCCGATGATGTGTTTTTGTTTTGTTTTGTTTTTTCAAAGAAATAAGGACTAATGACGAAGGATGCCGTGAAGCCACACCAAGCAGTTATCTTTGATGAATGCAATGAAATTTGATGATGAACGTGTGGAACGAGTTATGAGTGTTTACAGCACCATTAAAATGGAAATGAGCTTCATCAGTCCACAGTATTCGCCAAGGCCTTGCATTATCCACCATCATCCGAGTAACAAATGCCAAAGCAAATGCTTTCTGCGTATCATAATCACCAGAAACCAATTCTTGACTATGGGTATATTTGCTCAAACCCACCGTTTGCTCAAACCCACCCAAAGCTTTATTCCTTTGGTCTCTTGTGGGTATTTTATACTGATAAAATCTTAAGACACTTCGCAGAACTCTCCACACTGTCATATGCGGCATATCCAATTCCCGTGATATTGTACGTGCTCTTCTGCTACCATGTGGATTTGCGATTCCCTGCTCCACTGCTGCAGTTGCAACTTCGTCTGTTCTCTGCAGTCCACTTGTCCACTTCTAAGTTCAAATCGTTCTGTAAATGTTAAAAATTAAACTAAAAATCTGAAAATTTAAAATATGACAGTTTAAATATGGAATGAATCATATTCTCCTATTCTTGATTTATAAATGATAATTGAATTCATTACATTTAAGCTCAGAAGCTGCTAATTTTTCGAAAGAAAATTAAATTATTTTAGCTTAAAAACGCTTCCATTTCTGATTCTATGAATAAATAAAATAAATACTCTAGTAATTGAATTCAAAATTTCCTTTACTTTCCCAATAGCTGAATTTAAAAAAAAAAAAATAAATTTGATAGTTTCGATTTATGGATTTTATTATGGTTTGAACATCATATGTAGAGGTCCTGGTCCTATATATAACTATTTTGACGTGTTTTGAGTTTAGACCATATTTCCGTCATATTTAGGGATATTTTTCTTACATAGTATAAGAGAAATCTATTAGCACTGATCGAAAAGCATGAATTGGACCAAACAAATAGTAAAAATACTACTACTACTACTACTACTACTACTAATAATAATAATAATAATTATATAACACGCGGGAAGACTACGAATTTGGAGGGTTTTGAACTGGACCATGGGTTGGCCATCCAATCCATGGAAGAGGGAGAGACCTACAGGTACCTGGGCTTCAAGCAAGCGCGCGTCATTGACAACGCAAACATCAGAAACGCACTCAAGAAAACATACTGTGCTCGCGTTCACAACATCCTCAAAACACAACTCAATGCCAGAAATAAAATTAAAGCCATTAACACTTTTGCCGTCCCCACACTAACATATTCGTTCGGCATAATTTCTTGGACAAACACTGAACTCGAAGCACTACAACGCGCAACACGCACTACATTCACGAAACACAACATGCACCACCCCAAATCCGCTGCGGAAAGAATGACTCTTCCCCGCAAGGAGGGAGGACGAGGACTCATCAATCTCGTCACCCTACACGAAAAACAAGTACACACACTTAGGGAACACTTCCACCAAAGAGCACAACACTCCTCACTCCACTCAGCCATTGTCAAGGCTGACACACACTTCACACCCCTGGACCTCGCAAACCCTTCTCTAACATTCACCACTCCCGACACCCACACACAGCAGCTGCGTGAATCATGGGCTAGTAAGGAACTCCATGGCAGACATAGCCACGAACTCAGCCAACCTCATGTCGACATGGAAGCGTCGAACAGATGGCTGATGAGTGGTGAGCTGTTTGGGGAGACCGAAGGGTTCATGATCGCGATACAGGACCAAGTCATTCCCACACTCAACTACAAGAAACACATTCTACACGACGCAAACACACACGACGACAGATGCAGGAAATGCCACACTACACATGAGACGATCGACCACATAATATCTGGCTGTCCCCTTCTGTCCCAAACAGACTACCTCCACCGACATAATCAGGTAGCATCGATCGTTCATCAACAGCTAGCACACAAACACTCACTTATTAAGAACACGGTCCCATACTACAAGTACACACCACAAAGCATACTAGAGTCACCCTCACATAAGCTGTACTGGGACCGTCCCATTCACACAGACAAAACCATACATCACAACAGACCTGACATTACACTTGTTGATAAGGTCAACAAACAGACCTATCTCATTGATATTGCAGTTCCCATCAGCAAGAACATGCAGAAAACTCACGCTGACAAGATAAGTAAATACACAGACCTAGCACACGAGCTCCAAAAGCAGTGGAGGCAGGACCGAGTACGTGTTGTACCCATCGTTCTGTCCGCTACTGGTCTGGTGCCTCACACATTACATCACAGCCTCAGCACACTAGGACTTCATAAAAACACTTATGCACAACTCCAGAAGGCTGTGGTACTCAACACAACACGCATAGTTCGGAAATTTATGGACACAAGCACACATCCCTAACTATTCTTCCAATTTTTTTTTTTTTTTTTTTTTT
>JAFIDM010009631.1:262813347-262827687 GCA_023159025.1 Thereuonema tuberculata | reverse complement strand
GGCAATATGTGCTTTGGTCCTTGACCCGCCATATTGTCTTAGCTGGGGAATCCCATGGTTTGAAACTTTTTCGATATAAAAATAATAATAATAACAATAATAATAATAATAATTATGGACACAAGCACACATCCCTAATTATTCTTGCACACATCTTTACACTTGGCAGTATGTGCTTTGGTCCTTGACCCGCCATATTGTTTTTGCTGGGGAAACCCAAGGTTTGAAACATACAAACATAATAATAATAATAATAATAATAATAATAATAATAATAATATAATAATAATAATAATAAAAACTTTACTTTGGAAGACGGAAACGCAATCGTGTTTTTTTATTATTTTTGGTTGGATGTTGACTTTTTATTTAAGATCATACCTAAATTTTTTTAAGTGATAGTGTATCTGAAGTTTTTGCATTAATAAGTCTAACTATTAATAATAGTTAGATTGATGTTTATTATTTATTATTCTCCATATTTGTAGATACGAGTTACTTCCCAATCAAGTAAAAGTTTTTACGACCATGTTGTTTTTGGCCAAGGTAAAAATACTCTCTATGTAAAATGACTAAATGCCTCTTCACTGGGAACTCCATTGATGATAAATGAGATTTAGGCCTAACGTCAGTGATCCGCAAGATTGACTAGGAATGCGTCCAAAGTTTCGTCAAGTGTAACTAATCTCATGAGACTCGATGATAGCTCCAGATGGTGGCACAAATTAAAAATAGGTGGGGTTTGGGGAATTCTTTATAAACAAGTTTCAAAAGTGAAAAAGACCGTAAGAAATTAATGAATCATCAAGAGAGTAAAAGGTAGGAAGGATGTATGTGTAAAATATAGTGGAAGAATAAATCCTTTCTTTTTAGCGTCTTATTCAATTATATTAATTTCATGGTACGCAGAATTTTCTTCCTGTTGTGCTTGTGATTTCAAAAGTGTCTTCCTCCTGTCTTGCCCGCCCTTACTTCAAGCCATGAAGTTTTAATTTTAAGAAAATCAATATATATATTCAAAAAAGCCAGAATTTCCATCGTCTGTCCCAAACGGTGCGTCCTAGAAAACAAAAAAAGGAATTGACCATAAAATTGTTATTCGTGAAGAGACAAATCACGGGAAACTGTTTTTCTTCTTTTTCCTTATTATTTCCGATTTATTTCTTCCATCTATTTCCACATTGTTCGTTATTCCACATATCCGAAACGGCTCGTCATGGCAGACAACTTCTCCTATAAAAGCCTCCAACTGGTAACTGTTGATTGTAGAGGTCTCTTTATTTCATGATAACAGTCAAACCATGACACAAAGAGACAAATTAGGACTTCATATTCGGATTTTCCTCAGGTAACATATTAAAAATAATCGCATTACGTCGTGAAGTTCGATATAACGAATCATTGAAATGTCATATTGAAAGATGCAGTCTATTGCAGAATGGCGTCCCTATTTCCCACTTCCATTGAAAACATTTTTATTATTTCTGATATTGGTCCACGTCTCTGACACTGGTTATGCCGAACAGTTCGTTGATCTTTAAAAATGCTCGTCTTCATGAGATAACTACGAGAAAATTCTTCTTTCTTCAGTGCCTAAAAGTCTACAGCAAACAATAATGTAGTTTGAAATACAGGATCAAAGTAATGTAGGGTAACTTCAGGCTCGACATAAGATTCTTGTTTGTCTACAAATAATACCTCAAAAATCATTTTCTCTAACTTGAATGAATTGTTTAAAAAACCCATATATTTAAAATAGCTAGCCCAGAATCCCACTAAAAACTCATTTTTCTTTAACTTTTTTTTTAACACTGAGAAAAGTAAAAACACTAGAGGTTTTTGTTTATTTGTTTTTTTTTGTAATTTATATTATTTATTTCAGAGTTTCGTGTGTTGGTTGTTTTCCGCTCCTACGAATCCAGTTTCTTTCAAAATCAATACTAAGATCACATTTGAACAATTATTTATTATTATAATTTCGAAATAAAATACAGTAATACTTTTGAGTTAGTTCAACGACTAAAGCACTTCAGCAGTTTTTTGCTTCTTATCTGTTGATTTGAGAAGTACAAAAATCATTTAAGATCTTCTTATAACAATGCTCACCTACCTCAAATATTTCAGTTCCCTAGGTTTTATAGTTGAGTTATCGCAATCACAGACAGACATGAAGATTTCGACTTAAAATTTAAATGTATTTGTTCTAGCCCTTTTTCTCTTCGATGCATATTAAAAGAGTGTTACAAATATTAGCGCAAACTTATAATATCCTGTAATAACAGGGTGCTGGCAAAAATTAACTTTATAAAATCTTTCGCCTATAACTTTTAGTAAACATATTAATGTCAGATTGTTGGTTTTTGTGATTTATTGTATTCCTAGCCTATTACCTCTCCAAAGAAATTGGTTTCTCAGTAAATCCAAAATGCTCAAAGTAAATTGTATGGTTTCACTATCAGCTGATAGTGTCTTTCAAATTATCTTTTCAGCTTCTTTTACAAGGTTATTTATTTAATGAAATAAAAAAAAAATTGAAATTCCTCAATAAGGAAATGTGAAGTGTCACTAGTTTTTAAAAGTTTGAAATAAAATGTTTCACTGTTTATTTAACTTTATATGATTAAAATGAAAATTGAAATTGTTTTGTTTTATTTAATAAGAAATTATTAAGCAATTTATTATTGCAATATGACACTCTAATAATAATTTATTTTCTGTGGAATCTACTTCAAGTCTGTTTATTTTATAGAAGTGGCAACATATCATTTGGTCCAACGAATCGTTTTTCAATTTGTTTCCACGTGGAGAGATTATGTTTGAAGACGTCTAGCAGAAGCATACCATCCTGACTGCTTGGTTCCAACTGTAAAGCGGATCTGTGATGGTGTGGACCGCTACATCGTGGTATTCGTTAGGATCTTTAGTCATTCTGAAGGGTCATGTATCAGATGAAAGGTACTGGTATCGGAATATTCTCTAGGGTATATATACATATACATAGGGTATACATACATATACATACATAGGGTGTATATACGCATACATTGGTGCAGATGATGCCTCTCTCTGGTTTCAGAGGGTTAATACTCCCATCCATAATCATCACAAATTGCATCACAAATTGATTGAAGAGCACAAGGATAAAAGAAGAACTATCTAGGTGTCCATAGTCACTGGACCTTATGTTACCAAGGTAACCTATAGGGAACTCCTTCAGTTGCAGGTGAGATTTCCTTCATTTTCATCACTTGCACACTTGACAGAGAGTTACTTGTATTGCTGTTGTTTTAATGCCGATGTCACTTCGTCTGCATAAAACAAATACAATTTGATTTAAGTAATAAACTTAACGAAGTCTAGTTGTACTTTTTTATTACTGTTAATGTATCTCAGGCTCAGCTCTTTGCAATGGATAGCAGAATGTACACGACTTCCCTAAATGAGCATGGCAATTATTAACGGATTAATGATTTTAGGTATCTGTGAGACAACTCTTGTTGAAAAACTTAACTGTTGTAAACTATTGATAAATGAGTTCATAAATGATTCGATGTTGTTTATTACTTAATTCCTTATAATACATTGTTAAAGGAAATTACTATTAGAATAATAAATTTAAAGGCAAATCATGATGATACAGTAAAACCCCGATTATCCGAGCCCCGATTATCCGAGTTTCCGCTTTAACTGAGCTGTCAAAAATTTCTAGGATTATTTTTTTTTTGGTTCTACATTTTTAAAATTACCAAAAAAAATTTTGAACTCACCAATCAACGAAGAGGATATACGTGACTGGATAAACGCTGACGAACAACAAGACATTACAGATGAAATGATCGTCAGTAAGGAAAATGAATCTAGCGATGATGATGAAGACAGTGACGATGAAAATCGACATATGAAAATCTCCCATATAAATGGACTAAAACCTATCGGAAGTGCTACTGAATATATAGAAGAAGCGACACCAGCAATCCTGTTATCCTTAAAAAAATGGCGAAACATTGCTGCAGAAAAACGCCAAAGTAATGTAAAACAAAAAACAATTAAGGATTTTTTTAAGTAAAAGATTAAGGATTTTTTTTAATTATCGTAACAAATGAATTGTATGTGGTGTATCTGAATAACTTGTGTATTTGTTAAAATATACATTTAAACCTACACGATTTATTTTATTTACAATTTTCGCTTTAACCGAGTTTTTCGTTATCCGAGTTAGTCTTGGTCCACATTAACTCGGATAATCGGGACTCTACTGTACTTACATTTGATTGATCCATAAGAAAGCTGTATTGCCTCCTTTGTCTGTTATTTGCATTTTTATTGTATTTATTGGAGAGTTTTTTATTTTTATTTTTATGTAACGTTTGAGAAAGACAATCGATTTTGTTACCGAAATTAATTGCACATTAAATTGTGATTTTAGTGATAAGAATATGTCTGAAGTATTCTCATTATTTTATAAATTAATATTTTTTAAGTATCAGTTTTTTTGATTAATGTTTTTAATTCATATGTGGAATAAGTGTTGTCACGTGGACTTATTGCTGGGCTTAAAAACAAAAATCTTTGTTTGCCATCAGTGAAAATTAATTGTTTTGTTTCCTGATGTTTTTTTTTTTTCAGTGACATTTGTCATCTTTACCCGCAGATTTCTACAGAGTGCACAAAGAGAAATTTTTAGATAAAAAAGAAAATGTTTTTTGTTTCCAAAATTTCCAAGTTTCAAGAAGATCTGTCTCTTTGTTCAGAAGTTTTTTACAAAGACAAATCGACTAATTAATTAATAGCTTTTTATTTAAACCTCGGAAATATACATTAGTTAAAAATGTAATAATTAAAGAAATTACAATAATTCTCTTTTTTTCTGAAAAAGAGGGAAAAAAAAGTCAAAAAAACACCAGCTTGAATTTACACTGATCCCAAAATATAAATTTTTCTTGAACATTTTATAACTTTTTATAAATCGTCGTTTTTTTAGTTTCAAAAAAATTAAGCACGAAACTATTTTCATTCGAACTTTATTTGTTGATTTCTGTTATTATACCTTGATATTTAATAATAACATATTTAACTTGATTTTAGAAAGCAAGTTTAACGTCCGTAATCATTCATAAATGGAGAGAAACTGCCAACCGGACAATAAATATGCCTTCGCCCATAGAGCCAACATCAACGAGAATTCTGTACAATTGTTTCATCCTTATTGGGGAATCATCAGCAGAATCTACTCGTTGATGTTTGGCTCGCCGTGCGAAAGCTCTACCCAAAAGCATACATGGTCCCGGGAATGGGCCGCCGGGATAAACAACATTAAAATAAAAAATGATCCTGAAAGATCCACAATATTAATCCCTTGTCCTCTCACTGAAAGGCACTAAGGAAATTAATCACAAAGAGGCAAATTGAAAGATTCAATAGAAAGCAAGTTTTTTCAATTTACCTCTTTGTGATTAATTTCCTTAGTGCCTTTCAGTGAGAGGACAAGGGATTAATATTGTGGATCTTTCAGGATCATTTTTTATTTTAATGTTGTTTATCCCGGCGGCCCATTCCCGGGACCATGTATGCTTTTGGGTAGAGCTTTCGCGCGGCGAGCCAAACATCAACGAGTAGATTCCGCTGATGATTTCCCCAATAAGGATGAAACAATTGTACAGAATTCTCGTTGATGTTGGCTCTATGGGCGAAGGCATATTTGTTGTCCGGTTGGCAGTTTCTCTCCATTTAACTTGATTTTATTAACAATTATAATTATTTTGTACTAGTATACCGTACGCATGAATACTGTACTGTAGTAAGAAAATCAAAGCACAGAGGATGCTTTGAAGTTCATTTCTTATGAATCCATTTTTAATTTATAAACAAACTACGAACACATTACAAGCAAAAAAAAAATGCTGAAAAAGTGCTTCTTTTTCTTTCTTTATTTAGCATCTAATACTTGGCATCTTCACAGCGACGTTTTGAAATTTATTTTTAATAAAAAGATAATCCTAAATATTTTTTTCCAGATAAATAACAACTTCTAAGAAACATATCACAAAACTTATTCGAAGGCTTGATTTGAAGCGAGATTTGTTTTACGTTCGCATGAGGGCGCTAATTTTCCGCTGCTTAAATTCTGTCCCTATTTTTAAGACACTTAAAAGCCGAAGCAGTTAAGGAAAAAATAGTTGGCAGTCACCAGAGCAAATTACATTCATCATTAGATTTTTTTTTTTTTTTACCTTTTTATTATGTTTCTTCTTTTATATAGTTTACACGTAGCCTTCGTTTTTGGTGTGACTGAATTTTATGTGGCCGTATATGGATTCTATGACTGTTGTTCTAAAAGGCCTGGTATTTTGCCATTTACAGTCTTTTCTAGAAGAACACAGCCTTGGCCAATTACGAGCAGTTGCCTGTAATTAACCCATGACAATTCCCTACCTTTTCTTCTCTCCTTAAAACACTTAAAGTTATTTATAATAAGATTCTAATCGTAAAGCTATTCCAAGACACACCAGCTCGAGTTCTTATAAAATAAGACACGGTATTATTGTTATTCGCTGGCAGTGAAAAAGCATTTTCATATTTGCAGTCTATTCCAGATTTTTATGATCTTAAATAGGGAAGTTAACATACATATGATAGACTATATTCATAGACTATATTCATAGTCTTACATGAATTAACACAAAACCAAGCGACGCCTTACAATTTGCAATCTGTTAAACGTTCGTTCTTAAAAGTGGCCTTATTACTGAACTTATTTATTCAATCCGGTTGTAATTCGTTTGTTTTGACGCTCTATTTCGTTATTCGTTATAAATGTGTTCACTTTTATTATGGTCGAGTGGTTTCAGTTCTGGGCTGAGGACGAGAGGAGCCGAATTCAGGGATTTTTCCATGAGTTTTTCTCCTCCCTACAGGTCCTAGGTTCACCCAGCCTTCAGTACAGTGGAGCCCGGGTTTCTTTCCCGGGATTAAAGGCAGGAGAGCGAAAGACTGACCTTCCGAATCCTAACTTCAATCCGATGGTAGCCCAAACGCTACGAAGGGGCTATAAAGGGAGATGCTTTAATTATTATTACTAATTTATGTATATTTATTTCGAATAAATAAATAGATACACACATTCACTGGCCAAAAAATTACGAACCTTTAAGATAAAACTAAAGGTTCGTAGCTTTTTGTGTAGATATGCTTAGCGGTGTGGTGTGGATCTTACCTCCTTGTAAAATGGAAAAGTGCTAGGCAGCGGAAGTTAACAGAAGATGGCGTTCTATAAGAAAAATAATAAAAACAGAGAGAGATTGAATAGGATAGCCATGTAATCAAAATTTCAGCACCTACAAATTAACTATCTGTCGTGATATCGTGATTACAATTTCATACAGTTGTCTAATATAAAATAGTTATTTTTGGTCGGTTTTCTTTGGGTTCAATTTGTACCAGAATCAAAAGGAAGCTAACGATGTAACAGATAAACATCCTCTTAGAGTTATTAGCATTCTAGAAGAAATAGTTTTTGAGCTATCTTAATTACAGGCAAACTAACATATTGTAGTTTTTATTATTATTATTATTATTATTCATTGTATTCTCTATCTTCTTTTTATAACAATATTTCGATCAGCTACAAATTCATTACTGATCTTCTTCAGTTATAATCTACAGGGATAAATCCCTTCTACTAAATTCTACCTGAAGAAGATCAGTAATGAATTTGTAGCTCAACGAAATATTGTTATTAAAAGAAGATAGAGAATACAATGAAAAATATAATATATAACTAGAGGATATACTGTAAATATGTAGATTTCTTTCTTTTTTTTTTAACAAACTCGTTCTATTAATGTATTTTATTGGTCTTGTTGACACGTTAGTATTTGGTGCTAAAATGTTAGATCAAACCTACATAAAGTAGGTAAGAACTGTAAATCCTGTTCCTTTTTATTAGAGATTTTGTTTATATATAGTGTTAATACTTTGTATCACTTTCCACTCTTCCCCAACTGTCGTCAGTGCGGTTCTCCAATTACAAAGCCCTGTTTCTATTTTCAATGCGGAAACAGCTTCTGTGAAACTTCCTGCCGTGAAGAGTCTTCTACCTCAGTAAAGTTTATGATTTACAGATGAAACAGATTGGGAAACAAACAAAAAAAAGAAAAAGAAATCCTGATACAAAATTAACGGATGACTCAAGAACAGGACCTGTTTTATCTAAACAACAGCATTTGTTTCCATCAAAATGTAGGAAACTTTCGTTAAGCGAATTGATATCTAATAATCTTTTCCATGATCTTCTATACTTCGTATAGTAAAGCCCTGAAAGTATACGAAGCCAAGGGGAAGAGCAGTAGTTTCTAAACATTCCGACCTTACGTCCCATCTTAAGCAAAAGTCACTCCTCTCACTAGTAATTAAAAAAAGAAGCAAAGAAATTCTTGAAAGCACTTAAAAGCCTCTTTTCCTTATTTTTTTTTTCTTTTTTGATTTCCTTTTCTTTTTTAGAGCAATTAGGTTTCCCGTTTCTATGTGTGTAACGCCTTCCATAACAGGAGTCGGAGCCCCATGAGTCATACCTCATTGAAATCCTCAGGGCATCAGATGTTTGGGTCCTGAGAAATGAAATTGCTACTGTACAAGAGATTTCGGATACAATGTCTCGTATAAAAAAAAAAATGATGACTTACACTATTTCATATAATTTTGACTTCTGATCTTTGTCTCATTTCTTGTCGGCGTGGCTCATCACGATAAAAGAAATTGAATGTTCTATCTTGATTGACAGTCACCTACCTCAACTGGATTCATTTATACCAGCATTTCATCAGTTGAGGAAATTTAAGATATTTACTTTGAATAAGATAATTTTTGAACAACGTAAAATACATAAAATACAAAAGGTATCTCAGAAAATAGATTAATAGCTATCAAAGTTGACACTTTTTCTGTTGTTATTCTGTTTTTTTTATTTTCGTGTTTTTTAGCGTTCCCCTTAGAGAGGAACTATTAGATGTCTAATAAACATTAAACATTATTTGTTTAACGCCCTCCATAGCAAAAATCGGGAGTCGTAGCTCTATGAGTCATATTTCGTTGAACTGCCCATGACCTGGAAGTTTTTTGGGAAAAAAAATCTTTCAAGTGGCCATTGTAACACAACAGATCAGAAAGCTGCCCGGCAAGTCTCAGATCTACTACAGCGCAGATATAGTCGTGTCGGATGATCCAAGTGATGAACGAAACTATCCTGCACAGTTTCTTCACACTATCACATTTTCCGGCATGTCACCTCATCAACTGAGCCTCAAGAAAGGATTAATTGTGATGCTCCTTCGCAATCTGAATCCAAAGAAAAGGATTCTGTAACGGCACACGAATGTCGTTAAGGAGTGTCACCGCAATTTAATCTCGGCAGAAATTCTTTCGGAAAACAACAGAGGTGATATCGTCACTATTTCCAGGATCGATTTTCAACCGAGTGATGTCTATTTGCCATTCAAGTTGAAGCGCCATCAGTTCCCAGTAATGCCCGCATCAAGCCTTCTAATAAACAAAGTTATTTATGTTCTAAGCAATGCATTCATTTTAATTTTCTATCCATCATAAAACATGATGGGAAAATACTCTAGTTTATAATATGCATCTAATACAAACAATATTAATATTTTATTTCCTGGAAAAAAAATAATTGAGTCAGTAAATTACTTAAGTTTAAATCCGATATTTTCAAAGCATGTGAAATTAACGGAAGTTAAAAGAATTTAATATCTGTTGTTACAATCATTGTTTTTGTTCTAATGCTTGATTTCTGAACCAGAACAGAAAAAAATTCAAAATAGAAAAGTTAAACCATCTTTTGTCCTTAAATATGTAAGTCAAGTTTCAAGAAGATCCATACAATTCAACAGTTAGGGAGGACTCTCACTTTAAGAATTCTCTTAAAGTATATATCAAGTATCATCGAAATCAGTTGTGCCGTTTACGAGAAAATATTATTGAAACTCATCCGAGCGAATACATTATGTAAGTGGATTTGTGTGGCTGATGAGTCCATGAAGAGGACGAAACGACCGTCCCATACTCTCACTGTTGATAGCTCAGAGGCAAAATCTTTGTTTACTTTTGGTGCCTTCTTGGTTTATTGCTTACATTATGTAAGTGGTTCATTTCGACTGTATACCCGTCGTAAAGTGATACCTTAATATAAATGTAGTGTATATGTATTTATGGATTAGATTTGATAGATAGATATACAAAAATGATTTAACAGTACGATAATTATAATGATGAAAATCACTTTAAATATATTGAAAAAAAAAATCCATCAATAAACACTCTCTACCTTGTGAATGTCTGCAAGATGAAATCGAAACTGTCGGCTGTTTATTAATTTCTGTCTCATTTTAAAACATATTTTAAATAGATGGAGAAATTATAAGTCTATCAGTTCTTTTTATTTTATTTTATTTACTAATTTCTTTTTTCTTTTTTGAAACTTTCAAGACTTTTTGTAAAGTAAATGAACAAAAGGTCTTGTGTTAAGTCGAGATTTTATAACAGTACTTTTCGTTCCAATGACTTCAACTCCTAAAATAAAACTCAAGAAATAGCAAACAACCATTAATTCAGCGGAAATGCTACTGTTTTGAAAGACGCTGTTGCAATTTTATACAAACGTTGAAGACAACTTGAGAATGAGGAATTCCAGATTAAAATATATGTATTAAAATCAGCCCAGTTTTAGAAATCATTTTTTTTTTTTTTTTTGTCTTATCTATTAGTTTTGATTTTATTCATTTTGTGATATTGTTTTTCTTTCGTTTATCAATATAAAAATGAGAATTATTATGAAATAAGTAGAACGTAGAAGTAACAATAGCTGGATAAAATGAAATTTTATTTGTTTCTAGAGGGAGCCACCCGTCTCCGGAGGAGTCAGTAATTTCTGTTCATATAGAAACTTATGGTAAAACAGCAACTTCTTATTCCAATTTTACCTTTACTTCTCAAATATCATCAATAAATTTAACCAGGTGAACCGGCTTGATTTCTTGGAGTGCAACTATTAACAGTGCACGTATCATTAAGTCAATTCTTTTAAATTACATACTTTTATTCTATAAACATGCTACTTATTTTAACAATCAAAATTAATCACTTATTTTTTAGATGTGATTCTTGCTATGTAAAGGTGATTAGATGTAAATAGTGAAACAGGAAAATCTAAATAAAAATATTCTTTTCTGGTAATCTTATTTCTTTACAGCTTATTAATATTTTTAATTCTAAATGTTTATTAATATTATTAAAGTTCCAACATATTTTAAACATTTAAAACCTATAGTTAATCTTCAAAATAAAATTTTAAAAGTTAATTTTCTTCAAGCAAAATGTACAAGATAGAAGTATAATCTTACATAAAAAGCTTCAATATCGCAAACTAAATTCCAAACAAAAATTCATATACAACATACTAATTAAAAACTGTTATAAAATCTTTGCACACAAGAAAGAAAAAAAAAATCCTCATATAATCTATGGAAATATCCTATCTTTTTATATACCTAATAATGACTATGGACAGAGGAATTTTAACTACAGTACATAATCGAAAATACCGTATATTCAACAATATAGATGAAAAAGAAATGTATACAGGGTGTTTCAAAAATACACGGCATAATTTCAGGTATGTATTTCCCACATGTAGACAATCAAAATAGTTCATTACAACATATGTCCGGAAATGCTTCATTTCCGAGTTATGGCCTTCACAACATTGAAAATCACCGGAACGTTTTTCGTATTTACAGATGAAGCACAGTTCACACGAGATGGCATAACAAATTTCCACAATCAGCATGTATGGGCGTATGAAAACCCAAATGCAACTGTTGTATCTCATCACCAGGTGCGGTTCTCCCTCAACATGTGGGCCGGTATCATTGGTGATCGATTAGTTGGACCCCATGTACTTGTAAACAGACTTACGGGGCAGGCGTACACAAACTTCCTGGAAAACACCATACCTCATGTTTATGACGACACTCCACTGATCGATCGTCAGCACGCTCACTTCTTGCATGACGGCGCTCCTGCACACTTCAGTCGTACGGCTCGCCGGTACTTGGATCGAACGTTTCCTGATCGATGGATAGGTAGAGGTGGCCCAATTGCTTGGCCTCCACGCTCACCTGATCTGAACCCTCTCGATTTCTACTTGTGGGGCCATTTAAAATCATTGGTTTATTCGTCTCCGGTGCCTGATTTGGAATCCCTTCGGAATCGAATTGTGGCACGTTCTGAGGACATACGCAACATTCCTGGAGTGTGGGATCGTGTTCGCAGGTCATTGAGACATCGATGTGAGGTCTGTATTCAAGCAGGAGGTGGTCATTTTGAACATCTTCTGTAATGGCAACGACCGGCGGAACGAAAAACGTTCCGGTGATTTTCAATGTTGTGAAGGCCATAACTCGGAAATGAAGCATTTCCGGACATATGTTGTAATGAACTATTTTGATTGTCTACATGTGGGAAATACATACCTGAAATTATGCCGTGTATTTTTGAAACACCCTGTATATTTCTTTATATGTTAATATGATATATTTCCATTATATATACAGGGTGTTCATTTTATCTGAAGACAATGAAATATCCCGAAAACTATAAATCGGATCAAAAAACTTTATAATTAAAATTTGTTCGTCTCGGAGGGGGACATCCAATGATACCAAACTCGACCTCCCACCTCCTATGAGGTGAGGGGTTAGGAAGAAAAACGTAAATAGGAACCCCCATTTTTTATTGCAAATTCGGATTCTCCAGAAAATTTCACATTGATTTGATGTACTGTACGTCGGGGTTGCTCGCAGATGGCGCTGTAATCGACAAAAATCAAAATGGGTAAAACATCGTTGAAAATTGGGGATATCTCAAGAAATAAAAAATCATATGAAATCAGAGAAATAAAAATGTAGACGTATGTGATATTTATCAAAATGCTATCCAATGACACGTGAATTAACCCCCACCCCCACGCTGCGAGAGTGGGAGAGGCAATTATTTCATAACTTGTAATGTATTCCGTTGTGTCTCTTCTTTTTCTTGTCTCACATATCGGAGTGTTTTGTCCAATTACAGTAAGTGTTCAAAAATACGATCTTCAACTTCAATACACTTATTGATCCTGTCTTCAAATGACTGTACACAGGACAGAAGCATATCTGCGGGAATTTCAGCACAGGCGTTTCTTATGCGTTCTACCATGTTTTCACGGTCTGTTGGTACCTGTTGATAAACCTTATCTTTTAGATAACCCCACAGAAAGAAATCAGGCGATGTCAAATCAGGCGATGTCAAATCAGATCTAGCAATCTACCAATCTAGCACCTCTGCCAATCCACCGACCATTGTAATCACGGTCTAATACTTCCCGTGCATGATGTGAGTAATGCGCTGGGCAACAACCGTCATGCTGATAGCACATACTTTGTCGAACGTCCAAGGCAACATCCTCAAGTAGTATTGGTAGTTCCTGTTCCAAAAAATTTCGATATCTGATTCCATTCAAAGTACCTTCAATAAAATAAGGACCAATGAGTTTGTTCCCTATGATTCCACACCAAATGTTAACTGACCAAGGACGTTGATGTTCAACTTGTCGCAACCAGTGGGGATTTTCTACACTCCAGTAATGCATGTTATGCCGATTAATGCTACCATGGTTTGTGAATGTAGCCTCTTCTGAAAATAGTACATTAGCAAAGAAATTGGGATTACTTTGCAGTTGTTGAAGAGCCCATTCACAAAATACTACTCGATTATGAAAGTCTTCGCCATGAAGTTCTTGATGCAGTGAAATGTGATATGGATGATACCTACAACGATGCAGTATCTTGATAATACTATCTAGGTCCGGAATTTTGTTGTAATTCCAGAGTGCTGATCTCTGGGTTTTGGTGAACAGCTGCTAGTACAGCTATTTCATTAGCTTCTCCTGTAACAGTTTTTCTTCATTTCCTTTTTTTGGTTTGCACGCTGCCATCAGAGATAAAGGCATTCATAATTTTGCAAAAAAAAAGAACGAGAGCGAACATTATCTGGAAACCGCTCAGCATACAAGGCAACAGCATCGTCAGCATTTCTTCTACATTCACCATAAATCAGAATCATTTCAATTTTTTCTTCTACGGTTGCACGATTCATTATCCACTTGCAATTCTGTTCTACTGTAGAAATGAAGGGTAGATGTGCAGTCAATAAAACCTACTCACGTACAATGAAAGTTTTAGAGATGCTTTCACTTCTAATTCTGAAAGATAAGTGAGCTCTGATCGCACT
>JAFIDM010009631.1:262774692-262801409 GCA_023159025.1 Thereuonema tuberculata | reverse complement strand
TATATTTTACAATTTATGAATTTACTTAAATATAAATTAGAATATAATTGAGTAGCTAGAAGTTTTCAAATCTAATTTTAAAAGCTTTGAAAATAAAAAGTATATGAAGAAATCACTTTTAGGCCTAACTTGTCCGATTCGAATTTCAATGAGAAATTCGGTGGAATATTTGATATCACTATTTTGAATGTATTACAGAAAGCTTTAATTATAGAAAATGAATTTAATTTAAGTAGTTTTCTTTTTCTTGTTAATTTTTTTTTTTAAAATTCTGAATGAAATGTGTTGAAGGCCTAACAGCTCTTCCATTAATAATTTTAATAATAATAATAATATTAAAAATTGAAATTAATCCTGATTGAGTAAAATTCTTAGGAATAGGATATATTTTTAGTGCTCTAGGAATTTTTAGTTGCTACAGAAGATTTTTAATCTTTTTCAATCCTTTGTTCGATTTCGTAGAAGGGAAAAAAAACAAAATGGCTTCTCTGTATAACGTAAAGAACTTATCTGCTTAACAGGTCGAAGATGAAATATCAGCGGAAACTATAGATGTGTGGGGACTTTTGAACGATTGGCGATTCAGTTTTTTTTTGTGACGCCTTTTCATTTCAAATTGCATTAGATTTTTTTTATAGGAATCTACAAGCCTAACATTTTAAATTTGTTTTCACAGAATATAAATAAGCCTATAAATTTTAACAAAAGAAAAAAAGTTATGGAAATTGCTATTCAATAACTTACTGTCTCCGAATTTCACATTTTCATTTGAATTGTGATTTCCTTTTAGTGTAAAGTAAGTTTTAATTTACCCGATTCGCATTATTTTGATTTCGAAAGATTGGAATTCTTATCCCTTTGGCGAACATTAATTGAAAATTCTGATTGTTACGAAGTGTCGTAATAACGTATTGCGGAATAAAAGGAAGGCCTCTATGTATTTTTTTCCATTTTTTTTTCTAGATAAGAACGAATCATCACTTTATTTTCAAACTACTTCGTTTTAATTAAGTAATTTACCTTTTTTAAGTTCTATTTCAGATGGATATCTTTGAGAAGTAACATCTGTTAAAAGTTAGTAAAAACATTAAGATTTAAGTAAGATTAGCTTATTTAGGTAAGTTAGAAATGTATGAAGTTTGCTGTGAAGATGTTTATTTCCGTAATTGTAGAAATCTTAGCGGAAGACAGATAGGCTTATCGCAAGTACATGTTTATCAGTATATATTTCATGTTCGTTCCATTTAGTGATTGAAATAATTCAGGCACTAACGCCTGTTACATCTTTAAATTGATAGGTAAATCTTGATCGTGTTTATAATGAGGACTGCCAGATCGAGGATATCGATTTTCTTAGAAATTGATTAAATGCTGGCAGTAGCTTTGTTAGTAGTTGTGCGCATGCGCTTTCAGTAAGTTCTGTGTACGAATAGATTGTTTCCCTATTAATATAAGATAAATGTGAAATTTTAAAAATAAAATTGATAGATATAACCTAGACATTCAGAAAAATGGTATATTTAGAGATGACTTGTTAAATTAAAAGTATAAATGACAAATTTTGAATCTTCAAAACTATAGAGGTAAAAGTCCATATCAGTACTGCATTTAAAAACCGGAACGATCGACAGTAGCACTGTATTATTCGTGATTGTAAGGACTACGTCTTCAATTTTTTATAGATATATATATACATATAATTTTTGAAATATTTGAAGAAAGCATTCTATTAGATAGATTTTTATTATCCCTTCATCTTCCTGAGTATTTCCATAGTACTGAGTTATACTCAATATTTACCTATTAGCCATTGCTAACAGACTTACCTGCTAGTTTTAAATACAAGACTTCAATGAAACGGAGATAACATCATTAATTTCTAAGACTTGATTCTATATTGCCAAGCGAAAATTAAGATCTTAGGCTTTAAATAGAAAGCACAATTTAAATTTGGATGTTTAAAATCGCTATCACTGATGGCCTTGTTTTCAAAAGTACTTTAAATTTCAATTATAAAAAGTCAACCTTTCCTATCCGGAAGAAATAAAATTTCTAATACTTTAATTCCCATTGGAGATTGTTTTAATATAAGAAGGAATTTTTGAAAATACAGTGGAAACTCGATTAACCGTCACTCTGTTATCCGTCATCTATCGCAAAACCTACTTCTCCGTAAAATACGGGACATTGCCGCGAAAATCGACATCAGACCTTCCATGAAATTCTCATTGTTATTCTGTCAATGTTGACTGCGGATACTGTAGTTAAAGAAAAAATTTATAAAATCAAATTTGTTTTAAATATGAAAATGCTGTAGATGATGAAATTACTATTAATTATAATTTATTTTACAAACAAATTTTAGAAAAGTTAACTGATAATCAGGCAAAAACGGTTACAGCTTGGCTGGGTAGTTCTGATTCATCCGCCGCATTCACCAGCCATTGCACCTTCTGATTTCCATTTGTTTTGGTCTTCACAAAATTCTCTTAATGGAAAAAATTCAGTTCCCTGGAAGACACCAAAGGCACCTGGAACATTTTTTTGCTCAAAAAGATAAAAAGTTCTGGGTTGACGGAATTATGAAGTTGCCTTAAACATGGCAGAAGGTAGTGGAACAAACCGTTGAAGACGTTGTTCAATAAAATTATTGCTGAAAATGAAAAATGTATCTTTTATTTTTCGTTAAAAAACCGAACGAACTTTTTGGCCAACCCAATACTCACAATATTCTCTCCACCTGAAACGCTTTGATGACATTGGTGTGCTGTAGAAGACATATTATCATCTATCCCGAACTGCTTAAATGCATCTCAAATCAAAAACATTTTTTGATCCTTCATAAAGACAACAGAAGTTTGAGACACCAATTGATACAATGGTATCTGACGATCCTATCATTTTATACTAAACTGAGATTCACGTTTGATTATGTGCTTCAGTGATAGTGACATCCTTTGTAAGAGAATGGTGAAGCCTCCACCATTTTACAGATTTGCTTCTTATTCATCTTCCTGCAAATTCTTTGAGCAATATTTCTCATACTAACCCTTTTTCCAAAAATCTTCGTTAAAAGTGTAAGTTAATTTGTTTAAGTTAATTTGTTTATCAAGGATAAATTTCTAAACTATCAAAGAAAATTATGACCATAAAACTCTCAACAATAACTATCAACAATGCAGTAAACTTAATTCGTGCTCAACTGAGTTCCATTTGATTTCTAGTAAAAAGATAATTTTTTTTTTCTGTATAACAAACCTCAAACTTCCGTTTTTGAAGTAGGAATACTGGGCCGATGAAGGGGCGAGCGAGAGAGAAACTTGTCGTGAGCCCCGAATATTTCGGGGCCTCGGGCTACACAAAAAAAAAAAATAACAAAAAATAGAATAATTTGCAGTAAAATATACAATGTAAACATGCATAAATAAGCAACATATTTGTGAAAATAACAATAATTAAAAAATAAATTAAACATATCGATTTCAGAAACTTAGGAAACACAACGTCCTGTAATAAGGGCCCGCCAGTAAACTTACCGGGGCCTCGCAAAACGTTAGGGGCGGCCCTGAAGAAGCCAAATCAACACTATAAAAAAATGAAATTTGAAACCTAATTTAATTTTTATTATCTAGTATGCATGCATTTGTTTCCAGTTAGAAATTTATCTAATCCAAAATATTTAATCATATGCTATAAACGTATTCGTTAGTATTTCAGAAACATAAAGCCTAATACACGATGGAGACAGTGATCCCTCAAAAACTAAAAGCGAAAAAATAAACAACAAGAACAAAATGTGGAATCCAAATCCTTGGGCAGCACTCAGGCTGCCACAAAAGGAATTTGACCACAAAAGGAGAAAAAAACCAAAAACACATGTATAAATAATAAATAAGAAAACCCTCTGATGTTTGCTTAAATTTCCTTCTAATTCAAGACAATTATAGTCACTTAGTATTTTAAAATTTGTTATACCCTAGCCTATTATCCTTTGGTTAAAGTAAGTAAATATTTTTGGAATTTTATAAATTATCAGTCTTATTTCGCTAAATCTTAAATAAAAAGTATTAATAACAAATTAATTAAAGTTATCCCAGTTTTTCTTTTATAAGTAAAGAAAGAAATAATTAAAATTGTTTGGATAATTTTAATTATTTATTTCTTTACTTATATAAAAAAAAAATTAATTTGTCATTAATACTTTTAATTCTTCAATGTTCTGAATGTATTGATGGCTACTGCTGAAATCATAATCTTGGCCCTCTGGCGGACATGTTTCTCATAGGCCTAAAGTAATTGTTGAAACGTAATGCAAGCGTCCTTCTATTTTTATTGAGAGCCAACTAACTGTCAGTTCAAAGCGCGCATCGGAGAATATTCGTAATTTATTTATTAAATATATCCTATCAAAATATAGTGATCTGACGGGGCACTATGATATTATTAGTAAGTAAAACCATCATAAAATACAAATTTATTACAACAAATACACACAAAACCATCCTTTGTATTTGATTTGAATTTCAATTAAGTTCGTCTATTTTAAGTTTAGAAAACTTGATTTCATAGTTAGGGGCATGTCACTACAAATCTGGTACTTGTTAAGATATATATAAAACAAAATTGTTTTAGTTTTTTGTGGATTATTAGGATGTAAACGTTGATCATTAAAAACAGGCCTATTCCGATACATTCGATGTCGGTCGGTAGAGAACGTTTTAAAATCTTAGATGAAAAAAGTTAGTTCCAATTTTGTAACTGTTTTATTTTGATCAGAATAATTTTTAAGCGTTAGTTCTTCCCTCCTGTTGTACTATTAAAACAGTGATACTTTTTTGTAATCTTATCATTGCAAATAAGAAAGTTAAAAGCACGGGATCAATTAAAAAAATCAAGATAATGAAGCGCTAGATTTAGGCCTAATGAATTTGAAAGTACGGTAATATTCCAGGACTTTTCCAAATCAACATAAGGATTTAAAATGTTAAATAGATAATATCAAAGGATGTCTTAGATTGATCTAATGTTAATACATAACATTATAATATAGAAGTATTTATGAATATTCTTGTTATTGTGATTGCTTTTAGAGTTACTGTAGGCTTGTTAATTAATATTTTATAAAAGTTAATTTTAATCCGCTAAATTTTTTTTTTTTATAATTCTATAAAGTTTAAACAAAAAACGAGGTAGGGATAGTGATTAGTAAACCAATCACAGTGCTTCGCAACAGCTTCTGAGTCACCTTTACTTTAGAATAGACTGCGCCGGGGTGGTCTAGAAAATGCGCGCGTGAGTCTGTTTGCGACCCCATGCTATCTTACCCACCCCTATTTATATGGAATAATCGTTATTCTTAACTCAAACCTTCTTAATACACTGAATTCCTAATGATTAAAAAAAAAAAACTAATGTTGAGAAACTGAAAAGATTTCAAATGGGGAGAAAAAAAAATGCCCATGAGGGGATCGAACCCACGACCTTCGCCTTATTAGCACGACGCTCTAATCAACTGAGCTAAGGGCCACCTACGACTGAACTAACAGAAGCCGTTGCGAAGCATTGTGGGATATGTGTCCACAGACAGACAAACCGGGGATATAAGGAGTCTGAGAAGCCTAAAAATCACTGACTATGTAAATATGTTTAAAAATATTCAGTTTTGTGTTTACATACTGTATGAATGTTTATCTTTATAGTTTTTTTTTTATATGAATTACCATGTTTTTCAATTGTTCGGGCACAAGCGTCCCTTAAATACAGGGAATAAATTGATGTTTTTTAATTTTATAAATCCTTAGGGTTTAAGAATAAAACAAGTAGTTGGAAGAACATAAAAACCTGTTTTTCTCAAAATTCCTGAAATTTTTGCTTTTTGTTTTTTTGTTTGAGTCGTCGAAACGGCAAAAACGAAAAGCGTTCATTTCCATTGCAAGTATTTAATATCTATTGAAAACACTTTCCTATAGGTGGATTCTGAAATTGTGTTTATGAAATTTGTGACAAAAGAGAACAGATAATAGAGAAAAGTCCTATCATCAAATACACCTGATTGCCTCTAGATTCCTACCTAACCGGTTAATCCTTTTTATGAAGCCCCAAAATGGCCACTTCGGGTTTGACCCTTCTTCGTTTTTTGCTCATATCTGTTTTCCCCGCACTTTTCTCCACTTGGGATAGGTGTCATTCGATAGCTCTTAGGCAGGGCTGTAAATCCCAATAATCAAATTCTAGCCGGCTTTTGCCTCCTTAGGAGGGTAGGAGAAAAACCATTTTTCCCATAGGACCCCATGTTAAAATAACTCGTAGAGTACGTGACCGAATCGGTTCGTTTTTTCGGCTATAAGTAGCTGTTGATAAGGGTATTAATTGCTGTAAATTTTGTAATCCCCCCATGGCTAGAAGTGGGTGGGGGCAAACGCCATATGTCATGGGTATTCTTCTTTAATAAAAGGCCAGGGGAATTATAAAGGAAGCTTGCAATAAACAAATAAACTTAGAAAATATTATGAGTATAAGTTAATCTTAAAGTCGGTAAAGGATTATATTATTTGCTGTATACGGAGATTGAAAAAAAACTAGTCCTTCGAAATAAGAATACGTATATAAGACACAAAACAAAAATATGATGTAAATATAAATACGATGTTATCCGGGTTTTTTTTTCACTGAAAATTTCAGGAGCTAAGAAAAAAAAATCAAGCAGGGAGTGAAAAGTTATTTTTCAGAAAACAAATTTATCTGAATTACGAGAGAAATCCAATCAGAAATTTCAGCATTTTTCTGTACATTACTCACAATTTCATCTTTTTTATTTTCGGTATTTGATTGTTTTCTTTTCTTCGTACTAAAATCGAATAGAAATATACACAGCGCCGTCTATAAACATTCAAGACTTCTTTTAGATCCCATCCACGTATTGAGAAGATAGCTAAAAAAAACTTGGGATGAGGAAACATTCCAATAATTGCTGTAGAAATTGGCTAGTTTTCAAGGGAGAATGAATTCTTAAAACAATAAGCGAAAGAATTAGAAAATGGCCTCCAAAGACCATTCGTTAGCACTCTGATCTTGTTTTGAAAAGAATCATGTTAATTAAAAATGAAAAAAAATATTTGATATAACTATTTTTGTACAGCTGTCAAAGGGTAATAAAAATTTGAAATACAGTAATTTACATCATTAAAAAAATCCTTAGAGCAAAAATTATTAGCGACCCATGTGTATGCTCTTGCGTTCATCCTGTCCGTGTCTCCCCCCCCCCCCCCCCCCCCGTAACAATTCCCGAACAGAAGGTCGGATTGGCAAACTGACTTCATCATCGTGTTCAGATTCCTAAACACGGTAGGAATTGGCTATTTATTGCTGCCTATCCGGAAAATACGGACAGGATCGACTGTGCCTCAAACTGTCAGATACGGTCGAATAAAAATATAGATTGTGTAGTAGACACTCTAAACTAAAACATATCCATAGTCCATCGGGTCAGTAGTTGTCCATGAAAAACTTCAGTTTTCCGGTGGACAGTCGTCTGTCTGCGCAGCGGATCACCCCCCAACGCTCCATAAGAGGAAGTTTAGGTCAAGTTTGGGAATTTTTTTCTTGACACATTCAACGTCCGTGTCGGTTTTAATGGGTCGCCCTTAATTTTATGCTTTAGCATAATTTTTTTTTTATTATTATATTTTAATATGAATTTTAAAGTGGAATAATCTATATATACCCGTCTGTAAAAAATTAAAACTGTCAAAATATGAAAAAAAGGAGATTTCTAAAATGCAGTCATATCCTTTCAATGGTTTGAGCTATCATCGACGGGAATGTGGGACAGCTGTTTTGTCCTTATTAGGAATCATCAGTAGATTTACCTATCGATGATTAGCTCAGAAAGCGCGAAAGTTCATAAATCTCTGCCTCTTCCAGTATGGACCCCACAATAAGAAAATCATTCTAATTAGTACAGCATCAAAATGTTTCAACATCGATGGTAGCTGAAGACGTGAAAGCAAATGACTGCATTTTATTCATTCCCCCCCCCCTTTTTTTTTTGTATGTTTAGCTCATTAAACTTTCCTATCAAAATATGTTGGCTTTCAGTTCTCAAGCAACGATATCTAAAGCCCCGCGAGCACCATGGAATTTTTCAGCAATTTAGTCGTCCGATTTTGACGTCACGAGTTGATATAATCAATAAACGGGCTCAAAACTGCTCGTGACGTCAAAATCGGACGACTAAATTGCTGATAAATTGCATGGTGTTCGGGGGGCTTTAAAGAAAGCAAAAAAAAACCAAACAAACAACTGAGAAACAAAACCCCAGGTACCTCTTCTGTAATGTATTTCTTTTATGTCAACTAAGCTTGGAGTATTAACTTTTTTTTTTTTACTTTTCTTTTTCTTGACTATTTTCGATGCCTTCAAAATCAATTTTGCGGTCTGCCATGATGATATTCGAAAGTTGATACACCAACTATATTCTGTTGAACAACTATGCTTGGAATCGCTGAAATTGAAGTATTCGAAAGTATACGCATGTCTACTACACGCTATTAAACTTAGGTGTAAGTATATCCTATGGGGACGGTGGCACATGGAAGTAGGCTCCTAATGTTCAGCCGACTGTACTCCCAAAATGGGAAACAGGTACCCATTTTACAGAGAGCTTGGTGACCAGACCCTAGAACCCATTCAGTGTGGAAAAATCCCCAACACCGGCGGAGGTCGAGGATTGAAGCCGGCTCCTCCAACCCGCAGTAAAGCGTTTTACCTCTTGGCTACCGGGATTATAATTCTGAATATATATATAAATTGAAACGGAAATGATAGAGAAATCAAATAATTGATTAATAAAAACAAGAAAACTGAGTTCGGACTAAATGTGTTGTTTAGCAATTGGAATAATTTTGTCCAATGGAATAAGATGATTAAAACAATTTTTAATTGATGGTTTTGTTTTTTCCTCACAGAAATCATGAAGAGTATTAGGCGAGGCATCTTTTTCGAAAGTGATAAAAGCAAAAGATGCAGAGGAATGGCCCCGAACGCTGCAAGCAGTCGATTCGAAGAAAGTAAGTCAAAATCAGTGTAAGGGCTTTACAGGATGTCCACGAAAAATCGATGACATAGTCGAATTTAATAAAACATCGACATTGGTAAAGTGAATAGCCACTGTGGCGTCCTATTAGGAATACAGTAGAACCTCATTATAACGGACTAATAGGGGCTGAAGGTTGTCCGTTTTAATTGAAGTTAATTTGTTTTTATAACAAATAATTCATATAGGGGTGTATTGCAGCAGGGTGTATATCAATGAAAGTACAATAGTTAGCTACAAAAAGTGTTTATTATACATCAAATAAAAAACAGCCTTCAACATAGTAGGTTGAATTGAAAAAGATGTGTACGTATACACTGCAATAATCTTTAGAACCAAAAAGATCCTATCAGGACACAGACACGGAGACCGCCATTTTGGAGGCAAGATCAGATTCTGCGGTCTTAGCATATTCAGCTATAAGCTATTTTTGTTCAAAAAGGAATAAATTATAGTCTTTTTTTTTTTTTTTAAATTTCCCACTGGAAGGTGTGGATAGCAGTTTCTATTTACAAGAAAAAATATAATCAATTCGATCTGCACTTCAATTGCAAATGACATTTAAAACTTCTAAATAATGCAAATGATAAAAGAAAACCGCTACTTTTTTTCTTTTTTTTTCCAAATATTACCTTTTTTTTTTTTTTTTTATCTGGAAATTTTAATATGGCACATCTGATTCCTGAAATTCAGGAAAGTTTTTGTTGTTAAAGAAATAATCTTGAAACATTAATTCATCAACACAAATCAGCAAGTGATTATATAAAAAATTGTGATATGTTTATTTATGCAGATAACATTAGAATAATAAAAAATGGGAAAAATCTTGAAAAGAAAAATAACAAAGTTTGCAAAAACACTTTAATGTTACTAAAAGATAGATACATGACAATAAGGTGGTTATAAATGAATAAAAATGTCTTTTAACTCACTCAAGAATACAAATTCCACCACATAAACCAACCACATATTTTCATAATGATAAATGCTTACACAATAATTTTAATGTTGTAATTGTAATAAAATAGCTGTGGTAAATAATATAAAATATTTAGTATTAACTATAACTTTATTTAGAACACGCACAAAAATTTATTACTATGCTAAAAAATTAAAAGCAATAGCATATATACTTTATCGTATAAAACAGTGGTTCCCAACCTTTTTCAGCTTTCTTTATCGTTTTTCAGCTGCCGACCCACCTTTCTTTATCGTTTTTCAGCTGGGACTCACCTTTCCTTATCGGAATACATCCACATATATAGGAATAGAAGAATAAAGAATAAAACCATATTTGTATCGTATCCCTTCCTTATATTTGATCGATATTCGATTTTTCTGATCTTTTCTGATGGTTTATTCCAGGGGTCTCCAAACTACGGCCCGCGAGGCCCTCTCATCCGGCCCTTGGAGACTTTTTTGTCTACAGAAAAAATTACGGAAATATACGTGTATGCTGCATATCCTAGTGATTCTCACTAATACAGGTGTTCATGTGTAGTGTATCAATGTGTTATTAAATAATAACTGAATAAAATAATATTAAATAAATATTTAAAAACAACATCCATGTTTTGATTCTTTTTTATTTGGACCTCGAGTGTGTAGTCGGCCCCCGAACTGCTGTTTGATAGTTAATGCGGCCCTTGGGCTCAAAGGTTTGGAGACCCCTGGTTTATTCGATGGTTTGTGATAGTTTTAGGATCAAGTCGCGATCCACCTGTAACCCTTCCGCGACCGACTAGTGGGTCGCGACCCACCGGTTGGGAACCGCTGATATAAAAGATTTATTGCCATTCAAAATTAAATTACTTTGCAAAATTAAATTTTTTGCATTTTTTGACTCTCGATATAAATTAGGCTAGTTCAGTTTAGACAAGAACCTACATGAATATCTAAAAGCTATTAATAATTTATAAAATAAAATAAAAAAGTTTTTTTTAATAAACACAAAAGCAATGAAAATTTAAGAAATGAAAATCTTATTAAAAATAAAATCTTATCGCCACAGCAAAAGTTTTATTAAAAATTAATAATAAATAATTATTATGAATTTATATATAACAAGAACAAATGATTGATGGTTTCATAATGATTTAAATTTTATAGAAGATTAGAGTTGGTTTATAATATGTTCTAAATTATAATTGTAATTTATAGAATTTCGAAATTTTAGTAAATGCTTATAAAAATGTGTTCTAAATTTTATTGGTAATTTATGAAATTTTGAAATTCTTGTAAATGCTTATTATTATAACTTAGTTACTGAAGAAGAAAAAGAAATTATAAAGATAGAGAGGAAAAACGGTTTTCTTTTCTTTTATTTATTCTATGTATAAAAAATGTAAAAGGATTATTTGATATTTCATGCATTAAGTGGACTATGTAATAATTTATAAATTTTTAATCTATATTTAATTTATCTGTTTGAAATTCTCATTGTGTAAACTCAAAGTGGGAAAAAAATTATTTGAAATTATTATTATTAATTTTTATAAATAAATTAAGCACATGTTGATGGGATTATTGATAAATCCTCAAAGGAATTGACTATGTTAAAGAGTAATTAAATATAGAGGCCATAATGCACCTTTACACATATAATTAACAATTAAAGTTAAAACAAGGCGACGTTTCATAGTTCCAGTATCCGAACTTTTTCCTCAGGAAAGAAAACATAAATGAATACAAAATATTGAGATACCATTATTGGGAAGAAGGGGTCCATTTTTCTGCGTTGCAAGCTGTACGAGATCCCAGTGGGGTTTGAATGACAATCGAATGAAGGGGTTGTGAGGGGATTAATTTCGTTATAATCCATACTGCAGAATGTTGGCCTAAACTTGGTGCTCATTTGGAGGACAGTTCCGTCTCCAAAATTTTTTGTATTCATTTTTGTGTTCTTTGCGTGAGGAAAAAGTTCGAACAATGGAACTTTGAAACGTCGCCTTATTTTCATTGTTAATATATTTGTGTAAAGATGCATTATGGTCTTTTATGTTAATTAGTTTTTATCTGCACGTTGAAACAGTTTAATTTCATATATTAGAGTTGTTTTAAAACAAAAATACTACTACATTTAGAAAACACAGAAATATAATATGAGTCAGTAATACTTGAAATAGATAATGAAAAATAGTGAATACGAAATCTCGTTACTTAAAATCAACAAAACCTTCCACCTCATCAAAGTGGACTGGTAAAATGATGAGAAAAAAATGGCTGCCGAGTTGTCACGTGACACACTAGAAGCCAATCGTATTGGTCTATTGTAGGCAAGTATTCTGGAAAAGTTTGTCCTTACTTCTAATAGCGTCTCTTCGTGATTAGCATACAGCGACTTAATTGACGATTTCCGCCCAGAGGTTGAGAGAGATTCGTTGCTGGTAAGCATGTGGCCGCGTAGCGTATGGATTTGCGTTTGCCCACACATGAGCATTGTGCACATTAAACACGCAGTCACTTGTAAACAATGCTTTATCTGTGAAGAGCACATGTGCTGCAAAATCCGGCTCCATAAACCAGCGGCGAGGATAATCCTCAGCTTTCAATGCGTGAATTCTCTGTAAATGGAACGGGTGTAATTGCTCCTGGTGCAAAATTCTCCATACGATTGTTTGGCTCACATCTACACTACGTGGAAATAACTATTGTGTCGGGACTTTCCTCAACCTTTCGTACAATGTAAACTGAATTAAATTACCCTATATTGGTATATTGGTTCGCATGACAATAGTTACTAGCTCGTAATGCATTTTTTTTTTTCAAATCGCAGAACATGTTTATTCAGTATTTCTAAACATTTCCGAATTGATGGCTTTCCTTTCTTTCCTATATGTGACGTAAAATAAGAAGATATTGGTAGATTATCGATTACAACTTCCAAGTATGTTCCTAAGTACAGCGCCATCTGTCGCACAATGTTGTAACTAAATCCAATATTTCTGATGTTATTTTGTACAGCTGCTGCGATGAGATTTTCAATATCACTGAGTTTAAAGGTTGTATTGTAGTTACGTACATAATCCTTTACTTGCGCCCAAATCAACTCGATTGGATTGAGATCTCAATGGTACGGTGGTAATCGTAATACTGTGTGTCCGTGAGCTGATGCTAAGGTATCGATCACATACTGCTTTCTGCCCATTTTGTAATGCTTTACAATGTCGTATAGTTCTGCTTTCAACATATTTGCGTCATGAGGGATTCCTTGACGAGCTAACTATTCAATCATTTCTGCTTTTCTGTTGTTGCTTGTTGGGGCCTTTTCAATTTCCACGGAGTGATATGATGCACTATCCATTACAATAACGCAATTGGAAGGGATATTTGGTAGTAATTGTTTCTCAAACCACTCTTTGAAGCAGTCGCCATTCATCTCATCGTGGTAATTTACTGAATTTGTCCGAAATCGAAACAAAAGCATACTCTTAGACACAAATCCGCTGCTGCTTCCAGTGTGACATATAATGAGCCGCTGCCCTTTGCCGAATGTTATTTTCCGTCCACGGATACCGCACTGATCGCTGTGCCATTGTCGGTCTTTGCCGGTGTTTCCATTAACCCAAGTCTCATCCAGATAAATAACTGTTTTCCCTTCCGAACGTACCTGTTTGATTTGCCTTAAGAATCTGTGTCGATGGGCTACAATATCAGGCTTTTCGATGTAAAATTTCCTCATGTCAATTCTTCCGTACTCCATTCCCAGTTTCACACGAAGAATTGTTCGTAACGACGTTTGGCCTCCCGTGAATCCAATTTTCGATTTAATTTTGAAAGAATTTTACTAATTGTTGGATAATCATTCTCTTGAAAAATTTCACTCACCAAGGCTCTGACAACAGATAAATCAAATTCATCTAATTCCAAAATTGGCTTAGGGTGTGGTCTTCTTTTTCCTGGCGTTGAAAATGAAATGCTGCCATCAGTCTTCTTTTCTTCCTCGTTTACAACTCTGCATACAGTCGAAATTGACAAATTTGTTGCGATAGCAGTTTTTTTTATTAATTCATTAATAGATATTACATCGTCGTCTTAAAATATTGAAAAACATTCCAAATTACACCTCTAGATTGGCTGTGTAAGGTCAGACCTTTCTTACTAACGCACACTTGTTCTTCCAATGCCGCCATGTTTTTTGATACTGTCGGCGTTCAGTATTTCCACGAATAACTAAAGGACTCCCGTTTTCACCATATCTTCTTATTTTGCGTCACATAATATATACATTAATTTCAAGTCAAGCGTTACATTTGTAGTCAAAATTCACCTTATATTTACAAAAATATTTGATCGGTAATAATTCAGAGGGAAATAAAAATCGAAGTACAATGTAAATATATTTGCGTTTAGACTACGTTGAGTTTTTCTTTTTCCGATCTAAAGTCGAATTCCACGTTAAAAATACAATGGAATCCATTTAATTACTGATAGCAGCGTTTCGTAATTGAGCGTAATAGGAAAATTGCTTTAATGGATCCACACAACAAAAGGTCTTTAGATATACACTGTCCGGCCACTTTATTAGTGGCCTGCTATGCGCACTAATGCTGTGTCTCAAAACAACTCTTATAGCCGGTGCGGGCAGTGTCATGGTGTGGGGGATGTTTTCCTGGCACACGTTGGGTTCATTGATACCTCTGAAGGCACGTCAGGATGCTAAAGCGTACCTAAAGATCGTAGCAACCGTACATGTTAACAGTTTATCCTCATGCAGATGGCTACTTCCAAGCAGGATAATGCGCCGGTGCCCAAAGCTCGCATCACTATGGGATGATTTGAGGAACATGACGATGACTTTTCCTTGCTGCTCAGTCCCCGGATCTCAGCCGGTTTGAAAATTTGTGGGATGAGCTGGAACGGGGGCTGTTTGCTCCAGGCCAACACCTCCATCAAATCTTCAGGAACTGCGTGACACACAAGTCTGCATGGTACTCAATACCTCAACAACGTTTTCAGCATCTTGTGGAATCCATGCCTCGACGAATTCAGGCTGTTTTAAGGGTTAAAAGAGGCCCAACACGCTTCTAGGTAGGGGTACCTAATAAAGTGGCCGGCAGTGTATAACTTATATAATATATCAAGCGGCGAGTGGTAGCGCTCTTAAAAAATTGTACACCTTTTCCAGGATTTTATTACATGGGATCATATATTTTATTTAGAAGATAGTAGTGTGTTTTGGGCTTTTTTTTTTCTTCTTTGTTGTTGCAATAAACTTTATTATTGCCGTAATTCTTTGAAGATATTTATGATATATAAAATTTAAAAGCTGTTTTCAAAAATTTTAAAAGAATTAAAAATAAAATATTTATTTAAAAAAAGATAATTAATTTTGCTAATTTTCATTTAATTTTAGATGATGTTGACGACTGCCAGGTACTCTTTCGGTCTGAAGAATATCCTCGAACTACATCACAGAGAAAAGGCATTAAACGTAAGCCAGCACTAAATAGCTCCGGTGTCGGCAACGCGCCTTTGGCCTCCGCTGCTTTTTCCTCTGGAAACTCGTTAGCGAAGCGTCCCAATAGACTGTTGTCCCAACAAGCGCAGAAATGTCTCTCCAGTGCGGCGGATGTCCGACTGCTGTTGCAGCTGCTGGAAAAGTCGAAACAGAAGAACAAGAAGCTGCATCAGCTGCTAGCCATGTCGGAAAAGGAGAGGAAGGAGTTGAAGAGCGACTACAGTAGAGTCCTCAGAGAACTGAGCGAACTATCTGTTGACAACAGTCGGCTTCGGAGCGAAAACAACAAATTGAAAACAGCAAATCTGGATAGGGAGGATACAGTGAAGAAGAACCATATACAAGATCTACAGTCTCAGATACAGCAGGAGCTCAGACGAGCTGAGACGAGCAAATTAGAAGTGGAAGACCTCAGATGTCGGATGGAAAAACTGGAAATTGAAAATGGTGACTTTTTGATAGAGAAGAACCAGTTGCAGAAAGAATTGAGCAAGAGCGAGGCTGAACTTTCGCTGATGACCAAGCTAGGTGAAGAGCTGGCGAAGGAAAAAGCCGCTTGGGATATAGAAATTAAAGTGTCCAAATCCTTGGTGGAATATCTAGACCAGACCAGCACCAAGCTGGAGCTCGAGCTGCTGAAATGCAGTCGGGATTTGAAGGCTGCCAACAGTGAAGTACAGTTGCGTGAATTGGAGAACACTTCACTGCTGAAGAAGTACAACGAAGCGGAAAGCATCATTCAGAAACTGCAGTTGGAGAAAACAGCCATGGAGGAGCAGCGTCAGACCGACGACAGACACCTTACCTGTTTAAAGGGAGAGCTCACGATCAAAGAGTCGGAAATCGACGACTTAAAGCGCCACCTGGAATCTTGTCAACGTAGACTGGAAGAGGAGAAGAAGGGTTTATCTCAGGAGAAACATTCCGTGACAAAGCTGGCTGAAGCCCTTTTAGAGAATTCCACAGCCAATCGTTGGAACGGTCTAAACATTGGTGGATCATCATTAACCTCTGGAAGATCGAGTTTCTTTAGTCCTCCGGAACAGACTTCGTCTACAGAAGCCATGAAGTTGAAAGATACCAACAGTCGCCTGGAGCAAGAGTTGGCGAAAAAAGCGGACGTCCTGGAGGAACTGGTGAAGAAACACAGCGAGAGACTGGAGGAATTGATCAAGTGCAAGTCGAAGCTGAAGGACTTGGATAAGGACTACCGCAGTCTGAAGAGGGACTATAGGAACTTGATGGACGACTACAAGGAGCTGAAGAAATACTACAAAGAGTCCCGCGATAATTCCCATTGCGAAAAGAAGATAACAAGCTTCAGAAGGAGCTGTCGAAGATGAGGACGAAGTTCCCCCGGGCCCCCAAAGGCGTTGCTACACCACTGGATACTTTGTTTGTTACGCATCTTCATAAGCAAAATCGGAGTAAAAATAAATAAAAAAAGGAATTAGAACAAAGAAGCTTAGAACATATTTTAGCTTCAATTAACATGTCCGTTTGTCCGTGGACAAAATAATTCAAAAACTAGGACTCAGGTTTAGAACTAAAAGAAAGATCCTGCTGTCTTTGTTTTTTGTAGGACCAATAAGGATGGAGCTAAGAACTAAAAAAATAATCAAATCGTTACGCAATAATTCAAAAGGGTGAAATTTTAATGGGACATACATGTTACTGATGTTGATTGAAATTGGGCCTTAACCATCAACATACCCACGCTGCCCCAAAAATTACAAACCTTTATTAGTACCTATAGAATGCGCCATTAATTGTAAGAAGATTATAAGACGACGTCTGAGGTTTAGGTGAAACTCTTGCAGCAAAATATCAGGCAACTCTATGATCTTTGATGGACCTCAATTCCTTACTGTTCTTTCCAGAATGCTCGATGAGATTGAGATCTGGAGAGTGTGAATGCCATGGAAGATGACTAAAGTCTTCCTTGTGCTCAGGAAACTGCTCTTGCACAACTGTGACACGATCGACAGTTACATTGTATCCGTAAAAATACCCTTACATTCTGAGAAAAACTGCAATAAGTAATTCTTGAATGACCTCTTTACCTCAATCCAAAAAGAACATCATCCACACCTATTCTTAAAGTTTCGTAATTTTTGGCCGTGTGTGTACGAGTACCTTTAAACGCTGGTGTCACAATAACTGTTACAGTGTGCATATTTAGTATTTATTGTTATAACTACTGAAAAACTGAAAGGTGACTGCTAAATTTAGAGTTATCATTGCAATTTGCAATAATTGTCTTTTCGATCGTACCATGTAGTATTCGAAAGTTGGAACATCAGCTATACCTTCGTTGATGTAACTTATTCGCAGTATTTTTTATTTTGGGAATGTGTGTGTCTGTGCTTGTTTATTTTTGTTTTCACACTATTAAATTAGAATATCTCCACAAAAGTCCTTAGGTTTTAAGAAATTTTGATATTTCATTGTTTTCATTAAGTAAAGGCATTTTGCAGAAGTTTCGTGAACACACGGAATATATTTTCTGTCTTTAGCGTCTGATCCATCTGGCTTAGAAAATGACGTAAAGTATCCTTCCGCTTAGCAGAACAAATTCACCTTCCCCTCCCATACCGGACTGAAATTAATGTAATTCACGGCAATTCCACCAATAATAAAGTTAAATACATCTTAATAAAATCCAGCTAATAAATTTTAATGTGGGAATCTCCCCATGCTTGGATGGGGGAGATTTTATTTACTGTATCATTTCCATTCAGTAAAGAAAAATTATAGACCCTGCGTGAGTGTATTGTTAATGGTATTTGAACTTTTACTTATTTTATTTTTTGTTTAATTTCGGAAATAATTTCCATTTAATAAAATGGAATAAATTTTCTTCTACGGCGATTTATTAATATGTTAAATCCTGTCAGAGCTTAGGCCTAATTTTCAGTCACCGCTTACCCAGAATCCAATGATTTTGTTGTTTCCTGTTGGACGAGAAGAAACTATTACATAAATATACATTAAAATATAGTTAGATATCTCGATGTAGTTCGATTCATCTTTGTGAATTGAAATAAATAAATAAATAACGTTTTTTCATTTCCATCCCAAAAATTAGATTGAGGAGAAAACAAATTCGATTATTATCACTTTATAATAAATAATCTATTATTGATTCCTTTACAAAAACTCAGAAATCATTTTTAAAGGCTTTTAATTTGCGCTTAATAACAGCATCATAAGCTACGATACTCAATTGGATTATTTTCTTTGGTGGAAGAATACTGAGTTGTTATTTCCTGCAAAGTAGAATTAATGTAAAAGTTTCAAAGGTATTCTAAAAGTTAAAAGTATACAAGCATTATTTTCTTGTAACCTTATATTATTACTAAAATCCAGCTTTTCTACATCCATTACAAAATTTCAGGTAAATTTTTGAAATTCATGGTGTTCACAATCGATTTTTCACGGCAGATCCTTGTTATTGCTTAGTTTTCAGTCGACAGAAATAACCAAGACCTCTTTCTCGTGAGACGCCCGCGTATTTTGGCTTTGCGTTACAAATTTAGTTCAGAACTTGAGAAATTAACGAGTGTAATTCCTGTCTCTTGTAATTCCTAGACCAGGTGCCTCTTCATGCCTGTTATTCATTTCGCTGAGCGGGAAAAATATTTCAGGCCTAATCGGTTTGCAACAACGTCAAAATGTAATTTTCTGCCTGAAAAAAAAACAATAAGTTGTAGTGTCAGCCACCTACTGGAGTGACGTCATCAATGCCAGGTGCCAGGCTTCTCTGAAGTCTATATATAGGGTTCTGGAACCTTCCTTTACGAAATGAGTCCCTTTTCTATCAAAGACTGAGACAACGATTGTTGGTATTATATCTTTGAAATTTGCAAAGTTATCATATTTTCCGTTTGAATAATGGAATAAAAATTTGTAGATATTCGGTATATTAGAAATTTTAATCAATAAAAAATAATGAAGCATTTTCAGTTTTTACGTATGTCTGAATGGAAATTGACCATTATTTTTAGTTTGCAATAGCAACGTAAGGCTCATGAAATCAGTCAGTCTGTGTGTATGTTCTCCTAGCAACTATGAACCTCTGGATGGATCTTCTTGCACATTGGTATGATTATTATGAGCTAACTTTTATATTTCAATTTTTTTCCGTCTGGATCCTAATGGAGAAATAAGCACATAAAAGTGACAAAGCAATAGAAACAAACCGTTGGATTTCTATCGATGTCTTGAACAAAGCATAATAATCCAACTTTTCTCCTCTGAATATCTCCGTGTGCTTTAATAACTTACAATTAAAAGAAATCGGTTTTAAGTCATTTCAGTAAATGTTGCAGATATAATTATTTTTCAGAAAATTTTAGTTTGTACTCAGCAGATATTTTAATTTAGAAATAACACAAACTTGTCGTCGTATTATTTTAATGATTTAAAAAAAACTAGGCATATAGAACTATGTCTTGCTTGAAAATGTTTCACTGATGCTATTTTCAGACGAAATATTTTCGTTTTTCCCAAACGTGCTTCTAATTCGATCGCCCGATGTCAGCTGCATGTTGTTAACGTACAGGCTCCATGCTCCGGTAAAAAGCATTTTATACCCATAGGCCTTTGGTTCTTTGAGAATTGCAGCCTTCAACTCGTATTAGAAAAATTTGGGTGCTCTTGACAATGATTTATAGTGAGACAGTACACAAGAAGAATCATGCTCTCGTACACTATTGTCACATGTTAATAGTGACTTTGGCTTTTGCTTTCTTTCGATTAGGCCATCTTAATAATGAATAGAGCTAATTTATTTCTGTTACATACTTTATAAATTTTCAACAAAGATTTCTTTTTAGATCTCTTTGTAAGGTCCCATTTTAGCCTACTTTCTGAAAGAAACGAATCCACAATATATTCTCACAGCTCTTTGCAATAAAATTCGATTACATTACTATCAGTTATAAAGTAATCTCGCTATTGACAGATATATAATGTGCACTAAAAACTCGTTTATCCGAAACGATTAATTAGCATATCTTAAAAATACACAAAAATATTTTTCCGTCGCTATAATCAATATTTAATAGGTTACACAAGATTATGTAACTATTAATAGCATTATTCAGTACAGTGTACATTGGAAAGGATTCAAAAGTACTGTACTATAATTTACAGTGCGGTGCGGAATATAGTTTATTGTTTCATATTTACTGTAATTTTTTTAATGTTTAGTAAAATATATCCCGGATTATCCGAAAGTTGTTTATCCGAAACGGGCGCGGTTCCATCAAATTCGGATAAACGAGTTTTTAGTGTAGTGATAAAATATCCAACTCGTCCAATACCAACGGAATAACTGTTGATAGAGAACTAGAAGGTAGAAGGGCCGTTAATGTACATTCTATGTTGATGAAATTTGGGATTGATCGATAAATTTTAATATTATTGTTAGATACCAAGTTTTGTGAAAATCGATTCAGTTCGAATCGAAAAGTTTCGCGCATAGACAGACAGACTGTAATAGGCGTTTACATGGAATGCACCTAAAAGATAGCTAATATGGAATTTGTTTTTACAAGCAATTACATTTGAGTTTTTCTTCACACCTACGTGGCCGTAGATAAGTCGACGAGCGGACAGATCGGATTTCGCCAGGAAAATAATGGCGGGAATGATAAAAAACATTCCACGGTTTCTCCTAACAAAAAGTCACAACAACAACTGAGTCACTTGTTTTTGAAGGCAACGGAATAAAAAGCAAACAAATATATGAAATTAATATTAAACTAATAATTTGAAAAAATGTCTGCTATTACAAATGATTTGCTTAATAGTAATAGAGTCATGAATGAATGAAAGAAAATAAAAGAAAAATATATTGAATCTTTTTTGTACACTGTGTTTAAAAGAAAGTAGAGCCTACTTTCTATACGTCTCCCAAGTGGATTCTAATGGCTTTTACTGCAGCCAATTCGCTGTTCTTTTGAAATTAATCCCATTGACTTTATTATTAGAAGCAGATCTCACTGTAATCTTGTCGTCTGCTATCTACGATTTTAAATTGCCTCTTTATTAATTTTGTCGAAAAGAAAAGAAAAAAAATCAACAAAGGAGAGATAGTCTACGGTTCATAAATATGCATGTCAAATTTCAGGAAGAGCCATTTATTGCTTCAAATTTTATGAATAGGATACACTCAACTAAGTGCACAAGATTCGGTGCTCTTACGAACATTCGGAAAATAAACTAAAAACCACATTTAAAACTTAGCCCATTGGTAAATGCACATTATTCAAATCCATGTCGTCATTTATTAGTTTTTAGCCTACTTCAGTGAGTGTCATCAGATCAATCTGTGTGTGAATGTATCTCAATAACTCTTGAATTGAAAGGTAGTCTTCTTGAAACTTGTTCTGCATATTTAAGGACTAGGGACGATCTAACGTTTCTATTTGAAATCTTTTCCAAATCGAGAAAGTAGGGCGAGAAGGCGACAATTTCCTATAGAAAACCCGCATTAGAAGCTAAGTAGTGGATTTCCATTAATGCTATTAGATAACTATTAAGTAGGGTGAGGTTTGATGATTAAAAATGAATCGGATTTCGACAACTTAAGCACTTAATGCGGATTTAATTTTTTTTATAGAAAATGGAAATTTTATAATGTTTGCACTCAGCAAATACAATTTGAAAATTATTTATTTTCAAACTTATTTTGTCGTTTTTGACGATTAAAAAAAAAAAAAAAAAAAAATAATATTTAAAGGAAAATATAAAGTAGCTCGAAAGAACTTTAAGCCTGTTATTTTTTTATTTTATTTTATTTTTTTAGTACATTGTACGGATAAATAAATCTGAAATGGAATATTTGACTTCTTTGTACACGAGGAAATTGTAAACAACGCAGAAGAGTAAATTGGCGAAACTAAACCCATGGGGAGGGTGTGGATCTACGAAGGAATTCTTTACCTTATCGACCCAGAGAAACATTAGACAAAATAAGATAACGAAGGAGAGGAACTAGTATACTGCATCGCCTTCGCCTCTTACGTCAGGAATGTCTCAAATTCATACAACTTATTAATGGTAGCTATAAAGATAGAAACACCTACTAAATCTTAGAAGTTTTTAAGCAGAAGCAAGACTTCTTTACTAAATAAAAACAAAATTAGATTTATTGCATAAAATATTCCGTTTGGATTTCTACGAAGAACTTTCATTTCAACTTATTTTTCTTTTGTTTAATTATATCATGATTTTTTTTTTTTTTTTGCACCAATCTAGAAATGATAGAACAATTAAAAGTTGGAAGGATAAGTTGCCATTTCAGTAACTCTAAACAGCGAAACAATCTACAAGATTATTATTGATTTGAAACATGAAAGTATTTTAAGGGACAAAAAATGTGGTTATTGAGTACGACAGAGAACCTGTGGAATTAAGACGAATTTCCTTTGTTTTGGAACGAGACGATTCGTAATTACGAATTAGATATAAACAATAGAAAACTGGTTTGTATTTTTTTAAGAAAATTAGAAATTTATGTGGCACTTTTTCGCGGAAACACCCCGTATAACGTAAGAAAAATGGCTATGTTTGGACTATTTAAAGACGGAGAACAAGTTGCCAAATCGAGGATCATTCCGAAACGAAACGTATGTTTTTTTCTTTTCTTTTTCAAACGAAACATCCTGGAAAGGGTGATACCTCACTTTATCTAACCTACAGTTAATTAAAAGGAAAATGTTTGTTGTTGTTTTATGTGTGTTTGTGTTATTTCGAAACGAGAAATAGCCTCCGGGTGTGTTTTCACTAAGACGCTACAAGCTCTTGCTTTAAAAATGTGCATCCGCCGCTCGCGAAAGAGTTCCAACTAAATCTCGAATTTTCTTAAAAACTAAAAAAGGAAACCAGAATTTTCCAATAATAGAAAATTTAATAGAAAGTTTTGAATTGAAAGTAAGTATTTCTGAATCGTTTGGTTCAAAAATCATGAAATTTGTTGTAATCCCACTGGTTTGTGTTCTACACAACCGAAAAGTAAACTGTTTAAATTATTAGATTTGTTTATTTTCGATCACATAGCAAAGGAAAATTCGATTGGTTAATTTTTTTGTGGAATTCATTACAATGCGTCTCCCTACAAATATTTCAAAAGTAATAATTTACAATGTAAAGGTCACTCGATACATAGCAGTACGGAAAGAAATAACTTTAAATGTCTATTCCAAGTTAAGAGAATTAGAACAGCAAATTACACTGGTCAACAAATTTTGGATGATCGAATGTTAAGATGAAGAAATATATTTCTGTTCTTTGAGTCGCTGAATACGAAAATGATGCTGAAATTGATTGATTAGCTCTTGTTTTTGAGATAATAACATTTTCAGTTATATGTACAATGAAATATGAATACAAAATTAGTTACCTTAACGCAGTCTACTTTTTGCCTGTATTGCATTGTTTCAGGAGTTTCCCTTTTCGTCATCCAGCAATATCACCTAACATAGCAGAGCTCCATTTCTTTGTACCTGTGCTCCATCACCGTAATGTCTTGATGGAAGCGCTCACCATGACTCATCTTTGAAACATCAATGAATAGTCGCCACTGATGAGGACTGTACCTCATATGCATTGCATCCATCAGGCCATCTATGTCTTTGCAGTAAGTGAAATTGCCTTCAGTTTTAAAGAATTGCTCGAATTCTTTATTTCTAGTGCGAAATGTTGTCAGTTTAACGGAGTGGTATAGGAAATTTCAGTTCTAACGTTAATGCCAAAGGTTCTGCTTTATTTTCGGAAGTTCGAGATCCCTGATGAGGTCATTTGAGCTTCCTTGATCTTATGATTGGAGTCTGTGCTTCACAAGAAGTCTTCATTACATCAAGTTGATGGCTGTTGTTCTTCACTGTTATCTATGTCAAAGTACATAGAAAAATTGTCGGGCAGTTCAGGAACAGAAAGTCCTTCGCCATGAGGCACAGGCCGAAATGCAGATGGTATTTTAGGTTACACAAGTGTTGATTTTTTTTTTTCTTCATGGACTACCTTTATTTAATAGCGGTACCAATCAGTATTGTAATTGATAGGCTCCCTCCAAACGAAATACAACTTCCTTTTCCATTCACCCATGCACTGAGTTTGGATGAATAGGTAGTGCAGCCCACGTGTGGTGCCCAAATTTTTTTTGTCCTGGTCCCCCAAATTACAGCTCAAGAAATATACCTTCTTTTATAGTTAAGAGTAATCGAACACTTCCTCGAAGCAGATGTCAATATAGTAGAGGTTATTCGTGTTATTTACATACTTCCGGGACATATCTGTAAATATACTACACAATCTTTGCCAACTGAAACTATTATAACACATCGACAACATGACCACTTTCGTACAACACTTCATAAGAATTGAAACCAGTTACCAGACAACAATTTTACTGATCACGTGCAGCGACAATAGCCGATCACATGACATCATATTATGAGAATTACGGAGCCCGTTTGCAGTGTTGCCAACAGTTGTAGGTGGGGACCCAATGTTTAGTGGAAAAAAAAAAAATCGTAATTTCAGGCCATGGCTGTAATTCGAAAAATAAGAGCAAAGTTGAAATTTTCAATGTCGCTTTCGAATTCAATGGGGATGAATTAGTTAAGATTAGCTAGTCTCGTTTCCATGATATTTTGTGTTGAACAGTGTTATTGAAGTAATTCAGAAAACAACACTTTTGACAAGAATTTCGGTGACGTCTTTTGAAGTTAAGAATTTCAAAATCAGGGAATTTTACGCAAACCAGGCAAGAAGAGGCCTCAGAAAGCAAATTTGAGATTCATTTCTATGCACTGCAATCAGAGCCAAAATACATAAAATGTTTTATTTTTAAAAAATGAAATACAAACAGTAGGAAATTTATTGAAAGGAATTACTGACGATCTGGAGTTGCCAAGTATTTCCCGCAGTATACCGATAGTACAGCGCGTTCAAATTAGATAGCAATCTCGGCATACAAATTCACGATTGTGTGACCAGTAAAAATATTTAAAAAAAAACAATAGAAAAGAGTAAATAAGAATTTTTTTTTTTGATAGTATGGGGAATTGGTCTAACCTCCTGTGTCTTATAAGCTCAGTGCTTTATTCATTAGACTACCACGAAGTATGTATCTCTCCGCGTTACGTCACTTTATTCTTTACATGAAGTTACGTCCATCGGGAACCACAGAAGTTTTTCCGAGAATTTTTTTTTTTTTTTTTCTTTTGGGGGGGCAAAATATTTTGATACGGTAAAATTAACACTGTAAAGTTCATTAAGTAAAAATGATTATAATAACTGAAATTTACCATTTTTTAAAAATGTTAGTCCTCTTACAAAAAAAGAAATTACGTGAATTACATTAAAATTCCAGAAAGGGAGGGTGCAATTAAGTTAAAAAAGTTACGAAAAAACTTTAAATATCAGGATTATAAACAACAAATAAAAAGTTAGAAATAGATAGGATGCGTTGATTGCATTATTTCCATTAGCATCTTCACTAGATCAAACAAACAGCAAAGAGAAAAACGGAGGATTTTATTAGATACAACATCGCAGACTTGTCATAATGATGTTAAACTCTGTTCTTGAGAACATGGCGACATCTTTGTTAGAAAAAGAAAATAACTTCTTTTTTTTTCTTTGAAATAATGGACTTCGTATATTTTTCTTTTGGTTTACTAATATAAGAAGTTATAAATAAAAGCTTAATTCTGGAATGGAACTTAGCAGAAAGTTAAAATATGAAGACAGACGATATGAAGATTGCGTAATTGATATTTAATCATCACACAAGATCTAGATTCATAAAATCAATGTGCGCGCGCGCCCCTTCTTCCAACTGAACAGATCTTGTTGAAGTTTGGCATGCGCGCATATACACACACACACACACGAGACTAACTTTTCTATTTCACCAAGCTGTGGAGGAATTTGCACTTGGAAGCAATTTTTAAGATTCACTATGGATATTTTTATTTCACTGCACTGTAGAAATACTAATAAAAACTTACATCAGTTGCGAATTCATTAAGTGTTGATACTTCCAATGGGAGTAAAACCGCAAAAACAAATATAGTAATAATACAAGTACTAATTCCTGTGAGGGTCATTCCACATCAAATCACCCGATGAGTTCACCACACCATCACA
>JAFIDM010009631.1:262746314-262769692 GCA_023159025.1 Thereuonema tuberculata | reverse complement strand
TGTGATGGTGTGGTGAACTCATCGGGTGATTTGATGTGGAATGACCCGTGACAGATTTATACCCGACCTGAAATGACAAACAGTTTTATAAAGAGGAAATAAGTTAACTGATAAATGAATAAGTATTAATACAGGGTGTCTACAAAATCTGAATAAAAAAATTCCCTGATTTTTCCCTGATTTCATGAACAATTTCTTTTAAAATTCCCTGATAATTCCCTGATCTGTTCAACCAAAAAAAAAAAAACGTTCTGTTCAACCAAAAAATTCCCTGATTTTAAGTAATAATTGCAAAATTCCCTGATAATTCCCTGATTCTGTAGACACCCTGTAATAAATGCGACCGTGGCTTCACGTTGAGATTAAGAATGTAGGCGGCATAAAAGTGAACTAATTTTCCAGGCCCTTTTGGGATGTTTTTCGGCCCGGTTTTGAAAAACAAAATTAAAATAGTCCATTACTGAAATAAGGCTTTATGATGTTCGTTTAAGTAAAATAATAGATTGTAGATAAATTTATTTTATACAAATTTGAAGATGTTTTTTATTAATATCCAATAGTTGTGGCTTATAGAAAAAAAAAAAGTTCCGAAAAGTACATTGTTTAATCGAAATTGTCGTGTTTACAAAGTTCTAAAACTTCATCTAATCACCATATCTTGGGGAAAAAAAAAAACAAAACAAAAAAAAAAACCTAATTTCTTTACAGTTAAATAAAATAGATTTTTTTAAAGTTTTAAACAAGCGTGAAATTGCTGAATTATCGTATAATATTACAAGCATATATTTATACATTACAATGAAAAAAAAATTGCTAAGTTCAAAGAATTTTTATTTCTTGTAACCTTTTTTTAGTCTTTTGACAGTTTTTATTTCAATTCCAATCATCAGCAATAACTTTTCTTTCAAGTTCGCCTTTATTACAACAATCTCTATAGAACATATCAGCTCTTAATTCTTACAAGTATTAATCATAACACCTTCATCTCATGTTAATATTTAATTACTGGGACTTACAGAAACAAAGTTCGTAACAATCCCATTTTTTTTTTTTTTTTAATCCAAATTTTCATTTTTAACTCGTAAATTCTCATGTTTACAAGTTTTAAAAGTTTCCAAATTTAAATTGAATCTTGAAAGTTATCATTAACTGATTTATAGTCAAACATCATTTATAGCTATGTATACAGGGTGTATCAATTGGACCTGATAACTTCTTCCTGGGAGCCATTTTCAAGAACAGATTAAACATTTTTACAAGAGTAACAGTATCCTAACCCAAAGTATGCACAGGAATGCTTCATGTGTGTATAACAGTGAGCATGAACCTGATATCAGTATGAGCATCTTGTAACATTGAACAGTTAGTGATCATGCGATAATTCACAATGGCAGGCAGGGAAAGTGGTGCATTCTGGTTGACGTTAAAGCAACCATTAAATTGTATTTATGAGTCGAAGGGCAACATCTCTGCAGCAAGATGTTTATTTGCTGAGGAATATGGATTTTCTCCGAAACATGAACGATGACTGGAATTAAGAAATTTGAAGACACTGGTTCTGTTGCAACAAAACATGCTCACCACATTCACTACAGAAGAGAACCAAGACATCACCGAAGCCCAGGTGAAAAGTCAATATTGGTCATTTGATTATTGCTACTGTATGCAAAATTGGCTGGATCCAACTGATACACCCTGTATATATTTAAAGTATGAAATTGTCCCTTTATCAGACTTAGCAGCACGGAATTCAAAATAAGTATTATCAGCAAATACAAGTAATTAAAAAAAAAATAACTGTTCCTTTTTGGAAAAACTTACTATAATGCAGTTACAGTAAAACCCCGATTATCCGAGTTTCCGCTTTAACCGAGCTATCAAATATTTCTAGGCTTTTTCTTTTTGGTTCTACATTTTTCATTTTTAAAACTACCGAAAAAAATTCTGAACTTGATCTCACCAATCAACGAAAAGGATATACGTGACTGGATAAACGCTGATGAACAAGACATTACAGATGAAATGATCGTCAATTTCGTCAATAAGGAAAATGAATCTAGGGATGATGATTCCTAGACAGTGACGATGAAAATCGACATATGAAAATCTCCCATACAGATGGACTAAAAGCTATCGAAAGTGCTATTGAATATATAGAACAAGAAGAAGTGACACCAGCACTCCTGTTATCCTTAAAAAAAATAGCAAAACACTGCTGCAGAAAAACGTCAAAGTAATGTAAAACAATTAAGGACTTTTTTAAGTAAAAGAACTCTAATTATCTTAACAATATGAATTGTGGTGTATCTGTATCTCTTTTGTATTTGTTAAAATATACATTTACACCTACATGATTTATTTTTATTTTCAATTTTCGCTTTAACCGAATTTTTCGGTTATCCGAGTTAGTCTTGGTCCACATTAACTCGGATAATTGGGACTCTACTGTACTTTTAAAAAGTAACTCGCCAAGTAAATTGCATACAGCAAGAAAGCTCATAAAGAAAACGCATGGAGGGGGGGGGGGGGGAAACCCTACTACTATGATGTTTCCTGTAGCACCCACAGCTATAAATTCAGTTCTGATATTCATTTTTTTCTTATTGCTCTCTAAAAAAGAAAAAAAGTTAAGAATAAAGAGAAACAGTCAAAAATGAGATAAATACCGCTTTTTGTTTTTGTTTTTATTAAGCCAACTTTCATGTTTATGGAATGATATATGCAGATCCAATGTACATTAAGTGCTAAAATACAAACAAAAATATAGTATTAATTAATTATTGTATAATGTATTTACTTTTTTGATACTTCAGCAGTTATTACATTTTCTTTCATACATAATTCTTTAAAACCTGAAGAACTTTTCAACTCCCTTGTTTTGTAATCACAGATCATTCACTTAAAAGCAGTGTTAGCAAGTAAGAATAAACAAAGCAGAGCGAACAATACAGAACGCAACACATTATCGGGAAAAATATTCAATTACATGTTGCTTGTAAGAAGTTAAATGCATAACACTTAAATGATGATGAATTAACATTGTCCTAATAAACAAACATTCTTAACAAATAAGCCTTTTGTGATCAACAATGGTTAATTTTATAACCAGCTTTATGTTTAGTTTTAAATGCAAAGAAACATAATGCAAAGTGACAAACTTTTTGAATAATTTAATTTCACACACAAGCAAAAGTAATATATAATTAACATGTGTAAAGAAAAACTGAATACCACAGACCCAGTATATATTAAAAAGGAAACATCTGCTTAGTATGATAAACAAAAGTAATTAAAATACTTAATCTGTACAGGCATTTGACTTTCATTAACAGTCAAGTAAAAAATAACTTACAATTATGATTTCATCATAGTTTCAAACATTTCAGTAAAAACATTTCAACCCTTTTATGTTGTAAAGAAAATGAAACTTTGTAGTTACAAAATAGAAATGTTGGCAAATCTTCTGAGAATGGCAGAAATTAAGTGTTTCAAGCAGAATGCTACATTAATAGAAATATGTTGTTGTTGTTGTTGTTCAATACATACGTCCCAGAAGAATATAAATCTAATGTAATATTTCATAATAAACTTTTTTCATTATCAGGATTTTCTCCATAAAAATTTCTTTAGTGAAAAATTTAAAAGAAAACAAAAATCCTTTTTTGGCTATCAAATTGTTCACTAAAAGCTCCCCTTACAGAACAAAGCATACGTGTGTGTATTTTTCTTAGGTAAATATTTACATTGAAAAGCTAAGCTAAGGGATTTAAAAAAACTGTACAACAAAATTAAGCTACTTGAAGTTTATATTACCTAAACAAATAAATAAAATATATTCTTCTTGAATGAAAATATTTAAGAGAAACCGACTATCATTGGAAAACTACATTGTTAACCAATTTGAAATTTATTGCTGTTATAACAATATTATAAATTTGTTTTGCTTTCTGTTTGAATACAAGTTAAATGGGATATGATAATAAAGAAAATAAGGTGATATTCATGTTGCAATGAAACATTTGCATGCTCTAAATCCAAAGATAAAAGTATCATAGTAAGCTTTCAATTGGACTAGTTAAAATTAGCACCAGCATATAAATTGCAATTTCTGCAATTTTTTCATGAAGCCGATCTTAATTTTTATTGTTTCGACCTTTTTTTTTCTTTTAAATAATAATTTCTTACTAATAACTGTTAATGAAAGAAACCACTCCTTTATTCCACAGGATCCATTTACATTGTTCTTGGTGTCCAAAGATTGAGAACCAACCTTCACTGAAATCCAGTCAGCACATCCATTATTTTTATTTATTTATTTGTTTTTGTTTCATTAAAGCTTTGAACTGCAGTTCACCTGGTAAATTATGGCTATTGCCATTAATGCAGAGGTTCAAAATACTGTTAGACCAAAAGAAACCTAAGTGCTCACCTTCAGCAAAGCTGGAGTTGTGTGTATCCCACAAAAATTTGGAATAGCCCAGGTGTAGTTTGGGAAGTAAACTGCACAAAAGTAAAACATCAATGATGTAAATTTTGGTTGGGGTGAAACTACTAACACTAAAATACTGCAGTCGGATTCAGAAGTTTGCCAAAATTTCTACAGAAAAGAAAAACAAACTTTAATGACAGCAATTCACAAAACAGATAGTTTTACGCAGAAAGGAATGTGAGAACATGTTCTAATACAGAAACAAGAAAATCAATTTCATATAACTATTTGAGAATTAAACATTATACAGAAGTCGGGTTAATACAATATGCTTGATATATTAGATATTTAATTATTAAACATTCTACTTCTCTTGACAACAAGCTACACAGGTGTTGTCTGCAAAATATATGAAAACATTTACGCCAATGATGGGACATCCCAGGAAGCTCTTGATAAAACATTCTAAAAATTCCTCCTCCTATAATTTGAAAATCTAATTGCTTGGAATGAAACTTGCAAAAGACCTGAATTCTTCCCAACAGATACACATTATATTTGGAATTTAAATAGTTCGGCTAAAAAATTTCAGTTTATTAATGCTTTTATTCAGTTCTTGTAAGCTTTATACATTTCATTTATAAAATCCCTAAAGTCACAACTATTACCTTTGAAAAAAAAACCTTTTAGCTTCAAAATAAAGACCAAACATTATCTTTTTCTTAGAAACACTCAGAAATATATATTAATTTTGGCTGAGAATGTTAGATAAATGAAAAACAATTTTCTGAAATGGTTATTTCAGATAGTGAAAAATCAAATATTTAGAAATTAAAATGGTAATATGCAAATCTTTTGTATAATGTAGAATGACAGTATCTTAACAGACACACACAGCTTTTGGACTTGCAATTAAGGTTATAAGTAGGCCTATTATTATATTTCTCTAACAGAAAAGACAAAAGGATTATCTTTCATTACGCTTCAGTAATGATTCTCAGTGAGAATTCCAGAAAATGTAAAGCTGCAGGAACAAACATTGGCATTCAACCAGGATTTTTTTTTAGAAAATGTTTTCTAAAACTTGCACAAAACAAATGTAAAAATTGAGGTTTCACTGTAGTACAAGTTGTTTTTACCAATTAATAATTAAAAAGGTTAAAGAACAACGACTACATTTCCCATATGTTATTTGACAGGGTTGGGACATGTCAAATACCAGTCTAATTAAAAAAAAATCACCAAAAAAAGTAACACTCGCCAATGCTTCTTCAGTCCATAGACACATGCCCAAATCATTTCAGTCCACACCATACTGATAGTTGATTGTTTAAATAAAGATGTCCCTATGGTGGCACAACCCTGTTTCACAATATGTTTTAGGCATATATAGGGGAAGCACATGGGGATCCTGGCAACCCGTTCTCAAAATATATGTAGTATACCATATTTTCTTTCAGTCAAAATTTAATTGGTGGCTGGTGAGGAGACCTTGGCCACCCTCTGTTTAGAAATTTTGAAGACTTTTTAGCTTGTTCGAGATAAGCTAACTTAAGCCTCCCTGAAATGAAATTTTACATGCATTCCTGCTATTACAATTCTATAAACAAATTCATTAATTTCATCTGATGGTCTCAAAGGAGTGAGTTCAATCCATCAAGCCATATTGTAATTTACAAATTTTGTTCTACTTCAAAAATTTGTATTGTTTCATAATGCAGCTCAGAAAATGCTATGACATTTTATCAGAAACTGAAAGCGGCAACTTGAGGAAAAACGTAAAAACAAAAATTGCTGTAATAAACTTATAATTTTCAGAAAAAGAATATTATTTATTATCTTGAAAACAATAATAATTCTGGAAAGTATTGCCTCATTATTAGTTTTTTTTTTTTTTTGATAGTTTAAATAATTTTGCTTCATCTATTTGTAAGTCAGCATAATGAATTAAAAAAAAAAAAAGACTAAAAAAATAAATGTTGATTGAGAATTCTGATTTAAAAACTTAATTTACTAATTTTAAAATCTTCATTTTTTTAACTACTGTGTGTTCCAAGTTTATTATTTCAACTAATCTTTATTTTCTAATGTGTTTTAGATTTTTAATTAACTGAAGTAAAAAAAAAATAAAACAAAAAGGAAAAAAAAAAAAAAATCATGAAATGATTAAAACTGCCATGTCTTAAAACTTTCTCTGTACTATCATTACTGAATTGTAAATGTTACCGATATGAAGTGAGAATCTAAATGAACTCATTGCAGTTGCTATGAAGGTTAAAAAGTTTACCCCTGAAATACTCGATTTAACTTTTTTTTTTGCTAGAATTTTCCTACAATCTGTTTATCTAAATAACCCATGAAAAATAATGGGTTTCTTTTATTCAAATTAAAGCTTCAGACAAGAAATTGTATTTATCCAAATGATCCAAAAATATTAATACTACAACAGATACTGTGTTTTCATTAATAGACTGTAAATGAGGGAAGGGCAGGAAAACCTTTAAAAATACAGAATTTGTTAAATAATTCACAGCTTCAACTTCTGAGATTGTTAATCCAGATAATGTGTATCAGTGATAAATCTTAAGAAGAATGCTATAATTTGATACACAGAAATGCAGACAATTACAAATACTTATTTGTATTGATTACTTTGTTACCTATCATCTCCCAAAATAGCACTTGCATAGAAAATATCACTGTAAAAAATACCTGCGGTCTTTTAGTGTTTGAAGTGGTTATTAAATTGACTATCATGCTTTACCAGACGAGTGGTTATGGATATTTATGTTAGTTAATTCTCTGTCGCTTACCCCCATATTTTAAATTTGAAGAAAATGCTCAGAAGGAATTGGGTCTCCAAATATACCTATATAATTTTAGATTTTAATAAGCTTATAAAATGAGAATGTTTTAAAATGCTTTTCTTTCTTTGTTTTTTTTTTTTTTTTATAGAGGTCTTGTACAAGTTTGTTAAATTCAATATGAATGACCTTGTAAATTTTCTCTAAACAGAACCTATTCTAAAACTATCTCCTGATATCCTGGACCAAGTTGCAAGTTTGGTTCAGCTCTAATTCATGAATTTTGACTTTGTGTAAAACACTGCTATAAGATCTTTATGCAATCAGTTGAGAATACAAGTTGGATAGATGAAATAAATGTCATCAGCAATATCCTAATAGAAATGTCTACTTCCCAATTAAAAAAAAAATAATAATTTCAAGAATTTCCAAACAGTACATCTTATAAAATTAAAAATCGACTAAACTTTATGAATCAACTAAACTTTAAAACCTCCCATCATTAAGACAGTAAATTTCACTTCTGACTTTTGACCTGCATAGTAGTGTGTGGCACAAGGACAGTTAATATCACTTCAGTAGGGATACAAGTTTAAAAATAGTTTAATAAACAAGGTTTTTATGTTTATATGCATGATATTTCATATAAATATTAATTGATATTCTAATGCTTTTTAATATTAATTAAAATCCTCTGAAAATATTTATAAAATTGGCAATATCTCTTTAAGGACTTTTTGAAGTTTTTGAATACATTTCATACAAATTTCAAGTAATTTCAAGATACTGAAGAATTAAAAAAAAAATGAAATCTTGAAACCATTTTTTTTCCAAGTGCCAGTATAAAGTCAGTCCACTAAGCTTGGAACAAAAGGAACAAAAACGCCAATCTTAATTTCTGTTATTTCAGGCTACAAACAGAAACGCGAGAGAAACGAGTCAATGGAAAGAACTTAAGTGTGCTAACACCTAAGTTACTCACATGTCCATTTCAATGAGATTGCAGAGAAAAGAACTAAGGGTAGGAAGCAGATCAGTCTCAGGAACAAACGTTCAAGCTCCTTTCTTGTATTGAGAGGAGGGCTGTGCCTTTGAGATGAACTTCCAAGCTTTCAATTATTAATTCTGCTTATTCATATCATACTTGTATACATCAAGATGAGAAAATGTTTATTCTCAAGAAGATAGAACAATTAATGATAATTAAGTGGAGAGGAAAAAAAGAGACCAAACAAACAAACCTATGTGACAGCAATAGGGGACAGAGGACATTTCTTTTGGGCGTGTTTTTAACAATGGTGTGGGGCAGGAAGGGGGCTGCTGAAGTTTGAGGAGAGAACAATTGGTGGTTTCTTAAAATTCAGGGAAGAAAACTGAGGTAAGAAAAAAGTGCACACACATTTTTGAGGTAAATATATATAAATAGATTAATAAATAAATGTGTAAAACTAAACAAAACAAAAGGAGAGAAGAAAAAAAAATTATTAATTGAAAATAAATGAAAAAGATGATGCAAAAATGTACACTACCCTTGAGAAAAAAATAAATAAAAAATAACCATAGTGATAGACAAAAGGAATAAGGATGAATATATATGTATGTGGGAGCATAAAATTCCATTAAAATAAGGGAAATTGTAGATGAGTAAGTAAAATTCCACTTGAAAGGAGATTGGTGGAAGGCATTGATTAATAATAATAATAAAGCAACCTATTACTTAAACACAATTTGAATATGTGAGTACTGATGTAGTGGTGCTGTGGTGGGTTTACATATCAAAATATTCCTGAGGGAAAAGAAAAAAAATACAAAAACCAAAACACTAATAAATTGTAAATTGACTGAGGCAACATAACATAACACTCATAAAATGGATAATAACAATATTAATAGTGATAATAACCTAATTCAATAACTAAAAATAGATAATAACGAACAGCTTGCGTAAGAAAATCAAACAAGTCAAGTTCAATCTGTAACAAGAAATACAAAACCTGTTTCCTAAGTGAAACTTGGCAGACCAAAAAAAGATGATAAGACTTCTGGATATGGATCCACACAACATAAACACAAGTTATATAAAAAGTTGAAGTTGCGTGAATAAATTACCAACTTGTAGATTGATGCGAATAAATGATGTAAAGATAATCGAGGAGAAGGAAAAAACAAAAGTGGGAGAGTGGGGAATGAACGGATATTACCGGATCCCCAGCGTTGGGTGCCAAATGTGGTTGAGAAGATCTTTATCGTTATTCAGAGTGTTGGGGGTTTTTAGGATCCAGTGCTTCTCTAAAGTGACACTGGAAAAAGTCATCCATGGGTTGGATGAGCCCGACTTCAGGCCATGCTGGGATGTGTAGCTGTGCATCCTCTTTTCAGTCGGACGTCATCTGTTTTTCATGGTTTACCTGCTGTAACCGTGACTGGTGCCAATGTTTGTAATGTGTTTTGATTTCTTTCCAAAGGTCTGATGAATTGTAGCAGTATCTAGGGTCCTCAAGAAGAAGTTGTACCAGATATGTTTCTGTGTTTCGTATATAAGGACAATTCATGGATGTAGATTTCCGCATCCATTGGTTTCTGAACGGAGAAATCAAGCAATTAATTCATTTTTTGATTCTGGTGTCGAGGAATGCCAGTTCTCCATTGGTTTCATTTTCTTTGGTGGTGGTTATATTGGGGTGGGCCTTGTTGAATTCATTGAATTTTTGAAATTGTCTTTCAATGTGAGGCCAGACTACAATCATCAACATATCTGATGTATAATTTGAGGCTGAATGTCAGCTTTTTGAATAATTTTGCTTCCAAGATCATTAAGAAAGATGTCTGTCAGGATGGAGGATAAATATGAGCCGTGGGGAGCCCTTTCTTTTGGAGGAAGAATTTATTGTTGTATGCAAAATATGCAAATGATGCAGAGTGACATTGCTGTCATCAGGTGAAAATGAGGCAGAGATCAAGATTTTTGTAATTTTTTCTGGAGAATCAAGAAGGTGTTCTCTCTGGGGATGTTGGTAAAAAGGGAGTTTTGGAGAGTTTGGGTAAGGAATTTGGAAAGTTTGCAGCAGGGTGACTTCCTAACAGACAATGGGTCTAAGGGGCAAGTTGTTTTTGTGAATTTCTGGAAGTCTGAATATAATGTGGGGGCTGGGTCGTGCACCATGAGACTTTTCCTGGTCGTGTCATCAAAGATGCTGGATTGTTTCAGTAGCCAGATGATTCCTTCCTGTACCTTGGAAGAAAGGTCCATTGGTTGGACCTAATAAGTTAGTTCAACCTTTGATGATAAAGTTCATGAGGGAGAATTACTACGTGGCTTCCTTTGTCTGGCTTAATGACGAAGGCTTTGTTTTGAATTTTGTTTTTTATGGATTTAATGATTAAGTGATCTTGTAGAGGTAGCAGTTTCACTCCATCTGCTCTCTTAACGGTTTGGAGAGACTGGTTCCTGATTTGGTTTTTGGAAAGGGAACTTTCCTCTGGAACTTTGGAAAGAGAATGTTCCACAGAGGCAATTAAATTAGGCAGGGAAAGATGCTGTGGGTGTAATGCGAGTTTGGGTCCTTTGTTTAGAAGCTAGGTTTCTTCTTAGGTAAACGTGATGCTCGTGAGGTTGGTAAATCTAAGTTGGACTGTAGAATCAGGCTGATGTTTAGGTTTGCTTTTTCTGATTTTGACAATCTTAGTTTTGATCTTATCAAAATTTTTTGTTCTGTATGTCTGCAGGTCTTTGGCAGTTCATAATTTTTCTGGTTGTCAAAATTTCTGTTGAGGACTAATCAATAATAATAAACACAATTAAAACTTAATTTATATTTTTTATAATATTTTGTTTATTATATTCAACTGTCATTCAATAAACTTTCATCATTGACTCGCTACAAGATTCATTAGATAAGATTTTGTCTTTTTCCTGTAGCTCTTAACTCCTCCTGATCTTATCAGAAAAAAAGTTTAGTGCAGCCCTTTTATATCCTTTGAAACAGAATTAAACAAAAACATCAACAAGCACAGAGAAGAAACAACAAAGTGGGCGAGTGGAGGTTTCAGATTCTATGTAAGATTCGGGTATATCCAATGTTAAATGAACTTAGTGAGGAAAAGTCTAAAAATTATTTACCTCTGGAATAATTGGATGGCAGGAAGACAAGTGAAGGGAAGATACTACAAGCTTCATCAACCCAAAAAAGTTTTCGTGCATGTGTACAAGCAACTTAAAAAGTCATAGGAGCCATGTTCAACTCTAACTCGTCTTCTTGGGTTAAAACACTATAATCACAATAACTCTGAAATTATTTATCTTATTATAAAGCTCAAATTTTAATGGTAGATCTCCACATTAATTACAACAGAAATTGGATCAAATAGGCCTGAAGCACAAATCTCTATAATGCACCATAATAAATAATAAACTATATAAGAATGCTGTAAGTTTCTATTGCTGTCCTTTGATACTATTTTTGGATTTCATCATGTAGATATTTGAAAGTTGACACACTAAACTATATCGTTTTTTCAACTCCCCATATATTTAACGTTAATTCATACAAATTCTCTAAAGGTAAAACAATAAAAATTATTTTTTTTTTTTTCCAGAGAATCTTATATTATAAAAGCGTTATTCTGTCTGTCATAAGACTAAGTTTTTTCCAATTTTGTGACCAAACTATAAGAGATAGATTGATCATGTAAATGGTTAAAATGTAGATCTTTTTAAGACAAACAAAATGCTACAAAAATCTTTCAAAAAAAGTTTTTGGTTTCCAAGATGGCGCCGCCTTTTATTAAGGGTCAAATTTTGGCTTTTTCTCAATTTAAACAAAAAGTATAAAAGTTGGAAGAGAACATTATTTGAGAAAATGTTGGTATTTGAAAGTTCTATCGAACGATGTATCAGTCATTCACAAACGTTTCTGCGTTTGCAAGATACATGCAAAAATCATTTTTCGCTTTAAATTTTTGGTGTGTGGCACTAACCCACAATACATCCCAGTTATTCGGAGAAGCCATAACGGGCTGGGAAGTTATATATTCTCCGATCATCTCAACATTAATTTGCTAAATAAATAAAGTTTGTATTTTTGAATGCTATATATGCAAGGGTTCCGGAGCAAAGCAACGGTACCTGGCTAGTATCTTAATAAAACTTATATATTCGCAGCGTATAGTCGCAACGTTGAGCTTCAATGGCCACATTTTACTGAATCTAGTTCTTTCTTGACTCTTTACAATAGGAAGGAAGGAATTCTTTATTTCCATAAAAGTACTTTTCCATAAATTCAGTGACTCCCTAAGAAATATTTTAAAAAAGCACATTTAAGCTATTTAAAAAAAATTATAAAAGCCTTTAGACATTTCAAAATATTTTGGAGAAAAATGATTATTTTTTTTCTTTTTTTTTGCAAATATATAAGTTTTATTAAGATATTCTCCGAAAAAAAAAAAGTCAGTTTTTGATTGTTTTACCTTCAGAGAATTTGTATAAAAGATCATTGCATGTAATTTCATGTATGAATTAACGTTATATACTTCATTGTTTATTTTCTCTTTTAAATTATACAAGAAAACTGTATTTGAAACCATTGTTGACAGAGTCCATACATTATTACTTTCTAAACTGAATTACATTTAAATAATACCTCCAACAAAATAATCTTATCTATTTCTGACAAACAGACTTCTAATTTTCATTTTTTTTTAATAATTCATATACTGGGTTGCAAACAAATAACCAGTAACTTCAAATAATCCTAAGTTATTTTAAAAATTGTTTTGTATTTTTCTAAATGTATACCAATATATTCCCTACTAAAATTCACCAATTTTACAGTTATAAAACATATTTAAGGAATTTTTAAATAATAACTATAATTGGTAAATAGTTTTTACTTTTAAGATATGCTCAGGGGATTTATTTACAATAATACTGCTCTTTGTTGAGTGTTACTATCATAGAATAAAACCAACAAAAGTTCTCATCATTAAAGTTCTAAAGTTCAACTTTATTTTATTTTTCCTCTTTTAAATTTTCTTTCTGTCTTCGCTTTATCTCAGAACCAATGTCTATATACCAGCAAAATTGAGAAACTTAACTGACTGCAACCTATTCAACATTTAGTCAAATTCATTCTTATATGCTGTTAACTTCGTTATTTTTGCAAAACTTACTGAATCTGACATCGCAACTTGTCCTCAAATTTCTTTAACCTTTTGAAGTTTTTAACCCTATACATTAATAACTTTAGACAAATTTAGATTTAGGAAAAAAAAAAAAAAAAAAAAAAAAAACCCCTCTGAATAATACTGATTTCAAACAGAATTCTTCTTCATAACCCTTTTTTTTCAGCTTTCTCTGGGTAGGGGGAGCATTTCAGCTCAATATTACAAATTACGATGGGCATGCCAGCAAACAGTATTATTAGTATTAAATAGACTATTATAATTATGAAAATAAAAAATGCATTCTATAAAAATTACATTTTACCTTTACAACCCTGAAATCCATAGAAGTTCACTGCTTTTCACATTTACTAGATATTTAGACTTGATTTTTATTTTATTTTTTCCTCTTGCTTGTAATTATTCAGAAGGGAAATTAAAAAAAAAAAAAATATGGACTAACTGGAAGTGAATGAAAAAGGTTTTACATTACATTTCCCCCACATATGACATCTGAATCAATAACAATGTGGAATTTTTTTTCTAGGATTTTTCTGGCAAAAACTTCAGTAACTCAGAACATTTTCTTAAGCTACTTATTCATCTGTAAATATTTATAAGTTTCTGAAACCTGTAAAAACAATCTCAATATCACCAAAGAAGAGCAAAGACTAGATATTTAGATAATCAACTATTCTGTCAAACTTCTGAGCACTATCAATAGCAGAATAGCATATGTTTTATTTATATAATTACAAATTTATACAACTTAATGCCAGGTTGTTGTTTTTTTTTTTGTTTTTTTTTTTTTTTGTTTGTTTATGTTCCCTTTTTGCTCCCTGAATTGCAAATAGAAACCAGCGACTATCAACATTAAACAAATATTGCCAAAAATTATAATATTCAGATGTGATATTGCAGTCCAGGCGTAACTGATCAGTTAGCACATGCCCAACTAAGGAAATCATTTTTTGTAGTGTTATTTATGAAACATTAAATAAAATGTCCTTAAAAGATCACTGATAAATGTTGTACCCCATATGTAGTAAATTATTTTCTATAAGTTCCAATACTCTCAACTTTTATTCCTTTAAGTCCAAATGTAGAACTAAAACCTTCTGGAAATTTCATCTAACTAGCCTCAGGATTATTTAAGATCAGAACTGAAAGTTTAGGTCCCAAAAACAAATTAAAAAGTACTAAATCTTTCCAGCTCTGTATATGTATCTTTTAAATATATGATCATTTCTCCAATGCAAGACTTCCTTGGATGCTTAAATAACAATGTAAAATAGTGGCAATAAATACACAATCTTTGCAGTACAAATGTATATATTTATATATATATATTTTTTTTCATTCTTTTTTCAACGGTAAATTAAAATTTTTTAAGTATTTTACAAAGTGTAATAAGAGCAATTATAAATGAAAAATCTCAGACTAACGAACAGAACTTCATTATAAACACTGAATTACATTGATGCAAGATTAACAGATATTCTTCACTATGCCTTCTTTTTATATTGAATTCTTTTATAACTTTGATACTGATGTGATTGTGTAAAGGAAAACATACAAGAAATATTGACAGATCTAAAAATTATTTTTTTTAATAGTATTTTTTTTTTTTTTTTTTTTAAGTTTATATAATGATACTTTAAGATTACAGAAATGCACAATTAAAAATGGACATATTAAATGGCACTCAAATTTTGGCTGATAAAATGTCCAATATTTATGCCTAATGTTTTCTCAAAAAAGCTTATCATTTAGTTAAAAAACAAAAAGCAAACAAACAAACAAACAATACAAAATATATTAATCAGACAGGATAAACATTATTATTTGTTTTCTTTTTCTATTTTTTTTTTTTTTATATACCATGATTGCAAATTAATAAGGCAAAAGAGTGTATTAGCTTTTGTGTAACGATACGTTGGAAAATGAATAAGCTATCACCCGCAAGTGTTCTCCAGTGCAGAGGTAGTTCTATATTTACCGACATCTCTTATGCAGGGCCTTCAATTACACTGATTTTCATACTGCAGTAATAAATGGATCGCAGCACCAGTCCTACTGCCAGAACAAACGTTACTGTAAAAAGAAACAAAAACCTCAATAATATTTCTGAAATAACAAGGCTTAATGTACACTTACGAAGAAACGAACAAAGAAAAAAAAAAAAAAAAAGTCCAAAAACATACTCCTGATGCTGGCAAATATGATTGTACTTTTTTCTTATACCGTCCAATACTATTTTATGTATAGGGTTCCCCACTGAAAACGACACGGCCATCTTTGGTGTCATTTCTACCCATTGTTTTGGAAATTGCTTTGAACATGTCAATTTTATTTTCAAGGGGGGGGGGGGGGGTCAATGGTTGTTCGTATTTTTTTATTATGGCAGTTCATTTCCTAAGTGAGGGTGTAGTCATTTTGTTTTGTTTGGTAAACAATTTCTCTATCCCTATTGCTTCCACTGCGAAAACAAAAATACATTTCAACATGAAATTCTGTGAGCTTTTCAACGATGTACAAGGTGTTCCTAATTAAAGTTCACATTTTGAAAGGCTGTAACTGGAGAACCAATCAGCAGACCGACTTCGTATTTCACATGAGGACATCCTTGGCAATGAAATTTTGTTTGGCAAAAAAAAAAAAAAATACTTCCGAAAGTGTCCGCTAAGGCAATTTGTGGCACTGCATTACTGTAGTGGATACACATGATTCGTTGTATGTTACACCAAAACATATTAGATATGGTTTCCCCCAGTATCAGCAATATACAAATCACAACATCTCATGCTCAACCACAGCACTGTGTCATTTGTAATGTTGTGAATATAGTGTAATGCTGGTCTTCAGGACCTCTAAGTTGGCTAAGTGTTCATGATAAACAAGATCTTTGAGATGCCTTCACAGCCAAAAGTCGCAAGGGTCGAGATCGGTGAACATTCTGGCCACATTGTACATTTGACAGGGATGGCAATGAGATGGGGCACCATTCTGCATGAAAATCACCTGGTTAGCTAACAGAGATGTAAGTAACTGGCAACACTGTCATTATGCAATGAAGTGACGCATTCTTCACCTGTCTGCTTTTATAGCAGCTTTCAATCAGGTGTCGTGTCATGTACATTTATAATATCCACTACAGTATTGCAGTGCAATTTATCACCTTAAAAACCACCTTCCGAAGTAAATTTTTTTTTGTGCCAAACAAAATTCCGTCACCACAGATGCCCTCATGTGAAATATGAAGTCGCTCTTGCTGATTGGTTCTCCTGTTACAGTCTTTCGAAATGTGAACTTGAAATTCTTTAATTAAGAACACCTTGTATTACCTGACCACCTTTTCCATTTAAAAGCTTAGGGATATCGTACACCTCTGCTTAGGAAATGAACTGACACAATTAAAAATATCCATAACTACAGACGCCCTCAAAAATAAAATTGACATGTTTGAACGATTTCCAAAACAATGAGGAAATGATATCACACATGGCTGTTTCATTTTCGGTTGGCCACCCTGGGTGAATTATCAATTGACTAGATTTATATAAACTAAAATAGTCAATTGATAATTTACAACTAACCAATCCAAATCAAAGAATATATACATATATTTTTGATTTGGATTAGTCAGTTTTCACTAATATGTAGGTCCTGATTTTAAAATAAAAAATGCTAGCATATATCTAAAGATTTTTAGATCATAAAAATCCATACCTTAATCATTTTAGGTAAGTCAAATAAATGTTTGTACAAAAAAGTAAAAACAATATAGCTAAATAACAATTCTTAAAGAAGAAAAAAAATCCATAACCTGCATTCTCCAGTTTCATTAAAATATCTTGATATGCATATATCCATTCTGACTTTGTTATCAGTATTTTTAAACTTTTGATGCAAATTAAATGAAGGATTTCAAAACAAATGACCAAAAAATACAGTAATTTTGAATTGCATCAATCAACAAATAAAGATTGTTGATGCAACTGAACTTAGTAAAGATTCAGATAGATGCAATAGAAAAATCACAATTCCAAATAACATCCTGGTTTAACAGTCTAACAGTGCTTTATTTAAATGAAATACGAATCCTTCATCCAACTTTGTTTTTCTTTCGAAAATTAGTAGCTTTTCAGTTTGAGTGTATATTTCTACATTCTTGACATTTACAAAATAAGACAATTTTAACTTATATATAATATCACTTTCTTCAGATACAGCACAAGCAACTGGAGTATATTTTGAAGCATCATTTTTTAAATCCAGATATCATTAGATTAAATTGTACTTTATCAAACAGGCAATGAACTAATAAGTTTTGTTAAAAAAATATTAAACTAGATTTTTTTTATTGTAATTTTTTTTATATATATTTTATTTTACAGGAAAAAAATTTAGTAGGTTGAAATTTATACTTTTCAATTTCCATCATCATCCATAATTTTTTTTTATTGCTGTTGGTTATCATTCAAAAACACAGGATGGAAATGTCTTCTACCATACATTTTATTTTATTTTTATTTGTTAATTATATTTTCATTGTTTGGGAATATTACACCTCTTGTGTGACAACTCCTCTGCATTACAATGAATTAAATGCTTTCAGGAGTTTCTAAGTTTAGTCATTTGATCTGGACAGAACTGCTGTCTCAAGAAAATATTAATTATTTAGTCACTCCCATTATCATTGGTCTATATGACAGTTTTCAGTTTAAAAATTTTCGGGAAGTTGTAAATTAAATTGCATTGTTCCTAGCAGTTCTTAAAAAAGAAATGATTACATAAGTAAAAAGTAGCTCAGTTTACTTACAGACATAGGCAACATATAATCCTGGGGAATTTCTAGCTGCAGCATGAGTTCCAGTCTAAAGATGAAAATCAAACATGTTTATTTAAAATTCAAATTTTGACAAAGTTATCATTATTAACAGTTTCTTATAATAAGAAATAAACAAAAAATCATGGCTACTCACTGTAACACCAATTGCCACCCCGAGAAATATTAGACCAAGAACAATAAAGATAATGGCCCTACTTCTAGCAAAGTCTGGTCCAACTGAAGACCTACAAGAAATTTTTTTTTTTTTTTTAAATATCAGTAACAGCTTGTCGTTAAAAGTTTTACTTATTTTTCTAAGTTTTCTTTGATTTTTATATATGATAAAGGAAAGAATATTTTGCTCAGTTTTATAATACTTTTAAAAAGGCAATTATTTTAAGGCTGCTTTTTTTTTTTCCTTTTTCTTTGAATTTAAGTTTTACTGTATTATCCATATTTGTAAAAGAAAACATTGGGTTTTTCTGACCCATGCTCCTCTGAAACCATAAGACACAAATATAAATAAGGTGTCAAATACATTAGGTGTACTATTGAGGATGTCTACATTTCATTTTTCGTCTACATTGTCAATGTGAGGATAAGGTCAAAGGTTAAACTGTTGATTTCTGGTCGGTTTCCCTGCCCCCCCCCCCACACACACACAATGGCCACATGACCTTGGATTGTGAGATTTTCTCAGTCAGCAGAGTGGGTAGCAGAGAAGCCACTAAAAATTGTGTGGGTTGATTTTTATACAGGGTGTTTCAAAAATACACGGCATAATTTCAGGTATGTATTTCCCACATGTAGACAATCAAAATAGTTCATTACAACTTATGTCCGGAAATGCTTCATTTCCGAGTTATGGCCTTCACAACATTGAAAATCACCGGAACGTTTTTCGTTCCGCCGGTCGTTGCCATTACAGAAGATGTTCAAAATGACCACCTCCTGCTTGAATACAGACCTCACATCGATGTCTCAATGACCTGCGAACACGATCCCACACTCCAGGAATGTTGCGTATGTCCTCAGAACGTGCCACAATTCGATTCCGAATGGATTCCAAATCAGGCACCGGAGACGAATAAACCAATGATTTTAAATGGCCCCACAAGTAGAAATCGAGAGGGTTCAAATCAGGTGAGCGTGGAGGCCAAGCAATTGGGCCACCTCTACCTATCCATCGATCAGGAAACGTTCGATCCAAGTACCGGCGAGCCGTACGACTGAAGTGTGCAGGAGCGCCGTCATGCAAGAAGTGAGCGTGCTGACGATCGATCAGTGGAGTGTCGTCATAAACATGAGGTATGGTGTTTTCCAGGAAGTTTGTGTACGCCTGCCCCGTAAGTCTGTTTACAAGTACATGGGGTCCAACTAATCGATCACCAATGATACCGGCCCACATGTTGAGGGAGAACCGCACCTGGTGATGAGATACAACAGTTGCATTTGGGTTTTCATACGCCCATACATGCTGATTGTGGAAATTTGTTATGCCATCTCGTGTGAACTGTGCTTCATCTGTAAATAATACTAAGGCAGGAAAGTTCGGATTTGCAGCACACTGCTGCAAGAACCACTGACAGAACCTAACTCGTGCAGGGTAATCTGCTGGTGACAGCGCCTGTACACGTTGCAAATGATAAGGATACAATTGATGCTCTTTCAGCAGTCTCCAGACAGTCGTATGGGGAACATTCACTTGCAACGCTAACCTTCGTGTGCTGACAGAAGGAGTTCTGTTCACAGTCTCCAGAATCTCCTCCTGTTCTTCTGGAGTTGTAGACCTTGGTCGTCCCCTTCCCAATCCAGGAGAGTGAAATTTTCCATACTCGCACAGACGGTGATGGAGACTTACAAATGTCTTCCGATCTGGACATTGTCGCTGTGGGTACCTCTCCTGGTACAAACGACGAGCCAGCGCAGCATTGCCGTCTGCCTTACCGTACATGAAGTGCATCTCTGCCAGCTCCTGATTTGTGTACATGACACACAGTCGAACGCCAAACACACCACTGAATTTAACCTTCGCCTCGGAATGATCTGTCAGAGTGCCCTCTTAATGTGTCCTTTGACGGCAACGACCTGCGGAAAGAAAAACGTTCAATGAGACATCGATGTGAGGTCTGTATTCAAGCAGGAGGTGGTCATTTTGAACATCTTCTGTAATGGCAACGACCGGCGGAACGAAAAACGTTCCGGTGATTTTCAATGTTGTGAAGGCCATAACTCGGAAATGAAGCATTTCCGGACATATGTTGTAATGAACTATTTTGATTGTCTGCATGTGGGAAATACATACCTGAAATTATGCCGTGTATTTTTGAAACACCCTGTATATATAAGAAATCCTCTGCTGAAGATTTGCTAAATAAAAGAGAGAAGAAGAATAAACAACGTCATTAAAAAAAAGTGATGAAGACAAATACAGAAATCTTAAGTATCAGAACTGGAATGCAAGGATTAAATATCAAACAGAAACAATGGTTTGAATAGTTCAAAAAATACAAGAGATATTGCATTTCCTGTGGAAATGAAAGTGAAAACAAGGAACTTCTTTACAGTTTTTGAGAATGAATCCAGACAGTAAAGAAATCTAATGGCAGATCTAAATCCCGCAGAAAAGGACTCAAGAAATGTTCCAGTTGCAGAAAGCATTTGAGAAAATATCAACAACAAAAGTGAAAGGTTAACAGCACTATGTCAACTTTCTGATTGAAGAAAAAAGAAAAATTAGCAACCTTTTCAGATATTTAGAGATATAGTTTATGGCTTACATGAATGCTAATGACTGAAAAAATTTAAATATATTATTCACTACATCATAATGAGTTGAAAGAAACTAATGATCAGCCTATAAAAGAGCAAAAAAACAAAGCAAAATAGAATGAAATTGCTTAAGATAAAAGTGAACAAATGATACAACATTTCTCTATTTAGAAATTAGATAGGGTTTGGTTCTGAAGGAGGAGTGGGACATGATACTGGATAGATTTTTTTTTTTTTTTTTGGATTTCCCCACTCCGGGATGAGATTTTCTCGATATGTCGACCTGGTGCCTCAGACCTTCTTCGGAAGATATATATATATATATATATAAAATCAAGGTTGTATGTATATATCAAGGTGGGTGCAAATCTAACAACTTCTGTTGTTAGTTTCTCGGATAAGTTGTTTTTGTGTTGTTCATTCCGAGCCATGGTGCAGTGTACTCCTTTTGAAAGCACTCAAAAAAAAAAAAAAAAAAACCAACAACAAAGGTCTATACAGTAAATTAGAAATGTTTTTATCTAAATTTAAATTTACAAATAATTGCTATAAGACCTACAAAGTTTAAGAAATTAATGTTCATGAAGTATATCTTATTTCGCCATAAGTTTTTAAAAAGGAATTATAAAAGAACTGGAGCTTTAATGAGTGCAGGTTAAAAAAAAACAACTATTTAAATACAAATGAAAATGAATTTCCTGATAAACTGTTAAATTGAAATCATAACTGAGCTTATTATGTTTAATTTTATTTTAACAATGACTACAGAAATGCTATGAGGTTGTTTTTGCAAGTACTATTCAAAAAAGACAGAAATTGTATTATTCTTTGTGCAGATCCATGGATTGTTTCAATTGCTTTCAGGATGGAAATATAGATGTTAACTGTCTCTATGGTATAATTATATAGTCAAAAGAAACAGGATTTACATGGAAGCCTGAGAAATCTTTTAACTACATAGTGTGATATTAAGTATATATAATAATGTTCTGTTTTAATGAAAGCAGAATAATCTAGAATTAATATTTACTTACACTTTTCGGCAATGTGGACATCGTGCCAATGCATTATTCAGGGTATTAAACTGAAAAGTTAAAAAAAATGTATGAATAACATTTTCAGAATATTTCCAAATAAATTTAATGTAATTCAACAATGTTAAATGATAATGAAATATTACCAAGAATGTTTCAGTACAGCAAGCACAAGTAACTCTACACATTCCAGGTACAGTTGGTGTAGCTGTAGCAACAGGGCTAGGTGTCAGGTTGATAATCCTCTTACTAATATTTAGAAACAAGAAATATTAAAATGGTTCAAGTGATTAAATGTATTTTGTAAATAAAGTAAGTAGATACAGTGGATTCCGATTATTTGGGACACATCAGAACTAGTGCATTTTGGCCCTATTAAGCAGCTATCCCAATTATACAAAGTGTCACATATTTAACTACTTATGTACTTACCTGATATAAAAGGAAAATTACCATTTAAATGGGCAATGAAGTATTTATTTAAATGTTTTCAGAATAAATCGCAGCCAAATATTTAATATAATAGGTATTACAATGACTTGAGTAATGAATGAGTGATTTGCATGTGCCAATTATAAGAACGAAGAGAAAGGAAAGCAAAACCATGGTTGCTGATAAGGAGAAAGGTAAGGAAGAACTAGGGAGGAGAAAAGACAATACATTATACCAGTTTTCAGATCTGTAGAGCTTTTGTTTAAGAACCGCAGGAGTACTGCAGTCACCAGTCCCAAATAAATGGCATGTTGTCCCAATTAAGCGAAGAAAACTAGGGCTATTTTTCTATTAGGTTCTGATCTTTTAAGCTTTGCCCCAAATAAATAACTGCCCAGATTAACCAGTGGCCCAAATAAGCAGAATCCACTATCTATATATATATATATATATATATATATACAGTCGAACCTCCATATATCGAAGTAGCAAATTGCCGGAAAAAAATTCAATATATAGAAATTTCGATATGTAGAATTTTATCATAATTACTCCTAAAACATTAAAATTATAGCTAATTTTCGTATACAAAACTCAATTTCTAATTTATATGTGAATCACATTAAATGAAAATTAATACAGGTAATTAAAAATGAATCAATATGAAAGATTTATTGAGTACTACATACCTTCTAAAAAAAACAATAATCCAGACAGTGGTTACAATGATCAGTTATATTTTTAAAAAAAAAAAAATTCGAATATCTTTCTGAACAGCCTGTTTTTCGGAAAGTTCATCAAAGCATCATCGCTTTATTCATTCCACTAAAAACTTGATAGGAAAATTTTCCGCGAATTGAAGTCCACGAGCGACGTATTGTTTCAAACGCTTCTCGCATTTCTTTTTTCGATGGCTT
>JAFIDM010009631.1:262712733-262745914 GCA_023159025.1 Thereuonema tuberculata | reverse complement strand
ATTATGTGCACCACTCAGATGAGTACAACAACACACAGAAATAAACATTGAAAAGATTAAAATTTACATAAATACAAAAATATTACAAAAGTGCTTTAAAATATTATGAATTAGTTTTACAATTAGATTTAAATTACACTGTTTACAAAATTCAAGAAATACTGGAAGACAGGATTTTTAATTAGGATATTAAGTTTATACAGCCATAGAATATCATAATAAAGAAGATTTAATTGTCCTTATTATGAATATCCAAGATACATTTTACAAGTGTAGAGTATATGTTCTACCGATTCAATTTCTCTTAGATAACAGGAACAATAAGCAGTGTGTTAAATTATATTTTGCATTTATTTTCCCGTGGCCTGTAAGGATTTGGCCCAAAACAAAATTATATAATTTAATATCAGCAGTCAAGAGTCTTGTACTGTTGGGAAAAACTTCCTTGTAACAATTCCCTTTGACGTCTTTAACCACTGTTCATTCCACAAATCTAGTTTTAATGTTGGATTTAATTATACTAATTGAGAAGGGAAGCAAAGTAATTGTAAGTTGATCATTTTTGGCTGCTGCTTTTGCTTTTTCATCCGCCCATTCATTGCCAACTATACCTTGATGACCTTTAACATGAAAAAGTGTGACTGTATTTGGAATTGTACTTAATAAATTTTGATTAAATTTTACAGAAGGGTCTTTATTTTTTATATTGGCTATTGCTTGCAGAGATGATTTGGAATTGCTGAAAATGTTAACAGTTAAATCTTTGTTTTGTAATTTCAAAACCCATTTTACCGATTCATCGATAGCTTTTAATTCTGCTTGAAAGATTGTAGAAAATAAAGGAAAACTAAATCTTAGTGTTTTATAGAATTTTGTTTATAATTTTTGATTATGCATACACTTGCTCCAACACCTTCTATAGATTTTTAACCATCAGTAAAAATGCTGATATCACATACATGCAATTCTGGTTTTGAAGATTCCAATGCGATATTAAATGGTTTTATTGCTGAAAGGTGTGTGTCGTACGTAGGATTTGTCACTTGAATAGGATACATATTTACGCCTGTACTCCACAGTAGGGATTTATGTGATGAGTTAATATTACCTGATTTTAAATAAAAATCTAACACCTTGTTTTGTATAGAAAGAGGTAAAGGCAGTAGTTTGGATAAAACCAGTAAAGCCTCAATTGAGACAGTTTTACAAGCACAAGTTATTCTAAGTGCAAAATTTCTCTGTACTCTTAGATGACTCTTTTCATACTTTTAGAGTTTACAACATGTTCCCAACTGTAGGCAGCATAAAGAATCAAAGGCCGTACAGCACCAATATAGAGTATTTTGACAGATTCAGAATTTAGTTCCCAAGTGCACCTTGCACACCTGATAAGCTGATTACTAATTTGTTTAGCCTTTCTTAAAATATACTCAATATGATCCTTATAATTAAGTTGGGTATCTAAAAAGACTCCCAGATATTTTTTTGATTTAGACCATTAAATTTCTTCATTTTTAAATTTCATTTGTGGATATGAATATTTATATTTCCTAGTAAAAAGCAGTGTCTTTGTTTTGAGTATATTAAAGAAAAAGAATTAATATTTGGACTGACACGCTAAGACAATGTCATCAGCATATGTAATAATTTTTATATTTTTATTCCAATGAATTTTCAGAAGTGAATTTATAATGAGGTTCTATAATATTGGTGACAGAATACAACCCTGTGGGCATGATTTTAAAGTTTCTTTTTTCAACTGTAGCTTTTTGCCATTTAATTCCGACTTTCCTGTTTATTAAATAAGATTTGATATATTATTAAAATTAAGTTGGGCATTCTAGATTTATTATTTCATTCAAAATACTGGAGTGCCAGGTGTTATCAAAAGCACCCTGTATGTTGAGAAACAAAGCAGGAGTATAAATTTTGTGTATAAAACCATTTTCAATAAAATTTGTTAGATATACAGCTTCCTCGGCTGATCTACCCTGAACAAAGCCATATTGCTGCTTTGATATCCAGTTACCTTTAGCTGCATACCATTGTATTCTGTTATAAGTTTTTCAAGTATCTTTCCTCCAGTAGGCAATAAACTGATTGGTCTATAGGCTTTCTCATCTGAAGAATTACCTGAAGGAATCTTATTTATTAAACAAACCTTAGCAATCTTCCAGCATTTAGGGAAGTAAGATAGAGACAAGCAGGAATTGTAAAGATGACTATGACAATCTTCTAAAATGCAAAAACTCTTGATAATGTTCTATATAAATTCAAGTCCTGCCATGGTGCTTTTTTGGTTTGAAACGAAAAAATAACATTTTTAAGTTCTTTTTTTTTTTGTAAGAGGAGGAAAAACTGCTTTCATGTGATTTATTTGATCTACCTTCTTTATTATAGTATGACGTACATCTTTTCCAACCTCGTTATTATCACTGCAAAATAGATTTATCAGTTTTGGCTATATCATCATAAGGTGAAATACAGGATAAGGATCTATGGTTTATATTATTTCTGAACAGAATTTTGTAGATGTTTTTCCATGGATTAAAATTCCCTTCTGAAGTACAATATTTTTTCTAGGAGATAATTTTTTGCTTTTTTAATTTCATTTATATACTCCTTTTTAAGTGATTGATACTCCACATCACGTAAGTACAATAGGTGTGGATTCGATTTCCTTTGAGATTGTCTTCTAAGCCTATGAACTTTTTTTCGAAGGAACGATAAGTGTGGTGTCCACCAAGGGACAGAACGTTTTCCTGGAACCTTTTTGGACTGGTAATATTAGCAGCTTCAGTAACAAGCTTAATTAATAAATCACAATAATTGTCAATATCATAAGATGAATTAAGTGTTTTGTGATCTGTCAATTTTCTAATATTGGTTTTCATGTAGTTCATAAAAATATCCCAGTTTGTTTTATTCAAGTTATAATTTTGATCAGTGGCTTCGTATTTTGAAATGTTAGAAATGATGCTGTAATATACGGGTAAACGATCCGAGCATAAATCTTCATCAATAATATGCCAGTTTTTAATTTTATTTATTATAGTATCTCCTGCTAGTGTAAAATCTATAATGCTATTTCCAATTGTTGAACAATATGTGGGAACCCATATCTTCATTTATTATATTTAATTGATTATCAGTCATAAATCCTTCAAATATGTACCTCTGTTATTGGTGAGCCTGCCAAACCAGTGTTTCGAGCATTAGTATCAGCACTAATAATTAATTTGCTTCTTGGTATAAGTTCCAAGAGTGTTTGCATCTCTTCAATAGCATAATTCATATCCACCGAAGGGCTAAAATATGCAGAAGTTAAAAAGAAATAATTTGGTAGATCAATGCGAATAGTAAAACACCAATTTGTAGACACATTTTTGACCCATAAGTAAGGAATGGTAGGTTTACAAATCACAATACAAGCTAAGGGCCTTGAGCATTTATAAAAAATTACATCATAATGTGAAGGAACAGCTACTACTTTTTCATTATAAATATAGGGTTCCTGTAACAGTACAATATCTATATCATTATTAAGAATGTATTTAATTAAATTGTCTGTAGCTGCTTTAGAATGGTGTAAATTCAATTGTATAATATTTGTTAAATTCTGGAATCATGTTCCCCATACTCAATGTTAGAAACAAGTTTTTCTTTTACTCATATTGCTGTTGGACAATTTAGGTCAGTTGCTGTATGTTTTATGTCTGTATCGAGTACTTAGAAAAATCTATCTGCCCATCTGATACAATTAATACACTTAACAATATCTTTTAAATGCTTATCTTTACAATCTTGAAAACAATGACCCTCAATACCACATTGTGCACAAGCTGATTGCTTAGGCACACATCTTTTGGCTAGATGACCATATTTACCACAATTGTAACATCGTATAATACTTATTTTATCATACACAGGACAGGAATTCAGGTTAATAAATATTCTTTTGCCTTTAACAAGATTGTATCTTAAGTCAGGTGATACCTTCACTTCCCAATTGTTTTCCTCTTTTGTGACTTACCATGATAGGAATACATTAATTCAAAAGTTTGGCCATTTTTAATACATGCATCAATTTCATCATTTTGTGCCAAGATCTGATTATGTAAGTCATCTTTTGACAGTTCAGTATTGATATGCTGAATCTCCACAAAAGAAAGTAATTTTCTTTTCTGTTCAGCAATAAATTTTTGGTTGTTTGGTTCTTGATTTACAGTTTCTATAATTCTATTCGTCTGTTCTTCTGCTGGTAATATTAATGTTTTTGTTATTCAAAAAATCTGACATTTTTCAAGTTGTTAAACCCTTTTTTTCTTTTGGAGCCAAAATTTCTTCTAATTCAAACTTTCAGATCTGAGGCATTTTTATTCTTTTTGCTCTTCCACTGGCTTGGTCAAAATTTCGAATGTCTTAAGAGGAATTTAAGACATCTTTTAGTTGCATCATATTCTTTGAGGTTGTGGGAATGACTTCATAGCACATCTGCATATGATCTTTAAATCTGGGTTTAAAGATTTTTTTTTTTTTTTTTCATCTTGAAGAAGGATAATTTTCTCTTGTGCGGAAGAAAAGTTCTCTTGTGCGGAGATGTTCTTCTGTCAGACGTAATAAGTCCAGCTTTTGATTTTTCAACTTGATTAACTGCTCGTTTGTTGACTATAGATTGAATTTTACCCTTTATTTCATTTAAAACTTCATTAAAATTTGTCTTTCTAAGGTCATATTGATGGCCTCTCCTCTGTTTGCTTAGGCTTCCACCCAATGTTAAGAGTTAGGCTTAACAAGCAGACCACTTGTTTATCTTTTCAGCAATCTATTGCAATTCTTTCCAGCAGATTCATTAAATTCTATGTCAAAAATACAGAATCATATTCAAAAGACTTTTTAAGGAATAAATCAACTACAAAATTAAACATTAGGAAGGAGACGAAAATCCAGCTCTTGAGTTAGGCATTACTACTTTACCTAATGGAAATAAACATATGAATAAAAAGAAAATAGACTTTTACATAAATTTCAAATTTGGAAATTTGACAATAGATCCACAGTAGGACTATATTTTATGAATCCATTAAGATATACTTAAACATGAAGTGACGTAAAACTGGACCTATCGCTGTAGATTTCAATCACCCTAATACAGTTTGAAAATTGATGTTTGTATTCTTATTGATTTGAAAAACGTAATTTAAAATACATAGGACACACTTCCAATACACTGAACCTTCAAATAAATAATCATACATCTAGTGTCAAAAATTGAACAATTTCCACTATAAAAATCACACATTTTCAACAACACAACTTCCAAGATGTGCAGTATCAATACAAATAATAGATATAATAGAACAAGAACAACAAAGGAAAAATTAAAGAAGTATATTACATAATGAAATATAAAACACTATATCCATATGGACTAAATCAAAATTATTTCTCTATAAATATCAACAATTTAGATATTATATATAAATGGTTTATAAATTCTAATTAAGAAGATAAAAAGAAGCAAATATAAAACAACACAATTACGATAATTCAAACACATCAAAAATACCCTTATGTCAATTTTCAACATAAAATAGATTTCAACAGTTTTACCACAATCTTACAAAATAATTTTCTTAAACCTCAACTATTAAACAGCATCTCTTTCATAAAATATTTTATATTTAAAATGAACTAAATTAAAATACTACATTAACAATAACCACTTTGATACTATAGATAAACATCTTAAAGATTTAATACTGGAGATAACAAAATACAGATTCGACATAAAATTAAATTTGAAAAATAAAAATAAAAAACTTGACAAAGAATTAATACTTTTTAACTTTTCTTCTTACATCATCTTTGATAATTTTCCCATCAATAAAATATTAAATAAATTCAGCCTATCAAAATTACTCATTAAAACATATTTAATGACAATTTACAAATCTAGTAAACCCATTAAAAATATGTAATTATAAAACACAAATAGATATACAAAATTGATAATTAACATATATAAAGCTAAATAGAACACATTGTTACAAGCAATTTAAAATTTATAAACAATGACTCCCTCAGAAAATTCCTAGAACTAGGAATAAATTTTAGACTTCAAACCAAAAACAAACAAAAACAATTTATACATAACCTCAACGAATTCATATTTAAAATGTATTATAAACAACCTAATGTACAAACAATTTATAAACTGGAAAATATACATAAAAAAAATTAAACAATTTTAAAAAATTTAATTCACACAGAACAAACTTAATAAAAATTAATTTAAAACAAATAAAGAGCATTATACATCTTCAAAGGAAATTCTTTCAGTTTTTTTGAAAAAATAATGAATAATAACAATTACGTAAAACAGAAATTAAAATTATAAAAAATCCTGTATAAGTTCTATATTTTTAAATTTTTAAGTAATGTTGATTGTATTGATTCTTTAATTTTTTAAATTTATAAGTAATGAAGATTTATACTCTTAATATGTGTTTTAAAATAAAGAGTCAGTAGATTATTATAATGTGTCTTAACTATGAATATGTAGCGTTTTGTTGACAACATTTTTTATTGTATAGAATTAATTTAGCAACAAACTGTTGCATGTTGTCAACAATCGATACAATACTTGTTAGTTGGGTTACAATGTATGGTTATTATGTATGTTACCAAGTGTAACTTGAGTTTCAATTCATGATTATTATTCTGTTTTTGCTTTTAAGTAGAAGAGGAGTGTTTTAATCATTTTCTCTTCTCTTTTATGTAATTCCTGATGAAAACTTTTGTTGAAAATGTTGAAATATTGAAGTAAGTCTGCATAGTAAATATTTTTTCAGTTAAATAAAGAGCATTATTAATTCACTATCATAAACAATTTATATTTACAACAGAGGATAAAACAACATAATTTAGCCATTATCTGAAAATTATTCTACTTTCAAACCATAAATCATGTTAAATGATCATAAAACATTTAATAAAGCAATAATAAAACAAATCATAAAGCAATTAGTAACTGAATATCTACAATACCACCTCTCCAAAATTCCAAATTACAAAAATAACAAAGAATTATAGTTATTTCTCAACCCCAAAATGCATAAACCACAAAAATTCAGAATGATTTGTAGTTTGGTGAAATCAAATCTCAAAAGAGCTAATTTAATTTTAGAAAAACTTTTAAAAGCAATGCATACAAAAATAGACAAAAACACACATTGCATCCATAGACAGAAATCCAATAATAAAATATCTACAGGAAAAAAAAACTTCTATAATCACAAAAGTTTTTGAAAACCTGTTCACCTATACCTATAAGCAAATTAATAGATAAACCTATAAGCCAACTAATAGATAATATACAAATACTAACAAAAGAATTCAAAATTAACAATATAATGGGAATTTTCAAAGAAATATTCATAAAATTTCTAAAATTCAATCTTTTTAACAACTATATCAAATTCAATAGACAAATTTGTAAAATTAGAAAAATAGAATTGGAATGGGAGTAAATTACAGTTCCATAATAGCAAATCTATTTTTATTGAGTTATGAATAGCAATTTAGTAAAATTTATAAAAATTTTTTTTTTTTTAAAAAATATTGATGATCCTTATTATTTTCATTGGCAATTACCTAGCAAAACCTAATAATATCAATAAACCAAACAAACTATACAGATTACCTAGACATAAGAATATACAAAGACAAAGCTCATACCACACTATATAACAAAACATTAGATTGCAATTTTTAGACATAGATTCATAAAATATCATAGCAACACTTATAAAAACATTTAAATTTATGAGCTAAATAGATATCTGCAAATTAATACAAATTACATCGATTTTAACAATAATTGGAACTACCTAATAAAAGAATTCATTAACAATGGATTCCAACAAAAATTAATAAAACACACAAATGAGGGCTTAGTATAAAAATGGCATATCTCAACCAATGAGCAATTTTCATTTTATTGCAGCAATGAATACTACTGCCATGTGTGCATTTAATGCTGACGTATTAACATGCTTGAGATATGCTAAATACCTCATTTAGTTCCATAAAAAAAGTCATCTGAATGAACTTTCCTCACAGAAAAAAAAAAAAAAAAAATGCCATTTTTCTCAAAACGAACTTTGGTCGGCATATGCCATTTTTACACTAAGCCCCTAAAATATAGTCACTAAAAAATTAAATACTTACTATATAACAAATATAAAACCAAAAAAATGTATTTAATAAACATTTCAACTAGGCTCATACTTTCAAAACAAATTATTCAATAAAAAATACAAAATATAACATTCTAAAAATTAAATCTAAGATAGGACAAGTGGATTTAAAACTACCTAATACTATAAATATCTTATGACATCAATAGATTAAAATCCTTATAGGAAGTCTATTGACTGATAAGATATTAATTCTAATTAAAATATTCAATTTTAATTATATAATTGTACTATATCTGTAGGTGTTTTATTAAATTATTTGAAGATAATATTCTTTCTTATTATTTAAATATTCTTTCTCAAATTAGATTAATGTAGTTTATATAGTTACACTTCAATTATTTAAACTTAATTTTATTACTTAACATAGTTAAAATTTATATAGTGAGAGTATATATGTTAATAAATATATCATTTAATATATTTAATTTTGAGTATATAATTTTACTGTATGAATAGATGTGTTATTAAATTAAGATAATGTTCATTCTTATTATATATTTAAATTTTCTTTCTCAAATTGAATATATATAGTTCTTAGTTATACGATAATTATTTAAACTTTACTTCACTTTGTTAATGGTTTATAGTTTAAATCAATTTATATAATAGATGTATATATGTTAGTAAATATATCAGTAAAATTCAAATTGAATGAAAAGACAACTTAACATGAAGCTACTTTCATTAAAAATTTGATAACCACACGTATATATATAACTTTGTGAATTGTGACATAGGATCAGGCATTATCGTTATGTTGCATAACCACTTTTAGATCTATAAAAATGATTAATCTGGCAACGCTTTCAAAAAGTGCCAGAAATTCAGTGATGTATCTACATAAGAGCACTCCAATGGAAATTTTAGATTAACATTTTCAAAACTTAGAATTGTGACATCCATCCATCTGTTTTGTAAGGCTGCACTGACTGGTGGAGGATATTCAGCATTGTCTGATGATCTCACTTTGTATAAATAAATCTATAATAATTGTGTCCATACATTGAAGTCCTACAAATGATTTTGGATGAAATTAAATTTAAGTTTCGGATGAAAATAAAGCCAGTAACAAAATTAATTTCGGTACGAAAAAGTACAAAAACCTAAAACTGAATATTCATTTCATCTCCTTTTGGGGGACTCTCACAAAACGTATACTGCAGTGACATCACAATGCTTATCGTAATAAAAATTGTAATATGATTATTAGAGGTGGGCGAGTAGTGATTTTTTGATTCGAGTCAAGTAGTTGAGCCAACTACTCTAGTATCGAGTCGAGTCAAGTAGCACGGGTGACAAGTAAAGGACTTACTTTCCAATAGTTTTTATTATAAAATTTAAAAAGACATGAAAGTCACACCTCAATAAATGTCTCCCGAGAGACGCTAGTGATCCTGGTGGCTGGCTGTTACACTAACTCAGTCTGGCAAGTACAGGGCAATGTATTCAAAAGGAATCAGCTGATACTATGACCACTTGGAGCACTGTTGTGTTGATCGATTTCGTATTTCTGGGGAAAACTAACTGGAATGGATTAAAGTTTGAACTTTGGCTGTGGCAATGTGAATGCATGGTCGAAACAAAGTGTATCTTATTTAGTATCGATTCACACCCACTTCGGTAATATCGTAATCTTTTAGCGATACACGGAAGGATATCAAACTCATTATGAAAATTCCAGCATATTCAACAACGTTAAGAATCGGGACATATTTATTTTTGGCAACGTTAAGAGGAACTTTTTTTACCGATACTGATACAATAAAGATTACTACGCCTTGTCTGTGATGCTGTCTCAGTCCCATTTCTGTCCCATCTGCACCGACTACGGTGTTCGGGAACAAAATAGAAGACTGTTGAATTAATTATTCTACTTATTACGTGATTATACGAATTAAATCAGTATTCATTTAAAGGAATGGGGATTAAATAAAACACACACTCAAGTATGTTTTTAATTTGTTAAACACATTTTTTGTAAAATAATAGCGATCGGCATTTTCAACACTTTTTAATTACTCGACTCACGTTTTCAAGTAGTCTCCACTACTCACTCGAGCACCGAGTATTAAAAAATACTCGACAGATACTCGAAAACTCGAGTACTCGCCCACCCCTAATAATTATATTAAATTACAATAATAAGAAAGATGTACAAAAATCAGCATTACAGGAACATGACTTAAGATCAATGGATGACAAAAACAACAACTTTGAAATGGGCAATAAAGATTTCATTTTTTTTAAGTTGCCTGCACACACACCATAACTTATCGTATTGTGGCTTGAAGCAAACATTGCAAAAAATAATAAATACCGGATTTTTGTTATTTTGACTATGATGAAGTCAAAACTTTGGTCCAAAGCCTAGTTGCCGATTTGAATAATTTCAATTAAAGAAATTGATTGCATTTTTCTCCTGTCCAAGAAAGTTCCTCAATAGAACTCCACTGCACAAAAATAGCTCAAATGAAGCACAGGGAAAATCATTCAATATCTATAGTCTATGCATATATAATACTATAGTCTATGCATATATAATACTGTAATCTCTTATTTATATTATTTTTGGTAAGGTGGTTAATAAGATATGTATTGTGAAATACTAGAATAAAGGAATCATTAACATTAAACAACCAACTTTTCTATATTTATAGCTTGCCTAATGGAATGCCTGGTAATGCTTTTGATCTTTAAATTTTAATTTATCTTTAAATAATTAAAAAAAATACCAATCATTCCATTAATTTGTAAATACATACCAATTTGGCCTTGGACAGGCAATTCTCTGTGACGTTCCCTTGCAGATAAGAAGACAATTACATGGGCAACGAACATATTTCTTGCCAGGAGGGGCATTCTTGATCGGCTGTAGATAAAAATTTATTATATTACTTTCAGTTATTTAGGATGACAGAAAACAAAAATCTTATAAACTTTACCACTTTTTAAGTTTTTCTATACATAATAAAATGGAATTTATAACCCTTTGAGCAGTAAAGTTACACATCTATATATGTCACCATGCTTCAACTTTGTCTGATGCTCTCCCTTTTGGGTCAGGCAGTTTCTTCAACTTAGGCTTCAACTGCACCAACATAAACATGTTTATCAATATTTTACTACTATGCTACAGTCATAAATATAAGTTAGCTAGAGCATTGGCAAATAGATGCTACCATCTATTATCAATCTTCTCAATTTCTTTCATACATTCCTACATCATACAAGGATCATAGTCAACAATTTTCTCAATGACTGTAAAATAGTCTGAATGCCACAGAAATACTAAAGCTGCTAATGAATTGAACTTTTGAAATTACTTACTTGCAAAATGAGTTTGTTTTTGCTTAATAAATGATTAGTTTGCTTTTTAAATACCGGTACCTGTAGATTCATATAATATTATTTATAAATGAAAGAATATTCTTCAAAGAGTAGAAGAAATCGTATAATGCATTGCCTTATTAAACAATTCCCAAATACGTATGTTTTCCACTTGCCCCCATGACGTTCCTTCACTGACCCCAGACCACATTAGTAGTGCCAATCAAAAGAACATCAAACAGGCTTTCAAATGTATATTCTAGAATTGCAGTGTTACTGCATGTTTGGCAGATAAAAAATAGTTGCCATGACTTATGAATTGACCTTTGTATCTTCCTTTCTATCTACAATGTTTATAATTAAACTGAGTTTTATTTATCATGAAAAGCCTGCAATTTTATATTTAGTTTTCAAAGGAAAAGGTATTATTTTAGGCTTATGCGAATGACTACCAAAAAGACTGCTGAAAAATACAATTGGAATAAGAATATTTAAAGAGTAATTTTCTCAAAATAAACGAATTATGGAATATATTAAACAAGGAATAAATCAAGGATTTTGTAACACCATTTACAGTTCATACAAAAATATATTCATATATTGATAAATTACTATTCTTAGTTATATAGATTATTTATATCTTCCAACAACACTTTACAATCAGTAAAGAAAAGAATAACTTACAGTTGCTTCATTGCACCGTCTACATTTGACAACATGCTGTTCTCTTTTGCCTGATATATCGATAGGTGTATTACAGACTCTACATGAAATGATCAGTGTACCTCCTTCAACAGACTGTGCATATGGCGGTGGAAGCTCATCTGGTCCAACAGGAGAGACTGTGGTCTGTTGATGCCCTACAATTAAAGATTTAAAATTAGATTTTAAAAAAAAGAATAAAAAAGAAAAGATTTAAAGAGACATTTTAATTGAAAGATGTTCTTCAGAAAACCTCAAAATGTGATGGTTTTTCTTAATCCACAAAAATTTCAAAGAAAACAAATTGCTAAAAAATTTCAAGGGAAAACATTTAAAAAAATATTAACTCATGTTATTCTTAGCCAAGCATAGAACGTTCCTAAAATTTACGAACAAGTTTTAGTTCCTTATTAAAAATGCAAACTCATTCCTTCTAGTTCTATTTACAAAGTTCCAATTCATCATGAGCAGTTCTTCTTAAAAGTTTTTGTAATCAAAAAGAATATCGCATTCCATTTATCTTTATATCTCTATTGAATAATATCAAGAGGTTTACATCTTAATATAGGCTAATGTATAATTATATGATTAGGGCAGTGAGAAATAAAGGTTCAATTTACTTGCCGTATAAAAAATTAATCTGAGAATAATACAGGTAAAAGGACTACAAAGACACTTAACCACAAAAAACCACTTTGATTTTTCCTGCGACAAAAGACACTTCTAATCCTAATAATGATTATATGTACTGTTAACTTTGCTTAATTTTAAATTATAAATATCATTATTAAACACAGCAGTATTCTGATGATCGTTTGCTCATTTTTTTTTATTTTTTTTTTTCATAATTAAAAAATATATTTTCACTAGTTTCCGTTATTTGAGAGAGATTTCATATTTCCAGGGCTGTGGAGTCAAGAGTCGACAGAAACCTCATGACTTCAACTCCATTTTTTTAATTTGAAAATTTAAAATTGTATGACTACATTAACATCTTCTGATTAAATAAGAGAATTAAAGGAATGTTTTCCTATCATGTATCAGAACTTGTAAAAATAAAAAAAGTCAAAAGATGCTCATTACGGGCATTAAAATTTAATCAAATATTATTAAAGCCATCATTCGTCTTAATTATGATTTGTTTTATTTTGATCATTGTAATTTTATTACTTGATAATAGATCTTGAGGCACTGCCTCAAACAATGTGGTTGTTTCACAGGACAAAGAAATATTTAAATACAAAGATAAGAAAGTATTAAAATAACATTTAAATATTGCTTTGAATATTAAAATGATCTTTGTTACACAATTACACACATTCATGAATGCAAAAAAATTTTAATCATTTTTTTTATTTACAATGGAAAAATCTAAATAAAAATTTCTCAAAATGTTCAGATTGTATAGATTTTACTACATTTATATGTATATAAATACTACATTGCTGTTATATGAGCGATTTAAAATTGAGAAGATTAATTTTGTGCGTGTATATGTTTATAACTTAAGTTTAAAAGTCTAAAAACATTTACTGGTATAAAAAGATTTTTGTACATAATTTCAGATTAGTAAGTTAAAATACCTTGCAAACAGATTGTTTCACCATCTAAGCACTGATCATTATATTAGTATCCTCAATTTTGCTTACCACAAAGCCAAAAATACCTTGAAACTAAAAAAAATAAGGCATTGCAACAAGTTAATAAAAATGAGTATTATTAAATGGCCATTGACAAACCACAACAATCAAAAGGTGGTTAATATTGGCTCTCATAACCTTACGACCCAACAAATAGTGGTACTTGAAAAAGGATAGGAATTTAACGTTTCCAATCAAGATGTCCACAGTCAAGACATCATTCCTTTTATTGAAAATGTTATTTGTACCATCTATGCTCCCAATAAAATAAGCGTTACGTAGAGATCTAGGTATAAGACCATCCTACATGACAAATAACTTAAAAAAAGCCATGAAACAACTAAAAGATAAACACAAATTAATCTATATTAATGTAGATAAAGGAGGAGCAATGGTCCTGATGAACAAGGATGACTACGTAAACATGGGAAACTACTTTCTAGAAAATAAGGAAGGTATACAACCCACTAATTTGGACATCAATGATATTGAAAAATGTCTCTCCAAAAAATGTGGCAAGTGAGATGTTAAAACGAAACTTCTTGATAAATTTTCTATAATAAGATCAGTGCAAAAAGCCACACCATACCATCCTTGAAAATGCAACCCAAAATTCATAAGCAAAGAACCGATAATGGCTGCTTCAAGTCCAGATCTATTACTTGCTTTCATTGAAGCACTGAAATCGTACTCCAGATATTGGTGAACAAAATAAAAATGTGCAACGTTAGATTATTGTTTGCTGTTAACAGCACTGAATTTGTTAACCTGATCAGGCGAAACATTAAGTTCCCAATCCTCCTTTTCTTTGGACAAGGTTTCCTTGTTCATGTCAATTTATTACAATTTAGTTTATCAGGCCTTCCATCACACTCTCTCCAAACATAAGCTAAAAGATCATGATATTAATAACATTTTGGAAACTACAAAATTCATTATGCAGATGCAATTCCTTTCTTTCAATAACAAGCAATTCGTCAAGAATAAAGGCTTCTTTATAGGTATTGCCAGTTCTGCCATCATTGCTGAAGTGACCATGATTTATAAAGAGAATAAAGCTATGTCTTTACTACAAACTGAAGCCAATCAAGTACCCTTTTACACTCACTACGTTGATGACCTGCTTCTATGTTCCGAGAATGATGTTATTGACAGTATAAGATTTTTTTGAACATATTCATTATGACATTAAAATGGACTTGGAATTTGAAAACCATAAAGCCATCCCATTTCTTGATATGTTAGTTAAAAGGGGCAATAATTCACAACATCAGCACTGGTATAAAGGAAACTCACATATGCAGGCTCAGTGCTTCACTACCTATCCAATGTGCCTAACTCTTTCAAAAGTAACATGCTAAAAAACTACCCATCCTCCTATGAATTTGAAAAAGAATCTCACTTCATATGTCAATTGTTTTTGAATAATAGATATCCACATTCATACCTATCCAAATACTTCAAGGAAGTCTGTTACAAAATCTTTAACAACTCTAATGAAAAACAGAATAAACACATTTATGCATACATTTCAATTCCTTATGACTACAACATTTTCAACAAAATTTCCCAAACCCTCAAGAATTTCGATATATCCATTACCACCACTCCCACCAACTCCATTGGCAACACTTTATCTCGGAAAGATCTTAAGCTTGAAGATGATTGGAAGGATCAGTGCATTGTTATCTATGGCTTCAAATGCATAAATCGACCCTGCATATATATAGACGAAACCAGCAGGGCCCTTGGTACAAGCATCAAAGAACACAAGTCTCTCCTTCATAGACAGGACAGCACATACTCAACATACCCTTCATGCCTTCCATAATAATCACCAACCTGACTTGAAAAAGTAATGTTAGGAAGAGGCAGTAATGACTTCACTCACAAGTGCATGGAATCTGTTCTCATTTTGGAAACGCCAAGCTATAAAATGACGGTGTATCCATTAAAACCATACCTTTCTACCAACTAGGGCTTAAGAAAAACAATAATTCCAATAGTTATTGATGAAGAATCTGTGTATCCCAGACTTTTTTTTTATTGTTTTATTTTCCCCGTATTGTCTTGTTTTCTCCTCCACCCCTTCCCCTCCTTCCTTACAAGCATAGACTTATTGACGGATATCACGACAACCTCCCTAAGCATTCATTTCCCTTTCTTCAAGTGTTGACCTACTAGCACCTCCTGCATAATGGACTTTTAGACTGTTCTCTTTTGAGTGTATAAGACAGATGACATTATCTTCATAGCAGCTCCTGATTGGTCCCCCTCCTCATTGTCTATCCTCCTGCTTTTGATTTGCCCACCTCATAATGTGAGGTTTTTAAATTGTAATATCATTCAGCAAAGGCTGCATGGAACAGTCAAAATTATGTACAAAAATCTTTTTATACTGGTAAATGTTAAAAAACATTAACTTTTAACTTTGTTAAATTTGTGCATCTATGTTTACTATATGCTTTTACTTGATTTTATATAGTTTATGTATTAATAGCATTAATTATGACTTTTAGAGATTCACTTAAGAAATATAAGAATATAAGGGTCATTCCGTGTCAATTCAATCAGGCCATGACACCCACCACCTCAGATTTTCATGAAACTTTCTTTACTTGTTATTACCACTAAGTTAGAAACCTATGTAAACATTTTCCTCCCTAGACCACAAACTGAGATAAAAAATGGTAAAATTTTAAAAATTGCAAAGTTCCACAAGATATACATATTAATCGATTAACTAATTTAAAGAATTGATATTTTTATTAAACTAACAATTAAGAACTGAAAAAAAGAAAAAATATAGAGTGGTGATTATAATAAAACTACAGTTACTTGTGAAAGTCAAAAATCCCATTACAACACAGTTTAAAGTTTAACCTTGTAAAATTATAAAAAAACATTTTGAAGCTCTGAAATTAATGCATACACTGAATAAAGAAATTGGAAGAAAAATGGTTCACTGAAAAGAAAGAACAAAACAATTAACAAATATTAAAGATCTACCTTTGGCTATTATTCTATAATAGAAAATTAAGGAATTTAATTAATTACAGACGATTCCATTTGTTATGAATTTAAATGGCTACAGTACAATAGGTCTATTTTATTGTTGATTAATATTTATTTGAACTTTTTAAATATAGCAAACAATATAATAAAAAAATTGGCCTTTTTTACAACGTACAAAACTACTTCGTTATGTCCTTTGCTTTTTGAATGTAGCCAAATTATTTAAATGGCATCATGAATCTCTTCATCCCCTAAGTTCTGTAACTGATAGATAATAAATTTTGTTTTCTATCATATATATTATATATATATATAGACGGACAGTGATGTGAAATTTGAAAAATGCCGATGCAAAATTCAAATCACTGTTTCTATGAAGATATAGCCAATCTATTTTCACAAAATAGAATGTTACAATTGCGCAAAATTTGGTCATTTAGCAAAAAATTGCCAGCCAAAATCCGCTGCATGTCTACACTGCGGTGTAGAAGAGCACTGCTATCGGGGCTGCAAAGACAAAAATGGTGTAAATACAAATTGCATAAATTGTGTAAGATGTAATGAACACTTTAATACTTCAAGAGAAGTAGATCATAAAGCATCTGATCCCAACTGCCCGATTGCAATTAGAATAAAACAAATCATAGACAAAACAAATTATGGCAAACATGGATACTGATAAGTTAAAAATAATTCAGTTAAATTTGCACCTCTCAAAAGTTGCAATCCAAGCTTTAATTTACTTCATGAACATCGAAGACATAGATGTAGAATTAGTTCAAGAATCACATACATATAATGAGAAAGTAGCATGTGTACCTAGAAATTTTCGAATACTTCTAAACCCTTAGCCTGCATTATTATTATTAGAAAACCTAATTTGCCAATTTTACACAGATCTGATCTAACTACAGCATGGTGTGTATTGGCAACATTAGAAATAGGTATTTCAATTCAGCTTGCCTCAGTTTACTGTCAGTCTTACAGACAGATGGAAGAAAATTTAGAAGAATTAGAGACTATTTTAAACAATATCTCAAAAAACAAATTATTAATGGGAATAGACTCAAACAAAATAAGTCCTTTGTGGCATGATGAACTAGAAAATGAAAGAGGCAAAGTTTTTGAAGAATTTATTGTGAGCAGTAATTTAATAATATGCAATGAGCAGAGTGATCCAACATATCAATCAATATTAGGAAGGAGCTGGATAGATATTACTATAGCAGGCATAGAAATTACAAATAAGATACTCAATTGGCATCTTTGTAATGAAGAAACCTGCTCTGACCATCGAGCAATTCGTTTTGATGTCACCACAGATTAGAATTTATCAACTCCAATGACAACAGATATAATATCAAACTAGCAAACTGGGATAAATTCAACACAATTCTAAGTAACAGTCTACACGGATGGATCCCGTCAAACCTAATACCCCAGAAGAAATAGAAGTTTATTGTCAACAATTAACAGACTATCATTGATACTGCTGATCAATGTATTCCAAAGAAAATACCGAACAAGAAAGTGGTGCCACGGTGGACAACACAACTAACAATCTTTCTTAAAGACACTAATAAGACTGCAGAGAATATTTCAAAGAGATGCCAAATAAAACGCTTAGAGACAAAACAAGAATATCACGATGCCAAAAAACATTATGCAGATGAAATACGAAAAGCTCAATTAATTTCGTGGAAGGAATACTGCAATGGGAGTCACAGATCCTTGGGAAAATATATATAGAATCATTTCAAGAAGCGCTGTCTGAAATACAAATTTTCTTAACACATTTAATAAAACAAATGGGCAACCACTTCCACCATACAAACTACTTTAGAAACAATTGTTGAGAATTTATTTCCCCTTGATAATCATGAAAGTGATAATTAGGCAAATGTAAAAATACGCAGTGAATATCAGGAGATAATAGATACACCAATGGCAGATTATGACAAAAAAAAAAAAAAATCACTGAAGTGTTAAAACATGCTGTACAAACATTGCATCCATTAAAAGCCCCAGGAAAGGATGGAATATATATACAAATGATACAGAAAAGTTATTTCTTGAATAAATATCTTAGTCGCTTATTCAATAGCTGCTTACGGACTTCGTACTTTCCATCATGTTGAAAAAAGAGTATGTCTACTCAAGACAGGTAACAACACAGGAACTAAAGCATATCGACCCATAAACCTTTTTACCAGCTCTTGGAAAGATTTTTGAAAAAAAATTATACACTAGGCTCAATTGGAGAGCCACATCTTTAAATTGGTTTAGTGACAACCAGTTTGGTTTCATAAAAGGTAAATGTGCAGAAAAAGCCATTCATTAATTGTCAACTATTATACATGAAGGCCTCAAAAAGAAGATTTATAGTGCTGTCATTTTTATTGATGTAACTGTAGCTTTTGATAATGCCTGGCACCCTTCAATCATCTTAGAATTATACAAAAAGAAGTGTCCCCATATACCTCATTAAAATGATTGCTGCTAACCTTAATGAAAGGACAGTTATAATAACTAAAAATAATCATCAAATTCAGAGGAAATTGAGTAAGTCTTGTCCTCAAGGAGGAATCATTTCACCTTTTCTGTGGAATATTATTGTAGATCCACTATTACAAAAATCCGAAACTGACATACAATATTTTGGGTACACTGATGATATTGCTGTAGTGGTTCAAGATAGGAATTTAGAAAACCTACAGAAGACATTAAATAAAGCCCTTAAACAGATACATAATTGGTGCTCCTTAAATAAACTATCAACATTACTAAAACTAAAGCTATCCTTTTTACATAGAAATACAAATACCAGCAACCATCAATCTATTATGATAAACAGCAAATTAATGGGTAGAATCACAAATATCTTTAAATGACCTCGGTTAATAAATTAAGTTTTAGGCAGCGTAATCAGGATATACTGAATAAAGGCAATCAGTTACAAAGATGTGCTAAATGCACTTTGGGAATAGGTGCCTCAGTGACAAGACTGTTTTCCTTGGAGCAGAACAACCTCTTGTCATGTATGCAGCAGAAAGTTGGGGACATGTTGTGCTGTACAGCAAAGCTCTACAAAATTTATTTTTAAGAGTGCAAAGGCTCTTTGCAATAAAAATAACAATTTCGAGCCTTTTATCCATCACAAAGCCTTCAGATACTAACATATATACAGATGGCTCCAAGTCCAATAATGGAGTTGGAGCAAGTGTCTGTATTCACTTAAATAACTGATGATAACCTCACATATATTAAAAGATTTACATTTCCTCACTATACAAGTATTTATCAGGCAGAAGTAGAAGCTATATTTCAAGCTGTTATATGGATTTCCAACTTACAAACTGTAAAAAAAAAACAAAAAAAACATAACATTCATACAGACTAAATCAGCTCTACCTTCTCTCTGCAATTATATACATAAAGACGATACAATTCAAAGTATCTTCTCATTAGTGAAAGACATAAATGTTAATTTCTATTGGGTTCCTGGACATACAGGAATACAAGGTAATGAAAAAGCAGGCGAGGAGGCTAAAGCAGCAGTGAACAATGAACAGGCAAAATATTGCCATAAAAGTTATCCTTTACAAACAATAAAAGGATATTTAAAACAATATGCAATGGAAAAGTGGAATACACAATGGATAAATACCACCAAAGGTCAAATCACAAAAGAATTCTTTCCAACAGTTTTCCAACGACAATCTTGTGAAAATCTTGAACTTTAAAATAACTCAATACCTTACGGGTCATGGTAACTTCAGAGCTTGCCTAGCAACCTGAAATGTTATAAACACAGCTTTTTGTGAATGTGAATTCCGGAGAAACAAACCATATAATTTTGTTTGTAGAAAATATGATAAAGCTAGATTTAAACTCATTCTAAACTTAAATTATCAGAAAATTCTGGGCCTTGCAAATTATCACATTTAATCCAAGGAAAGGCATATCAACCTTTTATGAACTTTTTATATAAACTAAATTGCCCAACGATAATTAAATGAGACCCGTATTATGTGATCTATAATTTCAAATTCACAAGTTTCACTCTTTTCATTTAAATTAAGATCATTTCTGTACATTGTATGTTCTTGTTTCTTTTTATTGTATAGTACTCAATTATGAGTGGAACACATTTTAAAGTATTATTATTATTATATATACACACACACACTACTACTAGTCACGAATGGGCCCGAACGGACCACGTACTAGCGCCCCCCCCCTTTCTTGGTAATGTTCGGTTCTCATCGTGCAGCCACACCCGTTGATTGATGTTTATGTTTTATAACCTTCCTCAATAACCGGGCTATCTAACACAAAAAGAATTTTTCAAATCGGACTGGTAGTTCCTGAGATTAGCGTGTTCAAACACAAACTCTTCAGCTTTATAATATTAATATATATACACACATACGCGACAAATTCCAATGGGGTTTTAGGAAAGGGAGCAATAAAAATTTTAATTTCTCGTGATATCACAATCACATGTGATTTATTATCTGAATAGCTAATAGAAACAACAAACTTTAAATTATTTTGTTTGTAGCCATGTTTTTTTTTTTATTATTTATTTATAACAGATTAAAAACTATTGGCTCAATGGTTTATCTGCCAAATCTACAACCCTGGAATTGAAAAAGACAAAAAAAAAATTTTTGGATTCTAACTGCAGTACGATTAAAATCCTACTTTGCCAAAAAAAAACAAAAAAAACAACAATCTCCTAACTCTGGAGTTTTGGGGAAAAAAAAAAAACCTGACTAACTCCTCTGCTTCCCTGTAACAGTTCTTTACTTATCTAATTCTCTGAAATCAACAAAATATCTGAATTCACATGGGCACTAATTGTATTGAAAAGTAAAACCTAATGGATTGTTAATTTCTGGGTTATATTTCATCACAAATAAACTTCAATTTTTTTTTTTAAATTGTTACAATATTTACAAATTAATCCATGATTTGTTAATTTAATATTATTTTGACTGCAGAAAAGAAACTCTTTATTAATTAATTAGGGAGGTTTGCTTCATAAAGTCTACCTAACAGTTTTACAAATTATAACAAAATATTCAATCAAATATATTTAATGGATCATATAAATATTTTTCTCTGCAGTTCACAAACTAAAAATGTACCATACTTCCCATTGTTGGATGCAGCCAAATTAAAAGATATAATGACTTTATTATTATTTTTAACCATTAGAAATAATTGAAAGGATTCAAACCTTCTGGCTGACTAAGTACAAATTCAATTTTTAATTATAAAAAAAAAAAAAAAAAGAAAGATCATATATCACTATAAATAGCAAATTTAACAAAACTGGAGTTAATAAAACATGGACAACACAAAAAGTATGAATTTGAGATTCGTTATATAATTTACGATACATTAAATTCTAATATTTAATAATAAATGAAAAGAAAGAATGTTACTGATATATGTTCTTGTTGAAGGGCTAAAATGCTGAAACCCACATAATACTAGTTCTACCATAAGCTTCCAAAGTGACTATTTTCTATGGCAAAAATCAAAGAAATTTCATATGTAAATTATATATGAAATATGAATAATTAGATGAACTGTAGAATCCATATAATACTGGTTTAAGAGATTTCATTAAAGGGACAAGATAGCATGCTATGAAATTAAAAACACTATTGCTTCACACACTTTTCTTTGTAATAAAAAGTTACCATTTAGTTGACATTAATTATAAAATGTAAAAAAGAATTTTACAGCTAATGTGTTAGAGAAAAAAAAATCTCTTTGGAATTTGATTTTGTTGACTAAGAATGCAAAGTTTTACTTTTCAAGTTGAACATTTTTCTTCTGTTTGAATAAGCATCACACTGAAATGGTAGACAGATTTCCCTAAAGTTTGATACAATGCTTATTTATGGTTCATTTATCTTGGCCTTCACCTCTTCTCACCTTCAGAAATGTCACTCCCTCTCTCCAATCCAATGCAAAAACAGGAGGATCAATTTTCTTAATATTTAGGATGATGTTTATACGTCCAACTTAAAACAATATGCCTGATCAGTTTAATCCCCAACCCTATCCCACCCATTACTCTTGTATGACTATACCATCTCTTGAATGCTCAAGTCACTACAGACAGACAGATGAATGTATACTTAGTTTATATATATATTTTCAACAATGACATTAAAAAAAGAGCATATCTTTTCAGAACAAAATAAAACTTGTGAAAGCCCAAAGAAATCTAATCTTTTCTTATTTCATAAATTCTCCAGAAAGGAATCGTGATGAATTTTTTGCTAATCACAAACGTTTTGTACTAATATATTTGTATAATATTTAAGCTAATACAACGGTATACAAACTTATACAAACCTCTTGAGGGCAAAAAAAAAAAAAAAAATGATAAAATTGTTTCATGCCTTTACATAAATACACTTTGACAAAAACATTTCTACATCATGAAAGAAGTGTTGGATTCAAATGAAATTTTTATTAGTATGATGGTATACACAAAGGACAGGCATGATTATGATATCACCGTAGCAGGACAATTTCCCGTGGAGCTGAATTACACAATAAGGTCCCCCCCTTTTAGTACCTTGTTGGATCACCTCTTGCCTGGATACAAGCGATGATATGGTCGGACAGAGTTAAACAGAGTATGTGCCGTATGTTATCTTGCAGCAGATTTTGCCCACAGTTCTTGTAAATAACATTCCAAATCACAAACACTGCTACATGGAGACAGTTGGCGACCCATCTGGTTCCAGACATGCTCAATAGGCAACAAATCAGGCGAGAGTGCAGACCAAGGAAGTGTCGCAACATGAAGTAGACAGTCCTGTGAAACCTTAGCTGTGTGCAGACGAAAATTAAAAGTAAGTACATAGCTACAGCGAGGGTAGATATGCAAATGAATAATGTTTGGTGCAGCTGCACATGGCCACTTGTCCTACAGTGATGCTGCAATCGCAAGCCATGGGGCTTATAATTCACACACCGAGTCCCCATGCATTGTATGGTGATCAGGCAAGGTCAGTGAGCGAGCAACATGTCGCAAAGATGCCTTAGAGGTTAGTACAAACAACTCATGGAGTTTGAAAGAGACCATATCATCCGTATCCCCATATGCTGCCTTTCCTAGCTGGTGTCCCATCTGGTCCCCGACATGCTTGATTGACGACAAATCAGGCAAGCGGGCAGGCCAAGATAGTGTCACAACATGACATACAGTTCTGTGAACCCTTACCTTTGTGCAGACTAGAGTTATCTTGTTGGAAAATTGCTCCTGGCCGCCCAGCCAGGAAAGGCAGAATATCCTGAACATACCACTGGGCTGTCAGTGTCCCTAGTAGAACTACTAGCAACGTACGACTATTATATGCAATGACACCCCAGACCATCATACCTGCAGTGGGGCTGTATGCCACTGTAAAGTGAGGTTGGGATTGTAGCGTCCTCCAAACCCTGACACCGTTCCCAAACAAAAGCAGGATGAAAGATGATACATTGCCAGTCCACAACATTCTACTTTGCTCTCTGCTGACAACTGCAAACACAGCCGATGATGTTGAGGTGTTAAAGGCACAAAATGTATAGAATGCAGATTCGCCCTTGCTTGCAGAGACAGGGTTACCTTGTGATCCTGCCACATGTAGCTGGATAGTGAAGAAGGAAGTCATTGGATCTATCTGACAATCAAACGATCCTGTTTCCTGATGGTCCACCCTGTTGATGGGAGCAGTGGACACATGAAGACAACACAATCTGACTGTAAAGTCAAAACGGCTTAAATGTATGGCAATTTGCCATGCCACCCAGCCTACCTCTGCAGGCCGATGATATGGCCTCTTTCAAAGTCCACATGTTATTTGTACTGACATTTAAGCCATCTTCGCGACATGTTGATGCTCACCGACCTTGCCCGATTACTATACAGTACAGGTGGACTCCACAGTGTGCAACTTATAAGCCCCACGGCTTGCAATTGCAGCATCACTGTAGGACGAGTGGTCATGTGCAATCACACTAAACATTCATTTGCATATTTACCCTCACTGTAGCTACTTATTTACTTTTGCATTTATAGAATGATTTTTTTCTTAGTGCACAAATTATGTCAATGTATGTATTTTATGTCAATGTGTGTATAACCCTCAAATTCAATAAATCCCTTCTCTATTGGCAATGATTTGTCAGCCTTCTGAAAAGAACTGAAATGCAAAAATGAAATAACCAAATTATTGCAGTAGCAGAAGAATTTAAAACATTTATCATTATGGTTCTTCCCATAATTATAAATATAACTGTTAAACTATGTACAGTCTAACAAGATCTCTGCTAACAGAACAGAAAAATTGGTTGAAAATGAGATTTTTTAAGGCACATTTCATAATTAAAACAATCATAGTAGTTAAGTATATCCCATTTAAAATTAGAAATTACAAATGAGCAGTGGTTGAATGTAATGCAAAGCACAAACAGTTCTAAAAAGGATTTAAGAAACCAATGGCATCAAATTTTGATATCTCAGAAAAATGAAGGATGATGTTCATAAATTTCATCTTTAAAGAAATTTAAAGACTAAATTTGAAGACTTCTTTAAAATATAAAAATTCTGTACTGCAATCCATCAAAACTTTAATAAAGAAATTATCTTTCTTGTTAAATGATAGAAAGTTCATAAATAAATTTCTTCAACTGTTATATTTATCCGTGGCTGTTTTTTATTCCATTATGCATGTTGGTGGCGAAAATAGTAATAAATGTATCAGTTTTACAATAACAAATATATGAATAATGACTATGAAATTCAGTTCTCTTTGGTCTCTCAAATTCTGTTACAACCAGGTTGCTGAAATTCAATTCTTTACTGAATCAGTAGCTGCTTAATTTTTTTATGCAGTAATCTTACAAATTGTTATTCATAAAGACAGAATTCTTTGTCAGTATATTTTTCTTTTCTTTAATTGTAATTTTGTTCTGTAACTTAATCATTTATGTAACATTAATAAATGGAAACTTTGAGACAGCAGCTTTACACTTATCGACGCTCATCAGTCAGGCCTGTCACATCTGAATCTATAGTTTTGCATATGGAAGTAGGAAATATCAAATAGAAGATAGATAATGAAACCTTCAAAAACACAAAATACTAAAAAGATCTTTTATAAAAGTGAGAAAACTAATTCATGTGCCAACATTTATTTCATTAAAATGTCTTGATGGAAGGTAGTACTGTATTTTTATATTTTAAAGATGTCTTCCAATGCAATTTGTTTCAAATTTCTATAAAAGTGAAATTTATGAGAAACACCCTTCATTTTTTTAAGATAAAGCATCGAGTACCTTTTATATATATTGCGCTGTTTTGCAAACTGGTCCACAAATTGGGATACTTCTTTTAACACATTTATAATTAATGTTCTTATTAATTTCAAATTTGAAGAATTAAGTCTGCATCTAAAAATAGAAACTGAAAAAGTGAAAAGAACTCAAAAGGACAAATAAATTAAAAAAGTTATTAAAGTAAATGAGGAGCTGTAAAGACATGTAGTCATATCGCTCCCAAAATAACCAGAAGTTGGATACTTTGAATACTACTATTGAAAAGCCGATAAAAATTGGATTTACTAAATATGAGGAGTACATTAAATTCAAAATTAAGTGCGTAGTTTGTTCAAAATTAATGAAATCTGAAGAATTAAGATGTCTTGCATATGGAGCAGAACAACATTTAGAATGTAATAGGGAAGGTGAAATTACTGTTATTTCAACACCTTCAAAAAGAAAATTGTGGAATTGTTCTAAATGCAAAATGATAAGCAGCAGCAAAAAAAAAAAAAAAATATTGAAAAAATACTGAACCTTAGAATGTTTTAAGAGAGAGTAAAAAATACACACACAAGAAGAAAGCTCTTCAAATCAAAATGGAATCAACTTGCAGTATTAAAGATACAGATTTGGGTTATACCATTATGAATGAATTAGCTGAAATAAAAAAAGCAACTGGCTTTGTAAATAAACAATACAATGATATTCTACTGAAATTAGAAATGAACCAGCAGTATCCAAACAGAATTTTTGGAAAAATTAAAAAAAAAAAAAAAAAAAAAATTAAAAAAGGAAAACCAACTTCAAAAAGAAAAAAAAAAAAAAAATACAACATCTTGAAGAACATCTTGAAAATTTGGACACACACAGGAAAAACAATATTGAAAAAGGTGTAGAAGAAAAAGAGAACTTATTAGATATTATAAAAAAAAATGGCAATAACACTCAAACTTAGACCAAACTGAAACAACTGATATAACTCATAGATTCGGAAAAACAAGTAAGCATAAACACAAATAAGCAGAACTATTATAGTCAAATTTATTAATAGAAAAGTCAAAAATAATAAATCTAAAATTAATAACGCTTTTAAAAATGATCAAAATAAAACAGGGAAAAAGAAACAAAAATATCCTTTAAATGATGAATATTTCAACAAAAACTTAACTAAACATAGAAACATTGATACACAGAGGAAAAAATATAAAGGAAATGAACAAATAAAAGTTATGAGATAGCTTATAAAAGAAAAAGAAACTGGTTTAAAAAATTTATAAATAAACAAAATATCTACAAAAAACTAATAAATGAACAATGCAACTGAAATGTAAACATTTGGAAAATAGTAAATACAGAAATACAGTGTAAGCAGAAAGCTATGAAAAATTCAACTAAATAATCTTAATATTAATGTCCTAATTTTCTATCTTTAAAAATTTTCAAAATTCAGAAAAACAAGAATAAAAAAAATGGGAAAAAATTAACACAAAGGATGAAAATATCCAACAAAGTAATCTTGGGCTATTTTATTCACGACTTATAACGGCACATTCAATATAATAAAAAAATGCATTTTTCAGTAGGATGTGTAAATATAGCTATTAGTGAGATTAAGGAATTTAAGGATATTACTGCAATTTTGATGGTAGAATTTGAAAATATTTGTGAAACGGATATCATCCCGAAAGCATTGGAAAATTGCTCATATCCCAATTTTTAAGGGGGGAAAATTGCTCATATCCCAATTTTTAAGGGGGGAAAATTTAATCACTTTGAAAATTACAGACCCATTTCTTATTATCAAACATCTCTAAGGTTTTTGAAAGTTATTTATCGAATTCAATTTATAAATACATCACAAAAATGAGTATTTTAAACAATAATCAATATGCTTATCAACCAAACAATAGCTCTGTTAAATTACTAACAAAAGTTAATGAATATAAAAAATGAAAATTTACATAGCATTCATTGATTTTAAAAAGGCTTTTGGTTACATTAATCATACATTAAAAAAGTTAATAAAATAGGTTTAAGAGGAAATATCTACAAAGTACTAAAAAGCTATTTAAAAGAATAGGAAATTTCACATAAAAATTAACAACTCGTTAAGTAAACTCTACAATATTAATTCTGGTGTCCCTCAAAAGTATCTAACTTAGGACCCTTACTTTTTATCTTATATAAGAATTCTATAATTGTATTAAATATTCCAACATCTACATATATGCAGATGACATTTTGTTACTTACTAGCAATACAAATCAAATAAATGCATAAAATTTTCTTCAAAATGATTTAAATAACTTAGCATGGGCAATAAATAATATGGTTATAAATTGTAAAAAGACAAAAGTTAGTTTAATCAAGAATAAAAATAAAATAATAAATAATGATCTATATTTCATTCTACACAATAACTATTTTAAAACAAAATAACAAATAATATTTGTAAATGTAGTAAAATGATTTTGTTTATCAACAGAAATACTTGGGTATATTTGTGGATAATAAATTAACATGGGAAGAACACTATAATTTTGTGATTAAGAAATTACATACATATACATATCGATTTTATAAAATTAAACATTTATTTCCATTTAAACAAAACAAAACAAAATATTCAAATCATTAGTTGATTCTGTTTTAAACTATGGACTTGAATGTTTGATATTTTTGAATAAACTGAAAATCAAAAATATAAACAAATTGATTCTTACACAATATTAGATAATATTTATATTTTAAAAATAAAATGCAGGAACAAAGAAATCAGAAAAAAAAATTCAAAATCTTAACTACAGAAGAAAAATTTATTTATAAAACTGTACTGAAAAATATTATGATTTCAAAAGAGCAAAAGAAAATTATAATGAAAGTGTAATAACTAGAAAAAAATTGGCTTAGAATTTTTTCTATATCGAAATTAAATAATTATAAACTATTTAGTCAACTTAATTGGGAAAATTATGAAATAAAAAATTGGAAAAATATCAATTATATTAAAAAACACAAACGGTGCAATAGATGAAGAAATAATACTAAATTTCTAACTTTTTTTTTTTTTTCAAGTAAACACAATATAACAATATATCAGCACCTATAACACAGGTGTACATTTTATAGATATACCTACTAATAGGACAGGTGAACATAAAAAAAAAATGGATGAAGAATTCGGAGAAAAGAAATTTAACTGATTTTGCACCTTAATAGTAATCTTAAATGAAGATTTTTTACAGGAGTTGATGTGAAGACCTCTCCCTTTCGTCTCCTTCAATGCTTCCCAACCCATAATCTAATGGACTTGACTCTTTGAGGAAGCTGGGATTCTGCTGCTGCGTTACCACATTGTTAACCAAGAGTTCGTTGTCAATTGGTTTATGCAAATTTTATTCTTGTAGTCTTGAATAAATTTGATCCTCATTTCACTGTAATCCTTGTTTACCTGAAGAGGCCAGATGAATATCACCAGTGAAACTAGTAGTGATTGTAATTTTTATTGTAAATATATCTTATTTTTAAATTGCTGTGTGTTACCTTAATTATTCATCAAGAATTTTATAGATTTGGTCTATTTGTAACACTTCTTAACATGCAACTTAAAACAGATACAGAAAAAAACAGAAAAGCTTCAGGAAATAAGCATGTCCATCCATCTGCCCATGTTTGAGGAAAAAAAAAGTTGGAGCTTTAAAAATTTTAGATTTATGCCATTTTTTAATATTGTCCACCTGGTTTATTCTGGGTCTTCCTCTTCCCTTTTGGCTAAAGGTAAGACCTTCCAAAGATGATCTGGTAGAGCATTTTTTTTCTCCATGTGGCCAAGTCATTGAAAATGTAGTACACACAGTGATCCAAGAGGACACTACATTGCTTAACTGGTAGAAGGCAATAATGCTGAAGCTTGTTTAGGATACTGAAAGGATCAAATGATCCTAATATGACGATATTCAAACTTAATCTTAATTTATAATATCATAAATTTGAAAAACCTCATTGTGTCACGAAAGGGATCTTCCATAAGGGATATATAATGGATCCAATTCATTATGTCCTAGAGATCAGATATGGCGATTATTTAATCTAGACAGCTGTTTTGTCCTTGTTAGGACTGCTCAAAGTTTATCATTGAGGGGAAATTGGCTGAAAAGTCCCAAACAAGGATGAAGCAGCTGTCCCAGATTCCCAGGTAGCTCAGCAGGAAGAGTTGGATATACTTGTGAGAACTATCTCCTATGATTTACCCTAACGGTCCTAGTAAGGACTATGAAGAAAATAAGCTACAAGGAATTGCTCAACAAGGCAGCCTTTTCTTGCATTATCCATTACAATATCTGGCACTAACTGGACTGTGCCTAGGCTAGTGACAGACCAGCAAAACAATTTCTTCATATCCTGCTTTTCTACGTATTATATTATTTGAAACAAAGAATAGAACAATGAAATTAACCAAAGATAAATGTATAAATTTTATTAAATTTAATTTATATAATAATTATACTGAATTTCATAAAATTTATTCTCAAATTAAGGCGTAGGAATAGGGGTAAATAAATGTATTTTTATTGACCTTTGCATTAATTAATTTTCAATTCAAGATTTTTAGATTTCAAGATAATTTTTAATAGTAATTGGAATACTGAAGATATAAAAGAAAATTTATAAGAATATTATTCATTTACAAAAAAAAAAAACTAATGGCAATCATAAATATGTAGAATTATGGACTTATAAAATTTCTAAATAAGTTTGAATTACAATTTTTTTTTAAAAAAATACAAAATTAAAAATATTTTAGTTTTTTATGATTTGAATTTATGCATTTCATAAATTCAAGAATAGGATTTGTTTCATTAAAGATACCTTATGACAATTCATAATTAAATCCTTTTTATTTAGGAAGTTGAGTTTGATCAAATACCATAAACGACAATACGCGACACTAAGGGATTAACTTTTGTTCACTTGAGACAATTCGGCAGCAGCGCACCTAGCGGGTTGGCCTCCAGAAATCAAATTTCAATGCAAACTAACGCTGCTAGATAATACCTAAAGAAGTTCATATTTATAAATATTGACCTAGACAGAAGAAGAATAGGAATTTAATAAATGAATAAAAATACGAAATATAAATATAATCCCACCCAAAACACTTCGTGTAAAATAAGTTGCCAAGACTCACATGCTCATAATGCTTTCACTGTTAAAAAGATACGAGATCTCATGTAGAGCCAAGCCCCTAACTCTACGAGGCCTAACTCTAAAAACCCTATATCTTGGTCAAAAAGTATGCCTTGGCCGTTTCGTGGCTGTCACACAAACAATCCCATGGAGTTATGTAAAGGATATGGAGTATGCCAAGGCATACTTTTTGACCAAGATAGTAGGGTTTTTAGAGTTAGGCATGTATAGTGAGGGGCTTGGCACTATACGAAATCTGATAACTTTTTAACAGTGAAAGCGTTAGGAGCATCTTGGCAACGTATTTTACATGAAATGTTTTGGGTGAGATGAAATAGTTCCATGAAACGGCCAAGCCATACTTTTTGACCAAGATATAGGGTTTTTAGAGTTAGGGCTTGTAAAGTTAGGCCTCGTAGAGTTAGGGGCTTGGCTCTACATGAGATCTCATATCTTTTTAACAGTGAAAGCATTATGAGCATGCGAGTCTTGGCAACTTATTTTACACGAAGTGTTTTGGGTGGGATTTCATTTCTTTTTGTAGGATGAGATCTGATAACTTTTTAACAGTGAAAGCGTTATGAGCATGCGAGTCTTGGCAACCCATTATTTTACATGAAATGTTTTGGGTGGGATTTCATTTCTTTTTGTAAGATGAGATCTGATAACTTTTTAACAGTGAAAGCGTTATGAGCATGTGAGTCTTGGCAACTTATTTTACATGAAATGTTTGGGTGGGATTATCTATTACAACTAAATTTAGTTTTAAGATTTAGAAAATCGATTTTTTTTTCAATACCCTACTTTTCTGTTTTTCTATTGGTCAACTTGTATATACAAGCTGTTTGCACTTTTGTAAGAAATCACATTATTACAAGTATTATTTAGGCCGAAGCATTGAGGGTACGACGTATTTCAGATCTCAATAAAATCCAAAGTATAAAAGCTAGATAAATGAAACTTAGCGTATTTCATTAGTATGGTAATTGCATCTTATCCTGAAAATTTGAGCTCTCTAGTTTTATCCAGGCCGAAGCTATGAGGGTTCGATAATAAATAACCAGACCCCCCCTTTATGAGGGGTTGGAATGTGAAAGTTACGGATTTCTTAATTTTTTTGTTGTTTGTGTGCTAATCCTAACCTGCATACCAAATTTCAGCTTTCTAGGACTTCAGGAAGTATCCTAGAGGTTTTGATGATCATGAGTCATTGAGTCAGTCAGTGACGGAATCGACGTATTTTAGGTATTAATAAAATCCAAAGTATAAAAGCTAGATAAATGAAACTTAGCGTATTTCATTAGTCTGGTAACTGCATCATATCCTGAAAATTTGAGCTCTCTAGTATTATCTAGGCCGAAGCTATGAGGGTTCGAAAATACGACGAAACACTTCCAGAAAAGGTACGTAGTGCCCTTCCTGCCTTCGGCTCGTCTTGGCGGGGGCCGTGCCCCCAGATATTTCGTCGTATAATATAAATATTTTAGAAAAATAAAAATAAATAAATTATCTACACTATCTTGTGTAAGCAGTCTCGTTAAAAGATAATTAAATCAAAAATTACTTTTAATATCGGTCCTCAATAAGGATAAGGCGGAAATATACATTTTTTTTTTCATATTTTTTTTATTTTTTTAAATGTTAACCAATCCTATTAGGTGTAATTTTAAAATTACTCTTATATTATAGGTGCTGGAAATTTAATAT
>JAFIDM010009631.1:262656418-262694013 GCA_023159025.1 Thereuonema tuberculata | reverse complement strand
GGGTTAAAACTTCAACATCTGATGCAGGATTTTCCACATTGTTGAGTATGGGATTTCCGTTTGTCGGGATATTGCCCGTGCACTGCTGGTACCCTGCCCATTCGTCATCTCCTGTTCCACAACAGCAACTTCTTCAACGCGTCGGTGACTGATAGCTTTGCGTCCCCGGCCTGGTTGCACTGCTAGAGTTCCAGTAGTTCCAAAGCGTTGAATCTTTTTTCGAAGATTTGTTATGCTCATCGGTCCTCTTCGTAGGACCACCGCCGAAATTCCCGAAGGCAGCACTGGCATTCTCGTCCCGCTGATAATACAGCTTCACTAACAAAGCACGGTCACGTAAGGTAAGACCCATCGAAAGGCAGTTCGTCGCCGAGTGATGTGAATTCTCCAAGCCTTTCTATTTATCATAATAGCTTTACACGTAACGCGGCTATGCAAATTAGTCCGTTAACAGCGCCACATTTTCCCCTGTTGGCGAGTTTTGGTACTATTTTTTTTTCTAGAAATCGAAACCGCATGTTCCACTCTGTATGCCCACCCAATGTTGTTATGATTCGTCCAATGCTTTCCTCGCTAGAGGGCTCTGAACACCTCACGTTGTTTTATGCCCACCCGGTATTTTTATTGTTTGCTTTTTGTTTCCTTACAAAGAACACTAAAAATACCAGTGAAAAAAAGAGTAAAAGATAGCAATAAAAATTCGATAGTCATTGTAATTGCAGATCCAAATTATTTATCCATTCTTGTAATGCTTCAGAGTTGCTGGCAGGAAATCGATCTGATAGGCACTGAGAGAACAAGTAAACTAAACTAATTATCCAACCTTTAAATTCTTCATTTATTTTAGCTTTCCAGCGGTTAAGCAAGCAGTTGTCAAAATCGAGATTTAATTCTCTTAAATATCTCAAAAAAGTTTTGGAATTAGAATTTTCTAAATGGAGTATTTCATGGAGTATAAATTTTCCTTTAATTTATATAAAACATTCCATAGGGCCTAAATGAAGAAAAAAAAAATCTAAAGAAAGAAACAGAAATGGGGAGGGGGATAATAAAAAAATCTATTCTGGTTTTATAGAGTCTTTCTAATTATTTTTAAAGCGATTTATAATAATTAATTTGCTTCTTTTACTTAGATTAATGAAATACGAATTTTTTAAGATGTATTAATCGGATAAAAGCAGTTACTCAATCTAAAGATTCCAGATTTGTTGTTAAATCAAGGATAACCAGTTAAGGATTCCAGATTTGTTGTTAAATCAAGGATAACCAGTTAAGGATTCTAGATTTGTTGTTAAATCAAGGATAACCAGTTAAGGATTCTAGATTTGTTATTAAATCAAGGATTCCAGATTTGTTGTGAGGAAAGGACCAACTGCTGCGGCAAAAGTTGCCGCCCCTAATAAGCTAAATTTATTTTAGCCTAAATTTAATATTTTTCATAATAAAACAAATATGTATATAATTACATATTTTGCTTATATTTCCTTTCCATTAGTATGTCTACACTAAATTATTTGCCGTCCGCCGCCCCCCCAAGACTTACTGCCCGGGTGCCGTGCACCCCTGGTAACCCCGCTTGGCGCGGCCCTGCATCTGCGTATGGAGGAGGACTAGGCAGCGCTCAAATCCTGTCAAAATTGTCGAGGGCACGCAGCCATTACATTTGATGTGGGAAGCCATTTCTTGTGCAGATCTCTTCTCATAGTGATCCGAAGAACTCTAAATGAACAGCGATAAGTGTAGGCGATCCTGCAACCAGTTATTTTGCCCTTTATGTCACGCCTGCCTGGAGCAATTAAACAGGATAACGTATATCCACACACTACACACTTTTTCCAAGAGTGTCCCTTAGCAATTCAAACCCTTCCTTGACCAGCCACATCCCCCGACTTGTTCTTGACCGAGCTTGTTTGGTACACAGGGCCGCGCCAAGCGTGGGTGCCAGGGGTGCACCGCACCCGGGCGGCATGTCTTGGGGGACGGCGGACGGCAAATAATTTAGAGTAGAAATACTAATGGAAAGGAAATATATGCAAAATACGTAATTATATACATATTTGTTTTACTACGAAAAATATTAAATTTAGGCTGAAATAAATTTAGCTCATTAGGGGCGGCAACTTTTGCCTGGCACCCCGGCGCCAACATACCTTGGCGCGGCCATGTTGGTACATTGCTAGGAAGTCAACTGCATCCATCATGGAACATGCAGCATTTCAGCAACACTTCAAGCAAACTTGGCGTGATTTGCCTCAAGATAATAAGAGAACTTTATTTCAATCCTTACAGGTCATAAATCAGCAGGTAAAGCAGCCAGATTGCGGCTCAGCACAGTACTAATAAGGTAATAATAATGCTACAATTGTTCAATAAAAATTTGTTTTTTCACTGTGAAATTTCAATCAATTTCAATTCTCTTCATCCCAATGGCACTTACAAAGTTTCATTCAAATTGGAAGCTTTCTTCTTGGGGCTTCGATTTCTTTTTTCTTTTGTCAAAGAATTTATTTTCTGAAAGCGTAGCTGTTTCTTTCAATCTTATATTTCATTGCTATCAGCTTTGATCACTTCATTCTTGATATTTCGGTTTCCAGGAGTGAATTTTGTTCATTCTACCTGGTATTTTTTAATGAAAGTATTCAATAATGAAGCCTAGCTCTTCATGAAGAAAAGCAGGTTGTAAATTTCTGCATTTGAAATCGAAAGATCTGAAAAAAAAAAAAAACAAAAAAAAAACAGTGCATATTTCCACTTTGGAAAAATGGAATTTTCCAGAACCAGTGGAGCAGACATTGATAATTTATTAGTTTTGATTAAAAGTCTTCAGTTGTAAGCAGACGGAAAACAAATTCTAGAACAATGAAAATCCAGTGCCGATTCAGTTAAAGTGGAGGAACAGAAAAAAACAGCCTGCTTATAGACTGGGAGTCCTACAACTATTTTAGTCAATGAGCAATATAATAGTTTGGATTTTCATTAGTGGATATAGAATTGAGATTTCCACTAAATTTTCCCAAATGTTTTCTTTACGCTTGTGTAATAAAAATACCTGCATACATACATAAAGATCCCACTTCACAGGCTACGGAGGCCCCTTCGGGAAGTTAAGGTAAAGGCGCCAACGATTTACGACCTTCGAGAAAAGGTTGTGGTTGGATACTCAGTCCGAAGCTCTCCCGCCGGGAAAGAAATCCTATCCCCATTTTATAGAGAGCTGGGTGGACTATCTGTACTTGATTCCTCAACGTATCAATACACAATACAGAGGGTGGATACAATAATCTGAACACCCATATGAAAATGGATCATACTTCATTTGCGTAGCAGAGCCCCGCCATCTAGAATAGACATCTGCCACCTAGTGACAAGTGAAGGCGGAGGTATCAGTCAATCAGCAGCAGTCGTACGGGTTGCATGTGAAACTTGTGCTAGCAGTGAAACGCCGATATGTCCGATCTCTCAGACTTCAAGAGGCATGATCATTGGAGCAGACCTTGCTGGAGCTACAGTGACGAAAACAGCTAACCTTGTGGGTGTCGCAAGAAGCACTGTGTCAACTGTTATGACAACCTACACCAAACATGGTAAGACGTCATCTGCGAAACAGAACAGCGAGCGAAAGTCAAAGCTCGTCGACAGGGATAGACGGTGTTGAATAGGATAGTGACCCGATAGCAAAAGACAACTATGTCCCAAATAACTTCCGAGATGGACCCCATATCACCCATCTCTAGGACCCCGTATCAACCAAAACTATCCAACGGGAACGGCATGCTCGAACATTCATGACAGAGCAGCTATTCCAAAACCATCGGTGACCCACTGCATAATGCGTTGAAGCGACGGTAATGGTACCGCGAGCATAGACATTGGACACAACAGCAATGGGAACACGTCATTTCGTCTGACGAATCTTCCTTTACATTATTTCAGACCACTGGATGTGTTTGTGTGTGGAGATCGCCCGCAGAAACCTTTCATGTTGAGTGCCTCCTTCCTACTGTTAAGCATGGTGTGGGGTGCGATATCTTGGCGTGGTCTGGGACCACTTGTATTCGTACTGTGCTGGGATCACACCACAGCATTATCTGAGCATTCTGGGCGATGATCTCCATCCTATGCTGCAGACTGTGATCCCTGGCGAAGAACCTCTATTCAAAGATGATAAAGCCCCTATTCACACAGCTCAGTGTGTCCATGAATGGTTTGATAAGCACGAAATGTAGTGGAACATCTCGTCTGGCCTACTTAGTCTCCTGACTTTAACATAATCGAATCTTTGTGGGGTATTTTGGAGACCAAAGTGCGTGCTAGGTTTCCACCTATCTCCGCACTTTCTGAACTAGAGACTGCTCTGCATGAGGAATGGCTGCGTATTCCCTTGAACATTGTGCATGACCTGTATTTGTCCATGCCACGTCGGATACAAGCTGTAATTCCGGCGAAGGGTGGGTCAACAGCTTACTAGTAAAGATTTTGTGTCGTTTCACTGGTGTTCATATTATTTTGTCCATCCACTGTATATTTATTGCTGCAACACCCTGCTTGTATGGTTAGTGTTTAGTTATTGCTGCCATCTGGTGAAAAGAATTCGAAACAAAAGAAATATCAGTTAACATAAAGATGAACATTTAGGCTATAAAAATTGATATAAACATTTTAGTACATAGACATCCATAAAAGGGAGTAGGGCTTTCTCCACTCTCAAGACTATCCCTGTTTGTCGCATCAGAACACGTGACTTGTGCAAATATCTAGGTGCTGATGTTATGATCAGAAAACTTTAATTTTCAGTTAAACATACTTTGTTTATATAGGAACTACTTCCCTTGTCTTATTTTTATTGTCGCTTCCGTCACTTACACTGCTATTTCCGACCAGTCATCAATGAGCTGACTCGCATTTTACTTCACGGAAACGGAGTTCCTTCCTTATCTAGTACTAGGCATTAATTTATATACGAAATAGGCTTTAATAATCATTAATTGCTATGATTCATTTGCTAATGTTCACCTCTGTGTATCATCGTGTATGAATAAAATAGAAAAGTTATTTTGCATTGTTTGATTATCCACAAAATACAAAAGATTAAAAGTGTAAATATATATTATTTAAAGTAGAAGTAAATGAATTGCCTAAAACAGTGATTTAATGTGAAATGTGCTAAGTAAAATCATCATAATGCACAGTATTGTTAGACGGTTTACAGTAACAACAATGGAGGATGTGACAGAAAACAAAAACATTTTATATGAATTTCATTGTTTTAATTTACTTTTTTTTTCAACTCGCCTCATGTTCTTACGGGATTTATGAAGCTTTCACGGGTATGCAGAAGGGTTTTTAAGAATGTTAATAAATTTTGTTTCATTGATATCAGCTCAATAGATAATTATAATTTATTGATAGCAGGGGAAAGTGTACGCGGCGCCTCTGCTATCGTGGGAGAGACCATGCGCTCTCGATTGTCACATTGTCGAGGCTGCAGGTTGGCGGTAGCCGAGAAAAGGAGATTTAAATGGCAATGGCAGGATGGTGACGCAAACATTCTCGCGCGAAAGAGCACTTATGACAGTATTTTTTTTTTTTTTTTTGAAGTTGTATGTTTTTGGTGACATTTCTTTGAATATTTTACTATTCAAAGTTTATTTCTTTTTGCTTTATGTAATTTCATACATTTTAAGTCAATAATTGTTAGTTAATTATTTAACCCGTTGCTGGGCAAAGACATGTATTATTTAAAATACCTATTTGTGTCTTTCAGTGCTTCTTCTACACGCACGTTGTCTATCTAATATGCTGCTTATTTTCTAATCCTTATATATTATTTCTCAAACGTGTTTTTGCGTCGGTACGCCATAACTCCCTTAATACTTCATCAAAATCAATGATTGAGACATCATTTTGAAGATTACGTTCCCCGCTAATGACGAAAAATAAACTAATTGTTTAAAATTAATGTTTTCGTTAAAAAAACTTTATTTTAAAAACATTTTTATAAAAATGTAGAAGGCGCCATCTATTGACAATCTGTTCATTTATTTATTTCCACATTACCATTCGGTGACTGATCAAGATACCATGCGAATTATTCACACAGGTCAACCTTTTTATAAAAATGGAGAAGGCGCCATCTATTGACAATGTGTTTAACTAACAAGCACAACAGCTGTTGGATTTGTTATTTCTCAAAGGTGGATTTTTGTAGCGAATTATTCGCACGGGTCAACTAGTCTTGATTATTTTTATTTATCTTTTTAAACTTACTATTGAGACTCTTGTTATTATGTTATAAATACATGATATCAATAAAAAGATATATTCATTTGTTTTATAGTATTCCCTTTATTTCTGATTTTCTTAATATTTTAATTTTTATAAAATGCCTACCCTATACACATAGATACGTACAAAAAAATTTAAACTCATTCTATTTGGAAATTAAAAGAATTAATTTTTAAAAACGTAAACGTTTCAAAAGCAACACTTCTTATTAACAGAATACAGTAACAATTGTTTTGCTTTTCAACACTGTGAGCTGGGCGAATCCGGGTAATAGAACTGAAGTTAAAGAAAGAAAGAAAAAAAAAAACCAAGTTACTATTCGCTGATTGATAAAAAGATAAACAGATGTTATAAATCTGTAAAACAGTTCTATTATGAACTTTGAACTGGATTATTTTGTTTTCGGCATAATAGAGAGTAGAAAATTGCTGTATGTTACTCGCGAAATCAAATATACATTATATCACATTCATTTACACTTAATGGTTGTACATAAAAAAAATCAGTTTTCATTTGAAAATCTGTATTAAGACTAAAGGAAAATCAAGCAGTGGCGCACCCAAAAATAAATAAAGAAATAGACTAGAAAAAAAAAAAAAAAAAAGAAAGAAAGAAATTAAAAACGAGAAGAAAATCTTTCTTATTAAAGCACTGACGTGTCTGTATCTTATTATCTTGGAAAGTGGTCTTTGATACAATTTCTTTTTAAATAGGCCCTACATTTGAATGGACTTTTTACAATATCCTTAGCCCCTTCCAAACCTTACTCCTGGGTCCGCCACTGAAATCAAGTCTGTTTTTAGAAAATATACAATACCAGCTTATATTTAATTTTTCACCTATCTAAAATTTATAAAGTCGGTCAAAATCAATTTAATTCACCACACGTGAGAGACTACAAAGGAATGCAAATCATAGCAATTTGCTATAGGCCTACGTCAAAATAAATCCCTTGCTTGCCGTCAGTGAAAGCTAATTGTTTGGAGTCTAACGCTTTCCTTTGATATTTTGTTAATCTACACAAGCAAATTTCTTAACAGGAGTAATTTTCAAATAGAAAAGATAGACTGTATCTTGTCTGAAAATATGAATGTCAAGTTTCAAGAAGATCTATTCAGTTGTTCAAAAGTTATTAGAGGCAGAACAGACACACACACACACACACATTCTGAATTTATGAGTCTTAAGAATAAAAACAAAACATTAAAAAAAAAAAAAGAAAAAGAAGAAGAAGAAGAAAAACACTAAAGATTAAACTTAAATTTATAACCAAGCAAAGAGATAAAAGTTGAATCTTTCTGAAATTATTTTTGCGATTAAAAAAAAAAGAAGTCTGAATAGTAAATCACTATTTCAGTATGTGTTAATGTAAATTATCATTTCTAATCGGAAATATATTATTAGAAAAATAAACAATTATAATCTAATTCTTCTAACAACGTAAGAAAAAATAATCTTACCCATTTTAGATGTTAGGTTTCTGAATTCATAACCATTGGACAAATCATCATCAATTTAGGAAGTTCATTGTTCAATTCTTTATTTCGTGTAGGCGTTGTGATTAACAAATCGCCTTTTTCGGTCGCTCCTTTTAATTTCGTAGAAATAACGGTTCTAGTAAAATAGGAATTTCCTTTTAGTTGGCGAAATAAAAGGGGAATTTTTCTCACTTCAATTATAACGGAACTAGCAGCAAAGCCTGTCGGACGACAGGCATAAAAAAAATCTGAAAAATCATTTTATTATCAACTATCAAATATAAAGTAAATGTAATCTAAATACTGTGCTAACTTGTAAACGAAGCTTCTACGGCAAAAATGGTTTTGAGTTTCGAAATCAGCGTAAACAACTGAGTAAGTATGCCAAATTTCATTAAAATGGATGCAGTGGTAACAAAATTATTTGGTTTTGAACGTATGTTTTGTTAGAATTTCAGTTGTCTACGTCAGTTCCCAAGAATAAAATTTCATGGAAACAACATGGAATGACACAATGAACTAATATTTTCATCCAATTTGAGTACTTTTGATTCAATCGTACCATTGAGAACCGTGATGATTTGATTTGATTTTTTTTTTTTTAATGTTTATCAGACCTATTTAGGTGTACTTCTTACCTGTACACCTGTAATATAGGTTCTGAGAGAGTTTAATCTAAAGGATCATTTTCCACCCAAAAAGAAAAACGAAATACCAACTTTATCTAAAGTTTAATTTATCTGAAGAATAATTATTATTTTTGACTCATAATGCCGAAAGGCATTTATAACTCACCTTTGTATAATCTAAATACAGTATAACGGACTAATAGGGGCTGAAGGTTGTCCGTTTTAATGAAAGTCCGGTTTATAACAAATAATTCTTATAGGAATGTAATGCAGCAGGATATACAGCAATGAAAGTTCATTAGTTAGCTATAAAAAGTGTTAATTATATATCAAATAAAAAACAGCCTTCAACATAATAGGTTGATTTGAAAAAGATGTGTACGTATACACTGCATTAATCTTTAGAACAACAAGGTCCTGGTTCATGTTGATTGCTTGCATTCATTGGTTTGAAAAAATAATTTATTTTCTGCTGGGTTTGTTTGCTGCTTATTTCTTCAGTTAATAACTGACGGAGGCGCCGTAAGTGTTCATAATATGCAAACATATTTTCATTTGCCGATTGTTCAACATATTGAATAACAAAATTTAAATGGTCTTCCACTTCGCTCACCTTAATTGTAGGCTGACAGTTTTTTTTAATACTGTCCGTTATAAGCGATGTCCGTTATAATAGGGTCCGTTATAATGAGGTTCTACTGTACTGCGCTAACTTGTGAACGAAGCTTCTTAGTCTGTGGTCAAATGTACAAAAATTGGCTTCCGTGGGTTAGTTGAAGATACAAGTGTGGGGATGGTCTCATTCTCTTCATTATAGAGTCTACAATGAGGTTTTGGATGATGGCCATCGCCATGTCAAAAATCGTGCAGCTGTATCGCAGCGGCAAAAAACAAAATGGCCGCCACACGAAATGTATTTTTGCCTCTATCACTAGAATCGTTGGTCCTACGACAAAAGTTCATAGGACCAAATTTATTTGTCATAACATTGTCTATAAAATTTTTCCTTACCACTTTTCTCGTATTAGCGACCCTTTAGTCACAAATGCTATCCTTAATGAAAAACCAAAATGGCCGCCAGGTGAAATAGGTTTTTTGCCTACAACATGAGAACCCGAAGTCCTGTGAGGAAATCTTAAACAAACAAATGTATTTAAATGACAAATAACATTTGTAATTAATCATATTTAAACAATTTTTCTAAAATATTTTTCTGTAATTTCAGGATGACAACTGATTGAATATTGAGTCAGTGTATGATGCAAAGTTGTGCCACAAGAGAAAGGCAAAAACTGAACTGTGTTTTATTTGTTCTTCAACATCTTCTGAAAATTTTGTGCACTTCAAATGAATTTCAGTTAAAAACATTTGACAGTGCACTACCAGCTGTACATTATTGTCCAAATCCACCCAATTGGACTACGTGTTATGCCAAAAGCAACCAAAGCGCAAGATCCAGCTTTGATTCGTGAAGGAGAAGTTGCCGATTTGCCTGGTTATTAGTTAGACAATCATACATGAAGAGCGATGGACAAGAAACATCAACATGTTCACCAACTTGATCTGGTTATCATAGCCTCATTGGGAAACAAAAGCCAAGGTCAAGAGTTGCTACATTGCCAATGATTCCAGAATCTCCCACCTCTTTATCTGTTCAGCTCTCGTTCATGAGACTACTGGAGAAATTAAATACTATATTGGATGAGACACAAAAGAAAGTCGTCGTTACAGTAGACATGGCTCTATTTAAACCCCTTAAACAGCTGGAAATGGCTCGAGATGACTGCAAGGACAAATGGATCCTGAACGGGAGAATTTCATATAGCAATAGCTTTACTCCTCTCAATTGGACAGTTCATAAAGGGGAGTGGTATACCCGAATTGTGGGTGGAATGTGATTTGTATTCAGGAGCAACAATGAAACAAATCATAGAAGGAAGGCATGTAAGGAGAGCTATTCAAGCTCACATAACTGCACTTTCTACACTGTCGCTTCTGCTATACGATGAATATGAGATTGAAAACCCTGAAGTGTTAGAAAGTTTGAGGCCATTTGTTTTAAATGTTATCAAAGGACTGGATACCAAAAATCAAGACAAACTGAAAGAGGCACACAGCAATTTGGCCTCTGCTATTAAAGAAAAGAAAAGTCAATGGAAAAATTGGAAGAATTTTGCATGATACGAAAGAGGAAGGAATCAGTTTTCAAATTAGTATATAGTTATATTGATATAGTGCAGACAATGTTATGCTTCGTTAGAGCGTTAGAGCAGTCCGAACTTGCGATTGGATGCTTGGTTTGATGTCCCTGCAGAAATTCAATAAGTACTTTTTTGCACTGAATAGACATTATGCACGGATGATTACTTTGTACCTTTCTGACATGGATACTTTCAAGTTCACAGATCCAGACATTTGGAAGCATTTTATAGAAGGGAAATGGGTGGTCAATAGAAGTGCATTGCCATTGGGTGCTCATAGAAGTGCGTTGGGTGCTGACAAAGCACTGGAGCATCAAACAGAAAGCTGAAAGTCCAAAGAGGTCTAGTTGGTATAATGCTCAATGACAATGCTAGGGATAGATTTTTTCTAGCCAATCCAGAATTGACCAAAATATGAAGTGAAACGGAGAAAATGCTTGGAATGAGTATCTCAGAAAAAAAGAAACATCATGAAATTTCTATAAAGGTTCAACAGCGTCAAGATGCTTGTGTAAACAAACAAGATGCTTGTGTAAACAGTAAACAAACAAGACGCTGAAAAGAATACATAAGATCGTTGGACCACATCAAAAGAGAAGGTTACTTCCAAGCAGCATGAAGCTGCGTCATTGACCACAGGGTTTAAAGTCTGCGAACAACATGGAACAGAGATGCACAATGATTAATATCCAAAATCCTTCTCTGAACACCACTTTCCTTTCCTTTCATATTGCTGCCGTTGTTGTAACTTTGTCCTCGAATATTCTCAACAGGTAATGACATATCTTTTAACTTTTCAAGTACTACCTCAGTCATGGACGATCCACTACTTTCTTGGAGTGGCATAAAACCCAAAAAATCTTCTTTCACCAGAACTTGATTAAGATCATATACGTTTTTTGATGTTACCTCAGAAGAAAGTATTTGTACGAATCTAATGATCATAGTCATTTGCTCCTTATGACTAACATCTGGGGTGCAGTCCAATACGATGATGGAAAAGTATTTAGCTTTTTGAACTGAAGACAAGATCTCTATTTTTATGACACTAGCCAAGATCTGGATCAATTCATTTTGTATATTTTCCCCCAGATAATGAGTATGTCTTTTTTCATCACAAAAATCCGCAGTCATCCTGCCCCTAAAATTTTCCGCCCTAGGCAGCTGCCTAGGTTGCTTGTATGGACGAAGCAGCCCTGCTCACTTATTAGTTTTATGAATTAAGATAATCTTCAACAAATTGTTCGTTCAACAATGTGGATTTTTTTTGTAGCTAGTTTCAAATTTTTGTAGTTCACTGTTGATGACTAATAATGATAAGGTTGGTGTCCAGCAGCTTCACCAGTTGGGAACATTTAACTTATTTGGTAGCTAACAGTAATAATAACGTATTCTTTTCTTTCTGATGTCACAAATGAAATCCACTGTTACAGTGACCTAACAACGAAATCATGCATTAAAGATGTGAGGCGCTAGTTAAGTAACCAACGGACAGAACTTGGAAATTTTCATTTTTAAATTTGATATCAACTCACGAGGACAGTATTTTAGGACTGTTCACTCAACTGAGGAGGACCTGTATCCTTAAGTCATCAAGTGATTTATTATCAGTATTAAATGGGTGAGATATTATAAACATGTATCTGCATTATAATTTTTAATTTTTTCATTGCTAAAATACTACATCACAATACAAAAAAAAAATATACTGAATTAATTTTGAATTTCAAGATTTAATAGAATACAATTAAATATTGAAGTTGGTTTTTTTTTTTTTTTAATAGTTTAGTTTTTGTAAATTTTATTATTAACTGACAATAAGTGGAGAAATTTTGATGTGAAGAATTATTTAAATATATGTAGCTTTCAATATTTTATAATAGCTGTTTTGTTTTTTGTTTTTAATTTCTTCTGTTCTACAGTAATATGAAAAAAAAGGAAATGTTAATTAGATTTTTAGTTTGTATCAATGATGTATTAACATAATTTGATTATTATAAATACAAAGAATGAATTGATTATTCCTCGTTATTTGTTAGCCTTCCAAGAGTGTTTTCTTTTTTTTTTTTTCAAACAAATTTGCACTGCTTCATCTTCTCAATTTACCCCTACCTTCCAATGTGTGTGGGACAATCAGTGGTCCCAGAAGCAGACACCTGTAACCCTGACTGGTGTCAATTCAACGTGAGTGCACGAAGGCTAATGTCCATCAGCATTATTTATTATCTTAAGGAATTCAGAAGCAGTAGAGATTTCATTTTTGAAATAAATGTAACTTCTATTTAAATGCAAGATAGATCAGAGCTTCTTAAGTCCTAACCAATTGTTAAAAATAGTGGAATGCAGATCAAAGAAAATGCATTCCACTATTTTTCGCTTTGTTACTCAGTCTGAAAACTAACGATGAGCTTAACTCCAGTAAAATCACTTGTCACTTTGACAATGGCACAGACTATTGTGAGTTATCTCTGCAAAGTTTGCAATGCACATTCAATACAATTTGTTTTGAATGGTAAATTAAACCAAAACCTTTGCCAAAGAAGGCAAAACAATCTAGCAGGAAAGATATTGAATCATTGATAGAATTAATTCCTAACATTGTCTAAACTGATATCTTACTATAAATGATAGTAAAAGTACAGTGATGTTATGAATGTCACTTTTATATCCAATTTATAAAATAAAGTCTTAGCAAATTTTTAAATGATTTAAGTGTTTAGTTAAGGACTTGCTTCTTATGCAAGATTGCAAACCGGATTACAACTCTTAACTTCTACAATGCTGTCTTCTTTAGTTGTCACTGAGTTTAAGTATACATACTGTATATTACTAAAATGGAATATTGTGGTAACTTGCTACATTATAATGTTAATGCCTAAAATTAATTTAAATTAAATATAATGATTACTATTAAGCTACACTGAAAGGAATTAATTTTCTTCCAGTTCTTTCCATTTTTTTTTTTTTTTTTGCTAATATTTTGGGAATTTACTGAATAAAAGTTTTTCTATGTAACTGGGAAGTTTGAGAAAATGCAGCAAAAAAGAAAATACAAAATCAGATATGCTGTTAGTAATACCCTCCCCCAATTATTCTTCTGCTTATTTATTTAGAGACCTTTTATTTATTTAGTAGCTCCCAAATTTAGCTTATTTGGGAGCTACTGTGTAGCGACTAAAAATCGGTAGCTATTGCGTTTGTCCTGTCCGTCTGTGCCTGCCCACTAACAACTCCTGAACGGAAGGTCAATCTACAAACGGATTTCACCATCATGTTCAGAGGCCCAAACACTGTAGGAATAGGGTATTTTCAAGGGCCAATGCCCCCCCCCCCCATGTTTGAGATATTTGGTACTGTTTTCACTGAATTTCCGCTATTAGCTTAAATGTTAGTAATGCAACCATCTCCTTTCAGTTGTCAGCTATAGCTTGATGGTTAAGATTTCGGACTCATATACTGAAGGTTGTCGGTTCAAATCCATATATCTTTTTTTTTTCTCTTAATCTATAAGGATGAAACAATTGTACAGAATTCTCGTTGATGTTGGCTCTATGGGCGAATGCATATTTATTGTCCGGTTGGCGATTTCTCTCCATTTATGAATGATTACGGACGTTAAACTTGCTTTCTATTGAATTTTTCAATTTGCCTCTTTGTGATTAATTTCCTTAGTGCCTTTCAGTGAGAGGACAAGGGGTTAATATATTGGATCTTTCAGGATCATTTTTTATTTTATTGTTGTTTATCCCGGCGGCCCATTCCCGGGACCGAGAATGCTTTTTGGGTAAAGCTTTCGCTCGGCGAGCCAAACATCAACGAATAGATTCTGCTGATGATTCCCCAATAAGAATGAAACAATTGTACAGAATTCTCGTTGATGTTGGCTCTATGGGCGAATGCATATTTATTGTCCGGTTGGCGATTTCTCTCCATTTATGAATGATTACGGACGTTAAACTTGCTTTCTTTTTTTCTTAATGTCCGCATGTTTTTTTTTTTCTTCTTATTTTCCTAAATTCTTTTTATTTTTGCTTATGTTACTGTACTTCCTTATTTTATAATTATTTTTAATTTTTTTTATATTATTATGGGGGTTGCCCTTAAATTTATGCTTTAGCACAAAATTATATTGACTTGTTTTTTTGATTTTCTTCTTTTTCTGGATAATCTGAGGACTGAAATAATCAGTGCCACATTTCAGAATTCTGTATGTTATTGGAAACTGAAAAAAAAAAAAAAAGCAAGAGACATCAATAGGCGTAAAGTTATTAAGAATAAGATTCTTTGTTTGGTGGAATGTTTTTTTTTTTAATTAAAGAAACAAAAACAAAACAAACAAAAAAACTAAAATAATATTTCAAATGACTAGAATTTATTCATACTATCTATAAATATATAATAAAATTATTAACAATCTTTATATAAATAATTGCCTTAGTCAAAAATATCTTTGTCTTTATAATAATGAAATAGTTCCATATTTAATATAAAGTGATTTAGATATCAACTGGTGCCAGTATAAATTAAATAAAGTGTCTGAAGAGTAAAAGCTACCTTTGCACATGTGTGTTAGTAAAATTTTGAATTGTAAGATCTTGAATCTGGAATATATATAATTTCTGAAACTGATTTACAATTTCACGATGTAATGACTACATTTTGGACAACAGCATAGGATATAAGAATAATTTACATAATATAATAAGTTAGATTGGAAATGACCATAAATATGCATTGTAACAATTTTAAGGAAATCTGTTCAGCTGTTTCAAAATACAAACAAAGAAGAATGGTGTTTAAGTTGAATAGTAAGACTCATGCTCAGTTAATCATTATATTTATATTACTCTGATTGTCATTCTACAAGATTTACAGTATTTTATCATTGATACCCAACTTACATCAACTGTGTTAGAACCTAGTCAAGACAAAAACCTTACTGTCTGTAGATGCAACAAGTTTCAATATCACTAAACAGAACCATCAATTAGTGAAACTAAATTTATTCTGATTGTTGTGTTATAATTTTATAATCAATTGTGCAACATCAGTTAGGGACAGTTTGAGATGGTAATCAGAGCTTTGTAATTAAGGTGAAAATGATGTATAGGATGTCTTATCTAAAATATAGAAATGCTGGAAATAGTGAAGTGAACTTTACTGTCATCAACATTACTTAGCCATTTGTTTTCTTGATTACATCAGAGCTCAGTTAAGTAGCAGCAGCTTCTGGTCATGACTGAATCCTAACATTATTGTACCAAGCCATGTGACTTACACTATCTTGGATGCTATCAGTTGAATTTTGCCCTAAATGTTTGGATTTCGTTAAAAAAAATGTCAACTTCACTGAGTGACGAAAATTACTACAAGAAAGCTACTAAATATTCGATATCAATAATAATTAACTCACTTAGATTTTAAATATTTTAATTTATATGCTACTAATTTACATTACTGGATTATTCATCAAGAAAAATCAATTCTTATCAAATTCATTTAACATTTTGTCTTTTGCAAGTTTACAATCTACAACTTCTACACTGTTCATTTCAAAAAAAAATATTCTCTCTCTGTCATGTCAAAGTACCTTTATTTTTCTTTTTGTTTCTTTAAATTAGAGACTATTTTTAATCAGATTCTTCTTGCTTTCTAGTAATGATAACTACCTTTTAAAAAAAGTCAAAGAATTTAATATTTTTATTAAATATTAACTAATTGCACTCATTATTTTATTTTTTTCCATTCTTAAATGATTGTTATTATCTTACATCTTATACTGTTACCTCTACAAGACATTTGTAAACAAGTGATTCCTATAATGTGAAATATTAATAACTAGCTAATAGAAAAGCAGGGGCATAACATTAGGAGGCTGCATGTGGACCTGAAGTTAAGTTGCCTGACCATTAGTAGAAATCACTCAATCACTTGGATTTCTGAATGAAAATTTGGATGAGAAAACTATTGAATAATTATTGATATCTAAACATATGAAGTTTTTAATTATCTCATCTGAATAATGGACAAGATATTTATAACTGTGTCATGTGATTTAATGGATGAAAACTACTACTTTTTTTAATGTCATTTAGCTGGAATGATAAACTTGAATAATTCAAAAGTTACTTCCACCAGTTAACACCTAAATCACTCATATTGTATAAAAGTATAAGAGATTCTATTAAAAAGAAAAAGTTTTGCGAAGTGAAAGATAATTATAATGTAATGGAAAATAAGGAGGAAGACATAATTTTTTTATTATAAGTAATTAATATGATAGCTTTTTAACTTTCAATCATCTTTCCTTCATATTACCCATCTAGAACACAAACTCAAATAAACAAAAAAGAAAAAAAGAGAGAGAATTGCAAACATTACTAATTCTTTTCTTTTCATAAATAATACTGGAAAGTAAAAAAAGAAAATTTTGTAATTTCTAAAATTGTTTCAAACATTCAAAATAAAAATAATTTTCGTTTACTAATTTGGTTTCATCACAATCTTATTAAAAGAAGCTGAGATGTTACAGAACAACTTTTGAATACTTTCAGCACCATCTTGAAATGGTGAACAACTGAGCACATTTTCAGTATCTTCTTCCCATGCTGGATTTTACTGAAATATTTAGTGAGTTTGAAGTGATATTTGTTCAAGAGTTATCAAGTCTAGAGAATAGAGTTAGAAATACATAAAAAAATAAAAAAAAAAAATGAAAAATTTGGTTCGGAAACCTCTAAATTGTCTTGATAATTTAAAATGTTAAAAAAAATAAATAAATTTAGCAATGACCACAGTATTTCCATTGTTTACCTATATATGTATATTTTTGTAATTCCAAAACCAAGAAGCCAAATTGGCATGCATACTTAAGGAAACCTTAGTGAGTACATTTCAGGCTTGCGTTTCTGAATATCAATGTTTCTTCTTCAATAGTTCCTTGCAAGAAAACATAGTGCTTCTGTACACTACAAAAACATTATACAGATACCTAACATTATATTTGCACCAGTTTAAACATTCTCTTATACTATCCACACAATGCTGGAGTATTTTGCATAATTTAGTCTTTGACTTCACATTAACGCAATGCTTTTAACATTATGAGCATAGCAAAATTTGATTATTCACTTCATTTAATATACAGAAATGTTTAGTTTACAAGTTCTTGACTATTTACCAAATAAATAAAAAAAAAAAGTTATTGTCCAATAAGAGAAATGTATCTAACTTCTCAGAATAGATAGGTCCTGATTTACAACCATCTGATACATGACTATTCTCATTTACGACGAATTTTAAAAATTCACTAACAAATGTCTTTTTGAAAAGAAAAATTAGTTGATTTAATTAATGTTGGTGAAATAATTCTTATGCCCCTATAAGGCATTGTGGGGCACACTCTCACAGGCTCAATTTGGAGGAGCCTATTATTTTAGGGCAGGAGGTTAACTTTTGTCACCGAAAGTGCCAGGAAAGCATGATGATATTAAAAAATCAAGAATCGTATAATAATGGTCTTTCACGGTATTTCAAAAATGTGGTATTTGTTTTTCTTCCGTGAATATTTCACGGATTGCAACTAGTTTAACTAAATGCTTACGTAAAGTTGTTTACCCTGAAAGGAGTCAGAGATTTTCTTTGGATTTATCTGCTCAAGATGGCACTGTAGTTCACATTCAACCCATGGAAGAAATGGGGCTGGGTAATAGACGGAAGTCAAATGACACTTTCAAGAAGGTCCATTCACTGGTTTAAAAGTTAAGGGGAGTGGAATATACAGTGACAGTAATGTGCTGCCCTATTGAATTAGTCAAACAAAAACATTTTAAAATATTGAAGGAAGATATTCTATCCTCCTTTAGTAAGGATACCAAATTTTAAGGATATGTGTTCAGTAGTTCTGAAGTTATTAAGAGAAAATAAACAAATACAAACATCTCATTAGTTTATATATAAGATAATATACACCTTTAAATGAAAATGACATGTGGAAGATAGTGTTAATAGTGAAATTTATGGATGGACAACCCAACATCTTGCAATATATCTGAAGTTACAAGAGAGTTTGCAGTTCAAGATTAAGAAGAGGTGGCATGACGGTGTAATGGAAGATCTACTGTTTTTGTGAATGGAAACTGACTGAGAATCAATAGAGATCAATAAAACCAATATAGATTATTATTTTAGGCCCGAACAAGATGGAAATATTGTATGTAAGTTATGTATTCAATGAATTTCCAAAAAATTAAAATCACTTGCACTTTATTTCCTGTATAGGCCAAGGAAAAATTGTATTTCTCATTCATTGTGTTTCTTGATCACTTGCACTTTACTTCCTAATATACTGATAATTATAATCAGCTACATTGCTTGAAGGTCTCATCTAAAATACCTCTTCAAACAAAAAAAATCCTATTATATCCTATGGTCCCTTAAACAAATTTTAATGTGTATAACAATTCAATTTTGCATTCAAGTTATAATTTAAGTACATATGCAGAATCACTGGGTAAGAGATGTAGATTGTTTAGCTAAATAAATATTATCCTCGATATACAATAAGTGGGCCCGGTAGCCGAGTGGGTAAGGATGCTTGGCTGCGGGTTGGAGGTGGCAGGTTCGATTCCCGCCTCGGTGAAGGACGAGGATTTTTTCCATGCTCCATTCTCCTCCAAACGGGTCCTAGGGCCTACCCAGCCCTCTGTCGAATGGGTACCGGGTTTCTTTTCTGAGAGTTAAAGGCGGCGGGCATCCGACCTCAACGTAGTCCCGTTGATCAAGAAGCGCCAAAGTCTTACTTCCTGTGAGCCCAAGGGCCTGCAAGGCCTGTTGAGGGGACCCTTTAATATACAATAAGCAATCAGTCTACTTTTATACAAGAGGAGGAGAGAAACACTGAAGAAAGAAAAAGAAGCACTCAAACCAATGCTGGAATCAAAGCCAGAGTTTAGCAGCCAAGATATATAACAAACCACTAATGGCAAGCGACCTCTAGTAGACATTTCATGTTTTTCGGTATGAGATGGAAATCAATGTTAAGTTTCTTTGATGGCAGGCCTATTTCAGTGTGTGATTTGTAATGTCACAAGGACAAAAGAGGCTAAGCTGCACCAGAAATGAGGTATTAATCAAGAACAAGGTCATTCATTAAAAGGAAGAGAAACATCCAAACCCAACTCTAAGCACATCAGCACAAAGCAGGCCATTTGCCTTGACCACTGAACAGCAGGCAATATTATGGGAAAAGTATCACATCAAACTGGGCAAACACTGCAAAAAAAAATTAATGAACTGACAACTACATAAAAGCTATGAGAATAGTTTATCTTTGATGAAGCATTCTATTTCTAAACATGTCTGAGAATCCTAAGAATTACTTTTTTAAAAATGCTTGTGCCTTTTTTACCACTTAAAAACAGGTAAAAGTGAACGCAGATCTGGATTTTATTATTTTTTTTTAAATTAAAAAAAAAAAAGCAATGCTCCAAAGATAAAAAATGCTTTGGTAGAAAATAAAATGCATATTTTGAAACCTGGATATAGGAAAAATAATATTAAATTTTCACATTAATAAACCATAAAATATATGTTGTTTTTACAATCAGTACAAACAAACCCCCTAGTATATCAAAGTTCTTTAGAATTATACCATCAATGTTAGGAAAGTAAATGAAAATGGGAAGGGGTATAAACAATAAAATACTAATTCTTGTTAGAGACTGCAACATAGTTTTAAATACTAACAAATCAAAAATAAATCAAACTGATAAAATCAATAAAATAAGTGCAGCAGTGAGTAACAAACTTAAACCCTCACTCGGAAGGAAAACATCAAAATTAAGAAAAGGAAAATTCATGATATTCAAAACCTAAATAATAAAAATTGAATTGTTATTTTAAAGCTAATTTTAATAATGAACTATCACAGAGACAATCAAAGAAGAAAAAGAAGTATTCATACACATTAAGTAGCTGGAGTATAAAATTTTTCCCATGTAAATACATTTACATAATAAAATTCAAGGTTATTATAAATATTATAGCTTAAAAACGTAACAGCTGTTAAAGAAAACAATTTCCCATAACATTTTATAATTTTTTTCCTTCAAGTTAATTTGCTTTTAAACGAAAAGAAATTTAACGTGCCTGATGATTCAAAGAATTGAGTAAGCAAACGAAGGCATAACGCTTCCCGTCGACAACTCAGGGTGCAAATCTTTTCTTGTAGCATTGTGCCTTCGTTTGCTTACTCAATTCTTTAATTTGCTTTGCTTTGGAAAAAAAAATATGTATACTAGCCGGGTACCGTAGCTTTGCTCCGAAACCCTTGCATACATAGCATAAAAAAAAAAAACTTTATTTATTTAGCAAATTAATATCGAGATCGGAAAATATACAAGTTCCCAGCCCGTTATAGCCTTCTCTGGATAACTCAGATGTATTCCGGGTTGGCGCCACACACCTATATATCGATAAGGCAACTTTAAAGCAAAAATATAAATCCTCTTTATTCCCTATCCCGTGGGAATTCGAAAAATCTGGCCTTATTCCTTGTCTACATCATAAAGGGAACCTCTGTGCAACATTTCAGCTTTCTAGGTCCAAGGGTTTGGGCTGGGCGTTGATGAGTCAGTCAGTGAGTGAGTCAGGACTTTTCTTTTTACCTATAAGGTAGATATTATATGAAAGTGGGTATGTTGTCAATGTTAAAGTATTATTGGAAGCACTTTGATAGAACCGACTAGAATTGGGAAACCAGTGGTCCTTGACCTTTTAAACCTGATCCTTTCTGGCATCCCATTCTCATCAACTGCACCCTAAAATTTCATGAAACAATAATCCTAATGAAGATAATTGTAAGATTATTGTTAATAAAGTTTTTACATAAAATTAAGCTTCCTATTCCCTCCCTTATTTAAAAATGTTTAAAGAAACTATCTTTTTATCCACTGTTATATCCTTGCTTATTGCACTTAATTAAATTTCTAGTATTCTACCATATTTTATACAGACTATGTACATGATAACAAAATCAAAACAAATCTTCGTTTTGTATTTTAAATTCAAGTCATTCTCCTAAAACAATTTCAATACAAACATTTTTGGAAAACACTGGATTATTTAAAATTTGCAAAATTTCATCGAATGTTTCTCTAAACTATTAAAATCATAACAAAAATCTCTTATTTATGGTTGAAAAGAACATTTTTTTTTTCACTGTACTTGATACTTAAAACACTGGACTTTCCCTAAACTTCATGATTGGTTTTTTTGTTGTTGGATTTATTCCTGATCTGTAGCATGTAAAGGGAAATACAGCAACTACTGAACTAAAGTGCTATAAAAGTTGAATTAATTTCTTGCATTTAACAACAAAAAGTCCTTGTGCCATTTCTTTTTTTCTACGGAATCTGATGGCCTATTCACATACCATCTGGGACATGGATACCGTAGGTTGAGAACTGCTTGATTATTGCAGTACACAGCTTTAAGGGTCCTATCTTTCTTTCTCTTTTTAAATTGAACTCACAACTTGGTTCAATTAATTTAAGAATGATTTATAAATAATTCTAAAAAAACAAAAAACAAATTGTTTCTTCATAAAATCATTTAAATTATAGCAACAACAAAGTTAAAATTAAACAAACACTCAGTTTTTTTTTTAACAAATCATTTCCTTCTGTACAGCATTAAAGCATTTTCGGTTTCTGATGCTGATCCATCTGAGGTGTCGTCAATTGATGTGATCTGCCTCACTTTTGCTGCTCTATTGATTGGGTACGTTCTACAGGTGCAACTGCATTTACAGCATATCAATGACATTGCAACCACAATGCTGAAGGCAGCGATTACTGATGTTGTCAGAACAATTGCTGTCCACAACCTGAAAAGAAACATATAAGATGTAGGTGCTTTAATATTTTGAAATCCTATTTAAAAAAACAACAATGACTTTATTATAAATAGATTAAAAAATTGATTTATAAAATCTACAAAAGGAATTCTTGATATAATCATTAAAATGTGTTATACTACTTTAGTATTTTTTTTCTTTTTTTAATTTCTGATAATGATAACAAAAAAAGATTGCTTTAATAAACAGCACTTTTAATATTCTGTAAAATAAATATCTCTTATCTGAATTCATTTACTTTTCAGGTGATGCCATTCAACATATTTGATCAAAAGCAAGCAAAAAAATTAAACTCCTTAGCCAGGCAATTTATCTAATACTATATATTCAATTTATTCAAAAAAAAAAAAAAAAGGAACACGTGCTGGTGTTTTTAGTGTGATGTTTCATTCCATTGACACTAATGAATCTGATGGTGATAAGGAAAGAATACTATCTCATGATACAGAAGACTTGTTAAAAGATACCGACTCCATTATGTTTCAATGGATTGTTGATAAATTTCAGTGGTAGATATTTAAATAAATGAACATAACTGATATTCTTGTTGAGGATCAAACTAGTAAGTCCCATGTGCATTTCCAGGTAGATATAGAGATTTGAGGTCTCAACTGTTTCAATTCCATTTTCAAGGAAAGTATCAAGACAAAAAGATAGCAACAAAGGAGCTGGACAACATGTGGACTACATGGCATCAGAAGTAGTGGCCCAATTCCATGTAACCCACTGGTTTTTCTTTTCATCTGTGGTGTCTTTATCATTGTTCTCTAGGAAACGTAATTCTTCTAGTGCTCTAGAACAGTGTAGAACTTCCATCCCACAACAACAAGGACCTTTTTTTTTTACATTGTTTCATTTGCTTGCACTATTAAACACTACACATTAATTAATATTATAGAGTTTTTTAAAATTTTGATTAATCTACCCAATTACAAATTTTAATAGTAATAAGCTTTACTACCTATACTGTTCAGGATTTTCTTTAACTAAATGTTGTTCTTGGATTAACTTCTGTGCTATACACATTCCAACTATTTGAAAAAAAAAATAACAGTATTAATTTAATAAAGCTATAGAAAAACTATGAATTTATGTTTAACTTTCAAATATGGCAAAAACTGATTTTCAATGCCAATAATAAGAAAAGAAGTATATACTAAATCCTACAACTTAAATAATAATTACCATATATGCTCCAATAGAGGCCCCCGGCGTTTATTGCAAAACTAGCCTCAGCTCCCGGCACTTAATAGAGACCGGCTGTTATTAGAGGCCGGCCATTATTAACAAAAACCTTCAGAACGCAATATTTTTACACATAAATACCGGCTAATATTACAAACAGTTACTTTATTTGAATTTCACATGCTACATAAGACTGTTAAAGATAAATGGCAATGTCTTTCTGTACCTTTCGCTGCTATTCGTCGTCCGAATCCGCAATGATGGGCGGCCGCCTCACCGGAAGTTTCTGTCGTGTATTCCAACGCGCGAATCTTAAAGACAATGTCAAATGACCGTTTCGGCGGCATTTTGTAAGGCAATGTACGGTACCCGTAAGGTATTACACACGACTATTAAGATACGGACGCTTACACTAGTATTGGTAGGCAAATATCAAAGACCCGGCTACTGTTAGAGACCGGCTACTATTTGGCCGTGTCCCCTCTGAAGCCCGGCGCTTATTAGAGACCGACGACAATAAGAGCCTCGGCGTTTATTGGAGCATATATGGTACAAGGAAATAAAATGGAAGAAGAGCGCAACATGATTTTCTAATTTAATTTACGATTTCAATATTCTGCAACTCATTTCTTAAATGATTTCTTAAAAATATTAGTAACTAAGAATATAATTAAAACTCAAACTATTTAGTGTTATTACAAGAATAAATTAATTGAATATTAAATATAGAGTTTTAACATACCATCATTAACATCGGACAAATTCCCTTTCACTGAACAGCTTCCTGTAATATGATGGCATCCACACTGATTTGGACAATGACATCTATTACTGCATCCATTCCCAAACCAACCATAGGCACAAACTGAAAAATAATTATAAATGTCATCAACAGGTTAATTTATTTCTAATATTTTTAATTCTTAAATTAGTTATTTTAACTGTCAGAAACAAATACTGATAGTGTGAATTAAAATGTAAGAAAAGGAAGGAAGAAAAGATTTCAGTTAGATATCAAATTAAAATAAAAAACTCAAATCTAATGCACAGTTAAAACAATGTTGATAAATAAATTTAAAAGTTTTATCTCCATTTAATTATTCTAATAGAAAGTTAAATAATTCTTAATGAAAAAGAAATGCATTTGCTTCAAATGCAAAAATAGAATTATAACGTTATATTAAAATAGCTCTAATACACTGAAAAAGTAATGGATTAAAAGATTATCTAGTAAGCTTTCACTACTTACATTCTTCGCATAAGGCCCCTTTGAACCCTGCTCTGCATAGGCAGGTACCCTCGGTAGGCACACATTTGCCCCCATTCTTGCATTTACATCGTAAGCTGCATTGTGGACCCCAGAAACCAAATTCACATTCTATTGTTATAAATATAATACAACAAACCATTAGCAGCATTCTCAATGTAGTAATTATTAAGAAATCTTGCCAATAAAATAGAAAGCAATGTAGTTAGGAAACAATTTTATTTATTAGGTAACTCAAAAGGTAAAAGAAAGGTAACTCAAAACAAATTTCCGTTATTACTAATATGAAACACTGAGTTTTAATTTAAGTTACATTGACTGGTTGCAACATAGCTATGTTTCTGAAGTAAATTCTCAAACATAGAATAAATGATTCAACTTATTTTGGTAAGTTTATCTGTGACTTAAGTTTAAAGTAGTAGATTTTATGATGTTACTTCAGTGTATATCTACTATCTAAATAACAATTAACTTAAACACAAATAATAGAAAGTGAATCATTAATGTTTATTAATAACAACAGGGCTGCTAAAAACAAAGTTTAGCAGTTTTATTCTTGATAAATCATGGTCCACAGAGTTTCAAACTAAAATACACACCTTTCTGACAGTGATCTCCAGTCCAGCCCCAGTTACAAATACAGCCATCAGGTGTACAATGCCCATGGTCACTACAGTTATTTTTCTGACAAGGCACTTCACTGCAAGCAGGGCCCAACCATGGTTTATTGCAAATGCATTCTCCAGATCTGCAAGTTCCATGATTATTGCAATCAGGTGGATCACACAATGGTTCATGGGCACATATGATACTAGAAACAGGCCTGGTGCATTTAAGAAAGTTCTCTCCAGGACTAAAAAGGAAGAATGTTAAATATTATTAAATTGGTAATTAGGACCCATAATAGTAAAGCTATTCAAAATTTCTAGGATAAAAGAAAACATTTGAATGTATAAGTAACCGTGTGTTGTATCGTGCATTCTCAAAAACAAATAATGTTTTCAAGAGCTAGAGATTGAAACGAAAACTAAAAAGCCTTGTTTCTTGTATTATTTTTCTTGTTAACTCTTTTGTTGGATATCATCATGGAGGGCTTGTTGGGTTAATCTCCTACAATGTGAAGGGATTGTTTGAGTGAATCGCGATTAGTGATTACTTTGGATTGTCGAGGTATGGTCATAGGTTGTTGGCTCGTTCCAATGTGAATTCTATCAAGTGCAGATAATCTGCTATAAAACTCCATGTTTAGATCAGGAGAGGAGACTTTTTGACATATTTTTTCAGATCTTTATCCTTGTTTTTTCCTCGTCATGCATTTTTTTTTTATATCTCATAGGGGCTAATTTGAATTATGGGAAATTTGAAGCAGAAACTTTTCAGTGTAGTGTAACTTAATTTTTTCCCATGAGTCAAAATCTATTCAGTGAAGAAATGTGTAGTAAAGAATTCGTCGAGGTGGAGGATATTAGAATCTGAAACGAGAGGTGTTTAGCACACTTTCGTTCGGTTATCATCACCGTCGGATATTCTAATCACCGGAGTTCAAGTATTTCCCAGACAGGAGATGTCATCATGGGAAAAGTGAAATTCCTTGATTCAGCGAAGCTATAAGGAACTCTTGATGAGGGAGGCCATATTGTCAATGGGAACATTCTAATCTCCTTCGAGTGCTTGTTCTACTATATGTTTAAAAGGAGCTGCAAAAGTGTTAGTCATCATGGGAAAGGTGAAATTCCTTGATTCAGTGAAACTACAAGGATCTCCTGATGAGGGAAGCCATATTGTCAAGGGCAACGTTTATTCTTCTTCGAGGACTTGTTCTTCTATGTAAGACTGTTTTATTTATTTATTGTTAGATTGAAGTCAAAAGATTTATTTTATATTCTATTACAGTTAAAGATATGTTCGTTTAACTAATTATAGAACTCTTTTAATTCAGTAGTGGTCCTGAAAAGTTTAAAGTATATTTTGAATTAAGATTTGAAAGTTTAAATTTAAAATGGTTTATTGTTAATGTTCACTGTAATGAAAATAACCAATTACGCTTTAAATTATTCCTTCACCTATGACAGAAATTATAGGCATGAATTGTATATAGATATGTATTGTTAAATTACCCTAGGATATTTAATAATTATTTTATTTTATTTTAAATTACAAGACTTAATTTATTTTTCTGATATTTGTATTCGTTAAATCCATTTAAACTTGAGTCTTGAAAGTGAATTATTCATTCATTGTATTGCTAATAATGTTTGGGCCCATCGCCTATTCTACATTGATTCTATGGAAGTTTACGTTCTTCTCTATTTACGTTCTTTGTTTGGGCTTTAAAGAAAGTGCATTTCTTTTATTAGCAAATTTGCAATTAAGAATTGTTACCCAACTTTAGGTGAATGTAATAAATTGTTTTGTGCTTATTTGGATTTGTTTGATTTTAGTGAGTATTAATTTTTTTCCCCCTCCCCCTTCCACTGCGCAAATAAGTTTAACTCTGTTTTTTACTTACTTTTACCCCCCCCCCCCCGTTGTGTTTTATTTTTACTTTTCCCGTAGATGCCTAGAAGACCCTACAAGATCATTGATTGGATCTTAAATAAACATTCCTCTATTTGTAATTAGAAGAAAAATCTCTTTTCTAATTATATTTTCAATAAAAGGTGGAATAAAAGCTAGAATATTCCTAGCTTCTTCCACCTCAATAAATATTGCATCGAACCGAATTAATAAATATACTCCAGCCGTTACTAAAGTTGAAGAATGAACTAAAGCTGATACAGGTGTGGGAGCAGCCATCGCATGATGAAAAAGGAATCTGAGCTCTTTTTGTTATTGCAGCAATTAAAACACACATTCCTACTCATCACAATTCAGTTTTCTCTCCCATTTCAATATTAATTAAATAATTTCAATTACCATAATTAAATATTCAAGCAATAGAAATAAGTAAAGCTACATCCCCAATTCGATTTGACAAAACCGTTAATATCCCAGCATTAAATGAGCATCTATTTTGATAATAAATAACTAAACAATAAGATGCTAATCCTAGTCCATCCCAACCTAACAAAATTCTAATTAAATTAGGACTAATAATTAATAAAATTATGGACAAGACAAGCATTAAGACTAAAAGACAAAACTGATTCTTATTCAACTCACCCGATATATAATCAATTCTATAATATAAAACATTAGATGAAATAAATATAACAAAACTCATAAAAATCATAGAAATAATAATAATAATAATAATAATAATAATAATTTATTTGCCTTATAAAAGTTTGATAATACATAATAAATATGAGTGTGACTTCCCTGTGCCTTAAAGGTAGTCCTGTCGAGAAGGCAGGCAGGGAGTCAATTACAGGCAAGAAAAATAAAATAAAAAAAAATAAAATACAAAGAGCATTACTGGTTACATATATTGGAGAAAACAAAACAGAGCATAATACAAAAACATTGAAACTAATAAAATATAATGGGGATAAAAGGAACAGTTAATTTGTAATAAAAATGTGAAAAAGAATTACACAATTGTGGAGTTTAGATCTGGTGATATATACAATCTTCGTAAAATAACTAAGATAATGAAATATATAATTAAAAAATGTCATATAATTCGTGAACAGAGATTTTCGAATAAGAGGTTAAGCCTAGCCCAAATAGATGGAAAGTTAAGAGGATCAAAAGAGAAATAGCGAAACAAGGAAGAGGAGAGGAAAGGTTGGAAGATATCTGATGGAAGTAGACGTTTGCGACTTGACAACGGATAGATTAGGAATTAACTTATGAATTGGAGAGAAGAGAAGGTAAGAATGATAATTGTAAAATTGTGAAAGGTTATGTTAGTGGAGGCAGATGATGTTGTAGTTTTCTTTTGAACTGTTTTAAATTGGGACTTTCACGAATATTGGGGGGAATTTTATTCCACAGAGAAGGAGCAGAGTAGCTAACAGCTCTTTTTTGATAATTTGATGCGATTCTTGGAGTAAATAGAGTTGAGGAGGTTCTTGTATTGTAAAGATGTGACTGTGGCTTAGTAGTTAGTGTGATAGAAGAAGAGATATTTTTATTAAGTAATTTATTGGTGAAGAGAGCTAACTGTAGGTTATAGAGGTCATGGAAGGAGATAACTTTATATTTGTGCCAAAGAGATTTAGTCGAATATTGCATTGGCTTTCCATCCAAAAATCTCAGGAAGTGTTTTTGTGCCTTAAGAATCATGTTTTGATAAAATTTAGAGGCGGTGCCCCATATTGCAATACCGTAGCATATGTTGGAGTGGATTAAGGACCAATATAGATTTAGAAGTATTTGTGTCGGTAGAAAGTTTAGGTTTTTAATAATGCCCAAGTTTTTAGAAATTTTATAAGAAATTTGTTGCGCATGTAGATTCTATGAAAGATCCTGTGTTAGAAAGATACCTAAATATTTGAAGGAATGCACTTCCTAAAGGGCAGCGTTTTTATAAGTGACAGAAAAATTCTCTTTACAAAGGATTTTGTTTTTTTGATGGAAAAACATATATACTGTTTTCGATGTATTTAATTTCAGATCATTTAAAGACAACCAAGATTCAAGGTGATGGAGTGTTTGTTGAACATTTTCCTTGAGATCCTTTATACTTTTATTAGCAAAGAGAAGAGTCCCGTCATCCGCATAGAAGATGCATTTGTTAGCAGGAGAAGTGAGGAGGAGATCGTTAATAAATAGATTGAAGAGAAGGGGAGACAGAATGGAACCTTGCGGTAAGCCTTTGGATGTAGAAAACCAGGAGGAGTAGTATCCATTTAGAGTTAATTGATATTGGCGATTAGTTAGATAAGAAGCTAGCCATGACAATGGAGGGCCTCTAATACCGAAATGCTCTAATTTAGTCAGTAAGATGTCAATATTAATTAAATCAAATGCTTTCTTGAGATCAAGAAATAAACCTAAAACAATCTGCTTTGAGGCCATTTGATTTGTGATGAATTCTGTTAAATCTATTAGAGCTGTTTCAGTATTTTTTCGATGTGTGAAACCGTGTTGTTGTTCAGCAAGTAGTTTTTTCTGAGATATGAATGTAGATAACTTATTAAGAAAAAGCTTATCAAAGACTTTTGAGAACGTTTTAATTATAGATATAGGACGATAGTTGGCTAAATCGTTCACGTCACCTGATTTCCATAGTGGAATAATTTTAGCCTCTTTGAAGGAGAAAGGGAAGATGCCTTCTATGGCTGACATATTGAATATGTGAGCTAGAGGAAGAGAGATTTCATCTATGATGTTTTTAAGAAGATTAGGGGAGACCTCATCAGGTCCAGAAGAACTTTTATTACTTAACGATTTAATTGTATGTTCCACTTCAAGAGGGAAAGTTGGTGATAGATAAAAGGAAGAAGGAACTGGGTTGTGAGGTATAGAAATGTTACATACATCAAGAGAAGAAGAGGATGAGTGTGGAAGTAGCTTATTCAGAAAATGATTTAAATTTAAATATAGTCTACAATTATAAAAAAAGATATAACCCCTCTATTTAGATAAAAAAAAATTCCCAATCCAATAAAAGATATAACCCCTCTATTTAGATAAAAAAAAATTCCCAATCCAATAAAAAACCAAAATCAAATACTAAACATTACACTCCAAAAACAAAAGTTACTAAACTTAAAAATATTAAAAAAATTCTTCCCACCTTAAAATATTCACAAACAATTAAAATAACCAACTCTTTGACTTTTAGTCACTAAATAGTTAACAATGAAGTACATTTAAACTATAAAATAATCATTACCATGTCTTCGAATAATTCCAACTAAAACTCTTAACCCTAATCTCCCCTCACATGCAGCAATACAAGTAAACTAAAAATACCTCCATATCCTATTAAAAAAAACATAACCCAAACCTAAAAATAATCCCAACATTAAATATTCAATTCTTATTAAAACAAATAGCAAGTGTTTTCGATTAGAAACAAATATTACAGCACCTCTAAAAATTATAAAAGCAAAACAATATATAATCATTAGTTTTTAATCTTGGATTAATTCCACAAAAGAAAACACCATCCTTCTTCTAGTTTCTTTATCTATTAGTTTATCAGTGATTTTCACTTTTCTTTCTCGTCCCCTTTCTATTTTAATAGTCATTATTATTTCACAAACAATAATCTTAGCTGTTCTAGTAAGAATACTTAATATGTCTTACTGATTCAGTTATATTGCTACCGTATTTTACATCAATAGATTTTATTACTTATTAGAGCTTGGTAGTTTGGGGTTCTTTAATAAGAAATAAGAAAGGCAACTAATAAATGTTCAGTCTGAAAACTGAGCATGCATAATTGTATTAAACTGAGCTTTGCAAAAGTTCTTTCTGGTTGGCCTGGGACGCGAGGTTAAGGGCTCCTTTCACTCGTCCTAGCTCCTCTTTGAGTCGGGATGGCCCCTTCCGTTTTCCGATCCTCTGCACACCATGTGCGGGTCACTGCTTCTCCTTCTCGTACGTCTGATTGTCTGCACGGCTTGTGCGGGCAACTACTTCTCCTAACTGCTGAGCCAGGTGACTTCTCGTACGTCCGATAGACTGTCTGTACACCTTGTGCAGGCAACGGCTTCTTCTAACTGCTGAGCTGGGTGGCTTCTCGTAAGGGCTCCTGCCTTGAAACTAACTCCTCTCTCTTGTCCTGGCTAGAAGGCTGCTTCGTGACAAACTCTTCGTCTTACTCCGGCTGGAGAACACTGCATGGCTCACTGCCACAAAAACGAACTGCTTCACTCCCTGCAGCTCCTTGCCACTGAAACAAACTCTCTCTTCTTCGGCTGAAGGAGCTCCAGTGTGGCTAGCTGCCACTGAACGAACCACCAAGTCTGACTCGGCATCCCTATTTAAGGCCATGTCCAGCCTCACTCTGGCTTTAGATCGAGTCAACTCTCTATAGGGAAGCCGGATTGGGCAAATCCACTCCTTAGGAGGGAAGTCGGCTCAAACCACCGGTAACAATATTTTATTCCTAATTTTCTTAGGGGGAATACTAGTCCTTTTTATTTACATTGCCTCTTTAGCTTCAAATGAAATTTTCTTAAAAACAAGTTTATTTAAAATTCTAAAAATTTTTATTATTCCTTTGTTAGTCTCTTTATTCCATTATATAATAGAAAAAAATTATTTTCCTATTCCATTGTACCCCAAAATATTGATATTAACCTCATTATCAATAAATTTTATATCCAGAATTATCTCCTAACGCTTCATTTAATCTTGTACCTTCTTATTACTTTATTCGCTGTAATTAAAATTACTAAATTTAATAAAGAACAAAGTCTCTATTTAGCAAATTAACATGAAAAGCAGAAGACAAAAACATTATTACCATTCATCTGAAGGATAATTGACCACAGTACCATTGATTGCAAATGTAGCTGAACCACCTCCATCAGTATTGATAGCATTTGTAGCACCCAGTTTCTTTAAGATGCCTGCCATTTCATATAAATTGGCTCTGTGAAAAAAAATTTAAAAAAAGCACTAATTATTCTAATTTAACTTTAACTTCCTTCACCCTTTGTAAATATAAGTATATCCAAAACACTTTTTTAAATAAAAGCATAAAAATGAAGGTCATAGTACTTGCAAATCTGCAAATTGGAGGTAAAAGGCACTATGTCACAAATGTTAAATTTTTCAGGAGCCAGCTGAATGATTCATTTACAAAATGTTTTCTTAAATTTTGCCCTTTGATTGACACTCTTTGTAAACTTTTTTTATGGCATAGTACATACAGTTTATACATATCTAACATACATATTTTAGATTTTGATAATCTTTAATAATAGTGCTCTTAACCAAGCAAACATGTTGATACATATGCCGTTTCCAACTGGATAAATCTGTTATTTTTAGGCTTATTAGGACTTAGTGCTTTGTACCTCTGAAAAAAACACAAAATTTTGCTTAGGACACTGTTAAAACCTTAATTTTGTAAAAAATGGGCATAGTGCCTTTTTACCTCCGATACACAGATATAAAAAGCTACTAAGAATACCATAATTTCATTACATTTGAACTTTGGCCACAACTCCTGGCCAGTCATTGATAACCAATGTTATTAATTATTTACAGTTTAAAGCTTAAAGCAAACTTATTTTATTGCAAAAAGATATTAACTTATATAAAAAATAATAATAACTTGTCATTATGCAATCAAACCAGTGTTTGGTTCTGATGTTCAATGATGTACCAATAAATTTGTAGGCAACTCTGTTAAATACAGAGAAAATACAGTAAAATAAGAGGCACAGATGGAAAGAGGAAGTACTGTAAAAGCACTTATTTTCGCGAGCCGTAATTTTCGTGAAAATAAAGATATCGGTGATTTTGCGAGCTGAAAATTTAGCAAATTTTACATGAACAGTGAAAATTTCGCGAATTTTACATGAACAGAACCGAATTCAACCGAAAAAAAGTAATTCGCGAGGCTTAAATTTTCGCAATTACGACAGGCTCGCGAAATTCGCGAAAATTAAAGCCTCGCGAAAATAAGTGCTTTTACAGTATTCAAGTTTTATTTGTTACATTCAATATGTCAGCCTTTGGTCACTCATCAAATCGAGTTACTGCAACACTCAGTGCAACATGTCTGCATCAGTGCTGTCTACGACTAGCGTTATGCATGTCTTTAGCTCTTGCATGTTTGTAGGGAGAGGTAGTACAAAAATCGTGTCCTTGACGTAGCCCCAGTGGCAGTTTAAGGAAACAGGCCCAGGTGGCAAATCTCTCAAAGGGCCCGTCTTGCAGTGAATAATTAGAATCTTGTTTCCTAATAGTTTTTATACTTTTATTATATTTTATGATAAAAGAATAGTTTAATATAAAAAGAGAACTCATAAAACATCTTTTTAAGAATAACAATATGTTACATATATTTATTCAAAAATTCAATTGCGTTTAAATATTTTATGTGGTCTAGATTCCTCGCCTCGCTTTTTGTTCAGCAAAGACTTTAATAGTAGAACTCAAATCGATTCTGTTAGCTACTGATCGTTGATGTTGAAAATACTGAAGTCGTTGAGAGTTTCTTCGGCCAAAGTACCACGACAATACTCTTTGATTCTTTTCAATGAGCTCATCACTCGTTCAGCTCTTGATGTGTTGACCGAAAGTGTGAGAAATAATTGAAATAAGCTACTGTACTCCGGGAAACTATCCATCAAATTTTTCTCATTGATGAATTCCAAATTCTTCAAAGGACTATCATTAAAAGAATCACAATTATGCTAGAAGAACAAGTCAGCGAAGCTGTTTAACTCATATTTGAGATCAGTTGTGAAAAAAATCAGCATATTTATCCATGAAGATGCTCACACTAGTTTAAACTCATCTTGTTTTATGTGCTTAAAGTTTTCAGGCTTCGGGAATCCAAAAACTGCATTATTTCTTGGAATCCATTTGCCCTTTCTTCTAATTCGATACACATCATAGTAACCAATTCAATGTTTGTTGGCAGTTTCCAGAAGGCTGTGAGCAGCTGTCTTGCCAGACATTTTTTTGGTCTGTCGTTGTCTGATGACTGGAAAATCAGCATGTTCTCAGTCCATTTCTTCCCATTTAGATTTTGTTTTCATGGCAAAAGTATTGTACTTGATTTCACTTCTCAAATCTTTCAATTTCTTTAACGCTTTTTGAAGGCAATTCTGGGCCATCGTAAGATCTAATTCTATTTTCTGAAATTGCGCTGGGGCAACATTGATTATTGCAAGTACAGAATGCCACTATGAAAGATTCACTAAAAACAACTAATTTACTGACGAAAGCAAAGAACAGGTGTTCATAATGTCACCTCCAGTAGCCGTGACTCTCAAAGTCTCTTTTCAAGGCAATCAACGATGCGATCCAAATTTTGGACAATTGCTTCTACTGCTTTTAGACGTGCAGACCATCAGATGATATTCAACTTTTTGACATGAAGTCATCAATTCATGTGATTCATCTATGTCACAATTGGACTCAAAGATTTCTTTCTCCAACTCTGAGAAGCGAATAAGAAAACTGTTGGAGTTTTGTAATGAATTTTCACTTGCTTGCAGAAGGTTCTTTCAGGATCTATGGGAATGTGAAAAATAGATGAAAATCCTTTGTATTGTTGCAAAGAATACTTTGATTGAAGGGCTGGCATTGTCTTCAGCTGCATGGACTAATACCAAATTCAGTTGATGTGCTGCCAAATGGACATAGGGCAAAAATGCTTCTTCTCCAACATATTCCTTGATTTTCACCTGCAAACCATCTTGATTTCCTGCCATAACTGACGCACCATCATAACCCTGACCACATAAATACATCTTTCTGAATCCATATTTATCAAATAATATCTTAGTGCGCTGCAAATTGACATGGCATATCCTTTCTGCATTTGAATGAAGCAAAGAAACTTCCTTTAATGCATCTATTTCAAACTCCTGTCTTATCTTTCTCGATTAGAACGTACCGTATCAAAATGGCCATCTGATCCAGGTGAGCAATATCCGTCATCGAGTTGACAATTATTATAAAAAAAAATTATCTCCTTGCATTCCTTGATAACAAATGTACTTGTTTGATCTGCCAATGTACTCAAGAACTCATAACTTATTGTTTTACTCAAATACTTAATTCTACCTGGAGATTCTATTAGCACATATAAAACTAGATTATGTTGGGAAATCAATTTGATGATAGTGAGATAAATACTAGGATATTCTTCCTGTAAATTTTTGCACTGACCATGAAATGCAACTCCCAAACCAGAAAGTTTTCACAGTATCAAAAAGATATATATTTTTTTTATTGTATGTTTTTTATGCTATGTGGGAGACCAAAAATCTGCCATGTAGATACTGGTCTCCATGTTTGCTCGTCATTCTTAAGTATCAAAAAGAATGTTTTAGAATTGTGCGCCATTTTTTAGCTTCTTCACTGATTTGTTGATCTAATTTATGACGAATATCTTCTCTCTGAAGAAATAATTGCAGCTGCAACTGCATTGTTAAGGTGAACTTTACTCAAACTATGCTGTGTAGCAGAATGATGAAAATGTCCGTGAAACCAGTACACCATATAGTTTTCTTTGTAATTTCATCACCAAACAACCAACAACGACAATATGCATAATTTGTAGTCAGTGAGTATGACAATCAAGGACTGCAATTAGTTTCCAAGAAAGGCTTTTTCTTGTTCTTGTAATAGAATGATGAATTGAAACAACGTTTATCATTCAACTGCTTGAATTCTCTGTTGGGCATATCAGATTCTATAGGTAGACAAGGGCCTACTAACAAGAGAGCTCTTATTTGGTCCTCATTTAAAGAAGCAGGATTTTCATAAAGATCTTTATAATTATCAAATTTATGATAAGTGAAAACACAGTTGTTGGAGATGTGTTTTTTTTCTGTTTGAAGAGTTCAATTCTCCAGTGATTCCAATTTGTCTTTATTTTGATTCTGACTCATCTCATTATTAGAAGTTATGGGATTTCTTACAGAAGATTCAACAACAACTGAGTCACTTTCAATAGATTCATTAGTGTTAGGTACATTGCCAGGGAATGAATTGCCATGTGTAAATATATGATGGTAATCCGCTTCATACTTAATTTCAGTTGGTGTATAGGAATTAATTTGCAAGAATTTGCTCACTTTTGCTTGTCTCAAATTATTTGCAGTCTCCTCTAACTTCCTCTTCTCTTTTTATTTTCAGGTAACTGCTTCTTGTACTCCATGTTTTCTAAAAGCACACAAAAACACAACCGATCTGCTAATACTTGATGATATTTTTTTCGGATGGGCTGGAAATTCACTAGCTTTTACAAAACTTAAGAAGAGATCACTAGAAAAACATGTGTCTTTTTGTATTTCTTTTTTGAAGATGTTGAGACATTTAATGGTGTCTTTTCTAATAAGAACCCCCCCCCATACCTTATTATGAGACATTATACATATCTTTTATAATAAAATGTCTTCAAAAAAGTCACTGATTTTTCTAATGATGTCACATTAAATAGTATTCAATGTACATAATAATGATTCTCAATAGTTCTGAAAAAAGGTTCAAGTTACCAAGCCAATAATTTTATTTTTGAAAGTGAAGAGACTTCTATTTCCAACAAGATGGTGCACCTCTACACTACCATAATGCCATCTGTGAATATCTGAATCACACATTGCCACAACTATCTTTGTGATGCAGTGTGACCTTTTCCTGTGGGGCTATATCAAGGACACTGTTTTTGTGCCACCGTTCCCTGCAAGCATGCAAGAGCTACAGACACACATAACACTAATCGTAGACAGCACTGATACAGACATGTTGTACCGAGAATTGCAGGAACTCGACTATAGATTTGGCAAGTGACCAAGGCTGACATATTGAATGTAACAAATAAAACTTGAATACTTCCTCTTTCCATCTGCACCATTTTCAAACAGTACCACTATTTCTGAATCACCTGTATTTCATGGAGTAATTGCAATTTGTGCAAAGGTGAGAATAATATCCTAATGTATAACTTTAAAATAAGAAAGAATTGAAACAGTTTTTTGACATCAGATATTTTAATTTAAAATGACTGTTAGGCCCAACACAAGACTCAACAAAACAAACAAA
>JAFIDM010009631.1:262479483-262656408 GCA_023159025.1 Thereuonema tuberculata | reverse complement strand
CAGTCATTTTAAGTTGAATTGACGGCACGTTAAACCCAATTTTTTAGATTTTTTAGATATTTTAATGTTGATAAATAATGAAAAACTGCCATATGTTTAATCTGTAGGAAAGTCCACAGCAATTCTGCCACAAACAATCAACTCAGTATGATGAACTAGGAGAGATCCGTACTCTGTTTAAATGTAACTAAATTTTCAGTTAATAGGCTTGAAAAGCTTGTTGAAATAACTTACCCATCTTGATAGGTTTTCCCATCAACATGTAAAATGATAACTCGCCCTTCTTGAGTGAAGCCAATGGCTGTTCTTGCTGATCTTACATTTATAAAAGCATCAAAAGAACCTACAAATAAATACATTAATCATAAATAATTTATTACTATTAAAAAATATTTATCTAAAAAAAGGAATAAATATTGAAAAGGGATACCAAGGAAATTAAATTTAGTCTCTTTTTTTTCCTATTTTATTCTTTTACCAAAATTTTTTACAGCAAATTAGGAGATTTCTTTACTTCTGGGATACTTTGAAGATCTACAACTCTTCTGGAGTTAAAAGTAAGAAAATTTTTAAGTTGAGAAAAAATTACTAGAAAATTAAAATAATAACCAATTTATGAAGAGCCAGGAAATTTTTCACACTTACAAAAATATTAGGAACTTATTTTGAACAATTAAGCAATTGAAAAGAAGTCAATTTCAGCATTTCCCAGAATATATACAACTGAAGCTTAATTAAAATGAAGAAAGTCTTTAGTAAATAATAATTTGACAAAATAGATTTCTTTAGCATGTAATCATCATCCTTTCAAGAAACTAGGCCGACTCACCTAATCCAAACTGAATCCATCTCTTCATAGGGCAGCTTCTGCTCCTATTCCTTTTTGGAATGTAATTTAGAATTTTTCGGAGGATTCTATTTTTCTGTAGACTTGATACATGAATCAACCTATTTATTTAAATATTTATTAATTTTTTTTAACTGTATGTTGAATGGATAATAGGATTGATCCTCGGCTTCTGATAATCTCATTTTGTTTTTGTTCAATAAGGTGAGTTTTTCTGTTTTCACTAGGTACTTCACTTCAGTTGCTTGTATCCACTGTTCATCTTTTTCTCCAAGTGTAGCCGATTTCATTTCCATATCATAGAGTAGATTTGGTTATTATTTTGTAAACTCTCAAACTGTGTGTGTGATTCTAATTTGGTTTAAAGACTTTATTGATAATGCTTTTGACTCTAGAGAAATTCGTTAATTTGAAATTAATATCCATGTCATTTACATAAGACATTCTACATCCTAAATATTGGAAATTATTAACATGTTCAATTATATTCTTGTTTAACAATTTTACTTCTGATTGGATTGGCATCTAGAAGGCCATGATCTTTGTTTTGTCAGTTAATATTTTGAGGCCATATTAAACAACTGTGTTACCTAGGCTAAAAACTTTTTGAAGTTCATCTTCTGTTCTTTCGAAAATTATTTGATTGTCAGCAAAAAGCATGGTAAACATTTAAAAAAACTCTAAACTCTAAACATTTTGAGTTATTTGAAAACAATTTCTATTGATATTCCTGCAATCATTATTTTATTTTCATACATATTAAATAATATCAGAGATAAGCCATGTTTTCCTCAATATCTAAATAAAAAATATTTTAGGTTTACCTTATTTCCCAAAAATTTCTATTTAACAGTTTCTAGATACAACATTTTTGAAGGATAAATGATGGAAAAAAAAAAGCTGTGAAAATAACTGTACTATAAGCTATACGACTATTTTTAATTCATTATTTCATCAAGTTTTCAATTCTCCATGCATATAATAAAACACTTCTCTCTCCACTAATCAAGGTTTCATAATAAAATGTGATGACAAAAAATAAAATGGTTTAAATATATACAGTCGGACCTCTATTTAATGAAGTCGCTAAATCCCGAAAAAAAGTTCGTTATATGGAAAATTCGTTAAATAGAGATTCACCTTTTAAAATTACTTTAAACTAAATAAGACAGATTTAAAATACATAAACAATAAATATTATTAAAAAAGTAATAATTTTAATGACATAAAGCATATATTACCATTATGCTTACTTAAATTTTACTAATATATAGTCTGTTAATTTTGTCTGGGTTTTTTTTTTTTTTATGAAAGTGTTTTCGCTCATAGTATGTCTCGCATCTTTGCAATGCACCAAAAACCCTTTCAGACGTATTTTCTTCAAATTATAATCTGCGTCGGACTGTTTCAAATGATTTTAGCATTTCATCATACGAAGGTTTTTTTTTTTTTTATTTCTGCATCATGATCATTTCCATTTTGATCATCTTCCTCTTCATCGCAATTCATTGCTGTATTGTTTTTATTTTTCACACTGTCCAAAATATCCGATTCGGTTAGTGTTTCCGAGGTCTCAACTTCAAAATCAAGTGAAAGATAATCATCAATCAGCACATCATCGTTAATTTCTTCTTTTTCCCTCAGCTGTATCCTCGAAAAAGTTCGTTAAATAGAAAATGCACTTCGCTATTTGGAGGTTATTTTACGAAGAAATTAGCAAAATGTTCTTGGTTCCAAAGAAAAGTTCGCAAAATAGAGGTTCGTTAAATAGAGGTCCGACTGTACATAAAAAAAAAAAAAAAAATTAAAATATAAAGTTACCAGTTTCTTGTACATCAGGGCATTCAATTTTTTTGCTGCTTTCAATAAATGTTTCACCGTCTCTTAATAACCAAATTACACCCCCTACTAGTTGCTGAAATCCATTTTTATCAACTGTTACATCATCTGATGGAAGATAACTACAAGAAAACAAAATATAATAATAATAACAGCAATCTAATTAGAATTTTCAGTTGTTAATTTAATAACTAACTTATTACAAATAAATAGCTCAAAGGAAAAAAAAAATGAATGGAAATTATCCTCTTTCTAACTTTCACTGATTTTGAAAAGGCATACGAGAGAATACAAACACGAATACAATAGTTTGTATTCTGAATGAATTTAATATTTTGTGTAACACATGGAAAGCAATTGGATATCTGAAAATTAAATCAAATAAAAACAATGCTTGAATATATAAATTAAAGATGTTTTAGGTTTTGTTTTTGTTTTTTATTAACAAGGCAGATTTTTGCAGCACAATTAGCTTTCCTATATGTAATAAATCAGTGAGTAGTGTCAATAACTATGCAAAAGTTCTACTTTCAGCAGCAAATATGTCAATTAGGAATACCTTTAAAAGGATACCTGCTTGCTTTCTTTCACGATTTGGCATCAGCCATTTTGATGCCAATGACAGCGAAGTATATCTGGAGAAACAGCATCCAAAATCATTCCTTCAACAGCATAGTAAGGAACAGTTCTGGTGGTGGATGGATAAATGGCATGGACAAGTTATCTTTAGTGAAGATTATACATCTCTTTGATAGTGGAAATTTGACTCCCAAGATATCAAGAAAAATCCCAGAACTCCAAGAGCAACTCTTTTATAGGCATTGACACAGGATAAGGCTTATGAATAAAACTGTTGTAATTGACAGTGGTTGTTCAGTCAGGTCTCCACATCTAAATCATCCACAGAATGTTTGCCTTAGTTTCAGATGGCAAACTGTACGTACAGTGTCAACCCTCTCCAAAAAGAACTTGCAAGCTGAAAATGGATCTTAGGAAGGAATGCAAATATTAACTGAGGTCCTGAACTATTTTGTTGGAAGCAAGAGACTTCGTTATGAAGCCTGTACAGCAGTTGGAGGTGACCATGCACCACATGACCTCAAGAAAGCTTTGAAACTTGGCATTTACATACTTAAAACAAAATTAACTTACGATCAAAACATCACATTTTAGGAAAAAGCCTTACATAGTTACATCTAATTACATGTCCAAACAGAGTTTTATTAAATCCCACTTCAAGTTTCCTTCAACTACTTCCATTTATGACATTTAATATCTGCATCCCACAATTTACAGTATCCGATATTGTAAGTATACAATAATGTGTTCAATGTGGTAGCATTTTTCCTCTTTCATTTAGTAGCAGGAATTATAACTCTGCATTTTATGAAGCTTAATTTTTTTGTTTGTTTATTTCCAATTCAGTCATGAAGTTTAGCTTCTATCATAAAATGAAACAAAGTTTTATAAAATAAAGTGTATACAGTAAAACCTCGTTAAGTCTTCACTCAAGGGACCAAACATTTTTGACGACTTAAGCGGAGTGGGAATTTTTGAAAAAAAAAAAACAAACAAAAAAAAATTCTGAAATACAGTATTTTCATGAATTGTTGTAGGATTCGGTGAGAAAAACAAGATTTTCAGAAATCAATTCATGCAAATGAATGAGTGGAAAATAAAAAAAAAAACACTTTTTATAGTTATCACATTTTAATCGTTTTAAAAGAAAGGCAAAGTCTGTCTTTGAAACGTTCCAGCCAACCATTGCTGCCGCCAAAATCTTCAATGTTCAACTCCTTAGCAATTTCCATGGCTTTTTCTTTGAGAATCATCACAGAAACTGCCACATTTTGCAATATGACATGTTTTAGCCATCGAACTAAAACCTCCTCGATCTCGTCAAACTTCGATTTCCTCATTCTCTTTCTTTTGTCTTTGCAGTCAGTTTCTTCAATTACTTATTTCGATGATAGAATATCGTTTAATGTAGTCCTGGGAATATGGTGTTCTTTGGCAAAAGCTGTTTTCAAAACATTTGATTTTTCAAAAAGTACAATTAAGTCTTTTTTTCTTTAAAAGATAACGAGGTAAGTTTCCGTTTCCCTTGCATGTTAAAAACGTAATCGAACCACGAAATTGCAAGAGAAAGAATAGCCCTTATAGCGAGGTTTACTCGCTATAAAATGAAGTCACACTCAAGAGCGGTCAAGAAAAACATCTACACGTGAAAGAGCAAGAAGTGTGCTTTGAATGATTAGCAGCGAGATTCCAAGAATCCAAATCCAAATGAAGTGACAGGCATGGTTGAAAATTCCCCGTAAAGGCTTGGCTTTCTTAAAGTGAAGGGGCGGGGCTGAAAAGACAACACGATGGCATGCAAAATGGAGAAGAAAGATGCTTTTGGCCATTTTGAGGGTGACGAGTTATCCGGAATAGAATTAAATTTGGTGACGGGTAAAGGAGGGTTATTTTACATTATTGTGTATGAGACCTTGTCGGGACCAAAGGAAATCGACGACTTAACGAGGGTTTTACTGTATTTAGTTGCTACACTGGGAAATCTGCAAGTGGTTTTACAGAGAAAAAAAAAATCCTTCCAATTAATATTAGAAATACAAACAATGCTCTAATCAATAAACATAATTGCTTATTTTATGTGTTAATTTATTCATACCTCTGAAATACATCCAATTATTACAGTTAACTCTTATCACTTTAAACTGACCAACAATTAACTATCTTAGTAATTTCAAGTGTTTGTTCTGCAAAATGTTGGTTACACTATTGTTCATGTCAAAGCTTCTATTAATCAAAGATAACAGAATTTGTAACTTAATGGATTGAAATAGATAAGAATAGTTGCATTACTGTACATAGATAATTAATTCATTTTGCTTCTTCTGAAGACAATCTTCAAAGAAAAACCACTTTTAAAAATCAAGTAATAGACAATTAAAATATTAATATTTTAATTAGTAAAGCAGCGGCCTTTAACAGCAAAGAATTACAAACAAATCTTTATCTAATTACCAATAACACAATAAAGATATTTAGATACATTGGAAACACCCACTTCTTTAGTCCTTCAGGAAAACTAGATTTTCAATTGTCAAGATTGCCAAATGGCTAAGACTTATAAATTTTTAAAATAATTTAGATAAACGAATAAGAGAACTAAGGGAATACTGATTTATATTCTTATCAACTCAAGAATTTAAAATTTAGATATAAAACAGCTCTTTGTTGATAGAAGAAATCAGAGAAGAAAATACTGAAATGAAAATATTTGGGTGACTGAAATCAAAATTATTTGTCCTTTTTTTAAAATTATTTAAGGTTTTTTCTACAGGATTACAGTCCATCAGTTTTATTCTGTATTCCACAATTCATTTACAAGAAGAAACTATTAAAAGCATAAAATACTGTAATTTAGTCTTCCAAGGGCAAAAGTTAAATCTTGAAAAAGTGGTTCGTAAGGTCTCACATTTGATTTGTTTATGCCTTTTGAATAGAGTTTGGTGTTTCTCCAGGATGCAGGAAAGTTCATGAGGTGTGATACAAAAAACAAAATATTGCCTTTCTTCAAATAATTATAACTCAACTCTTGAATTGAAATATAAGTTATCAAGGTATTGATAACACTAACATTGCCACGGCTGATGTATAAACTTTAAAATGTACATTAGATTATAAAAAACTTAATATAAACTTACCCTATAAATAATGTTCCATCATTTTTTATTCCAAAATGAACATTTTGAATCCCACCCGAAGTCTGTACTAATTTTCCATCACTAATTAAGTTTCCTATAAAAATATCATTATTTTAAAAAATTAATATGCAACTAATAATTGCATTTCCCAATTTTTTGAAAATCAAAATAATAAATATTTGAGTTGTTACCATCTTCTCAGTATGACAAAACATTTTATTTAACACAGTTTTTTTTTTAAAAAAACTGTCTACAGTTTTAAATTCCATTGAACTATGTCCTACATACATCTACCATAATTTAATGATTAGGCAGACAGGTGCTCTTCTAATAACGAACACACATTTGCAATTAAATTCTCATTAAAATGTTATTTACCTGTTTTGATTTGAAAATTTCTGTCATTTTTTTTTTTTTTTTTTTAATTTACTAAATTCTATTTTAAATTCATTGACAGAATGGCTGTATTTACACACAAGGTCATTGCCAGAGCATGCAGATAGCAAGTAAAAGGTGAAATTTCGAGAGTTATCTTTATAAAAAGAATTACACTTATTGAAAAAATATAAAATCTACGAGGCAGATTCAAAAAAGTAACACATTATAATCATCAGTGTTGCTATATATACTGTAAGTTATAAATAAAACCTTTGAATCTGAATTTTTGTAAGCCAAATTACGTTTTAAGCAAAACACTGTAAAACATGAAGAAAAGTTTTAGTTTAACAAATCTCATTATAAGCCTATAACATCAGGGAAGCTTAACATCTAGCCATTTAAAAAACAATGAATTTAGACAAGTCATTTTGTAATTATACTATTCAGTAATCACTTTAATCATGATTTGATTGCAGACATTGAAGAACTGTGTCGTCGTCCCCCCCCCCCTCTCTCTCTCTCTCTCTCTCTCTCTCTATATATATATATATATATATATATATATATATATACACACACACACACACACAAGAGTACCCGTATCCTGTTTATCTTGAAAACCACAGGGTACAAGTTGTTTGTGTGAAACTTTTCATTACCAAATAGTACTCAAAGAATCAAATTGTCGCATTGTGAATGTCAAGTAGAAACCAGAAGTGCGGGTAATTGGGGTTAGCTTTGAAATTTCAAATTAGAAAGTAGGTTATGTGGGATATCTTTAGATAGGTCTTTTGAAAAGAAACAACTTTTACGAAAATCGTTTTTCTCTAACGTTCCTTGTTTAGTCAGAATTCAGGAAAAACTAAAATGATGGTGCTTGTCATCAAGATACATTGGAACAACTGCAGATGTTGACAACAAAGAAATTGACAAAAGTCCAATCAGTGTTCAAAACATGCAACACAGAGTAATGTGGGAAGGAAACACAATTAAAACTAAAACTGTTTTGCTCTAGCGATCCTTGTTTATTCAAAATTACAAATCATAACATAACATAAAAATGAGAAGATGTGTCATCTGAAATACAGGATGCATCCCCTAGGTCAAAAGATGATCAAAATGTCCACTGCCTTGTGCCAAACACCATTGGATTCTCATTCAATATGGATGAAGTCACTCACAGAATTTCAGCAGTGCTGAGAGACCATCAAGCTTCTGTAATTCAATGTTCCATGTCGTCCCTTGTAGTTGTATGCTCTTGGTATATGACGTTTTTAACTCGTCCCCACAGAAAGAAGTCTAAAGTAAAGTCAAGACAGTGATATGGCTAGGCTACCAGTCTTCCTCGTCCAATTTAATGTCCAAGGAACAACTGGTCGTAACTTGTCGAGCCACCGAAAAGGGAGCTTGACAGGTTGCTGAAAAGTTCAGTCAGTACTGAACAGTAAAACAAACCACAATAATTGAAGACTGTCAAACAGTGGCAGGCAACAATTACAATCATGACTACTGGCATGTGTTCCAGTTCCAGACACGTATTTCCTTTTCACATTTACTCTGTGATGCACATTCTGAACATTGATTGTATCATTGTCAATTTCATTGTTGTCAACAATTGTTCCGATGAGTATCTTGATGATAAGCATTTAGTTTTTCCTGAATTGTGACTAAACACAGAATGTTAGAGAAAAAAAGTTGTTTCGTTTTTCCTATCCCTATCCAATGAAAGCCCACATGATCTATGTTCTAAGTTGAAATTTCAAAGCTGACCCCGATTTCATCCATTCACAATGTCACCATTCGATTCTTTGCGAACCTGTACCCTGTGGTTTTCGTCTATGTTCTAAGTTGAAATTTCAAAGCTGACCCCGATTTCATCCATTCACAATGTCACCATTCGATTCTTTGCGAACCTGTACCCTGTGGTTTTCGAGAAAAACAGGGGATACAGGTGCTCTTGAACACTTGTACATTATGGTGATGGTCAATATGTCCCAATGCTAAGGTAGGAGCACTCACTGTTGAAACAGTTTAAATGTTGTAAGTAGGTGAATTTAATGATGAAGCACTATTAATTAATGAATTAATTTTCAGTCTTCTTTATTTAAAACTCAGTTTATTTACTACAAAAAGAAAAAAAAATCGTTCATGAATCGTTCATGAAAGAAAAATCGTTCTTAATAAATGCCTGCCCTTCCTCAGTAAAAGAAAGCAGTTAACTGTTTAATGGTGAAGCTATTCAAATGTAACCCACAGAAATCCTACTTAAGTACACTAGTAGCAGCACAATGTTTCTACTCCATATTGTATATTAATCCATATCGGGTCTTCTGGAACTATCTGGAACCTTCAGGAACAATCTAGGGCCTAGACTATAAAAGCAGGCCATCACGTGCAGTTCAATTGTCAACAGGCAGCCAAAGAGTACATTTCACCTAAGGTTGGTCTCTCAGTAAGCTGTTGTGTAAGGACTCAAAAGAAGTGTTTTAGGTTGGTTTTTTTTTTTTGAAGAAATTGCTACTGTTGATGGGCCTGCTACACGTAAAACGATGAATGTTCGGCTATGTTTCACAAATCATGAGGGTTATTCCATGTCAATTTAACCAGGCCATGACACACACCACCTCAGATTTTCATGAAACTTCTTTAACTTGTTACTACCACTAAGTTAGGAACCCATGCAAAAATTTTCCTCCCTAGTCCCGTACTTTCTGAGATTAAAAATGGTAAAGTTTTGAAAAATTGCATGTAAATGTTGTTTTTGAGGTTTCGCATAAGGAGTGCAGTATTTAAGGAAAGAATTCATAGCTCTATGTATAAACAACATCACTGTGAAATTTTTACTGTATGTCAATCAAAGTGTATAGATTTAAGAAAAAAATGTTGTATAAACATTGCTTTCCTCTAAGAATCACTAAAATTACATTAGTTGGTTATTAACAAATTTTTAAGTGTAAACCAATGGCATTTGTAAGTGAACATTATGACATGAGGCAGAGGAGTTATCAGCCCCTCCCCCCTTTTTTTTAATTATACCTCCAAGTGTGGTCTAAAAGGCCTGCTAATATATTTACCTTAATTTATAAATTACAATAGAAAAGGAATATGATAGCGTGTGTAGGAAAAAGGTGTGGGAAGTAATGGAGAAGATGGGGGTGGATAAAGGGACTGTTAGTAGAGTGAAGGAGATGTATTGTGGAAGAGTGAGTTGTGTGAAAGTGGGAGGGGAAAGAAGAGACTGGTTCAAACAAAGGAGTGGTCTGAAACAGGGCAGTGCACTGTCCCCCCTGCTCTTCATTGTGGTATGGATGAAATTATGACACAGATGGTGGAAAGAGTTGGGGAAGATAAGATGAAGGCAATGGTGTTTGCAGATGATCTGATGGTCTGGGAAACAAGGAGGAGGAGTTTCAGGAGCAACTGAAGGCTTGGGAAGCAATGCTGGATGAATACGGGATGAAATTTAACATAGGTAAATGCGAGATTCTGTTGACGACCAGGAAAAAGAATAGACCGGTGAGTGGGATCACACTTGGAGGAGGACTGCTGAAGAGGGTGGAAAGTTTCAAGTACTTGGGAAGCGTGGTGGAGGAAAATGGGAGAAATGACAAAGAGATAACGCAATGTGGCAGAAAGGCAGAAGCTTTCCTGAGATGCATTAGGAGTTTGGTGTGGAATAATGATGTCCAGCAAAGAAGTGCTGTACCAATGCTACTATGTCCCTATAATGACATATGCATCAGAAGCGTGGACAATGAAGAAAAGAGACAAGCAGGTTGAGGGCTAGTGAAATGAAATTCCTGCGGGGTAGGTTGGGAGTAACTAGAAGAGATAGGGTGAGGAATGAAAGGATCAGGGAGATAATGAAAGAAGAGCCCTTGCAGGGAAGGATCGAGACTTCTAGACTGAGATGGTATGGACACTTAAAGAGAATGGAAGAGAAGAGGATTCCCAGGAGGATACATGAAATGAAGAAACGACCAAGGGGAAGACCAAGGGATAAATGGATTAAGAGAGCGGAGGAATGTATCCAGATGAGAAGGGAGGTCTGGATCAGGGTGACAACGGAGAAATGGTGGAAGGTCAGGACTAGATGGAGAGGCTTGTGTTCCAAACAGACCCAGCCTGAGGTTGAAAACTGTACTAGATGAAGATGAAGAAGAATATTCTAGCTAAGTGCAGCTAATTTAAAACACATTATATGTAGACACTATACATCATAATAGGTTTGTACCTTCATAGGAAAAATTTAAATAATACTGTTCTAGAGCACTAAATACAACTGCTAAGTGACAAGATTGAAAATGAAAATAATTAATTAAGTGCTTGAATAATTAATCAAATCTTAATTTTCATCTGCAATGTCATATCTTATTGAAGAGTTTGGTGTACTGGCTTTGTAGAAAATCAGCCTCCTTTTCAGGGAATTAGTACATCCTTCTAGAACCCTTTATGATGGGAGAACTAACACAAAAACATAGCAGATGTTTTCTTTTTGTGGAGGCCAGTGAAACGATGGTGCAGGGCCATAAAGGTGCATGAATTTCACTTTTACACCACCTTCCTCTTCATGTTTTGAAAGTACTAATCCAAAAACCAGTGACTGTCAGAAGCACATGCAATGTATGAGTTTATAAAGATCTGTGACATCTTGGCTTGGATATCAACAGAAAGAACACAAAAGGTGAAGTTCACAGTGACATTGGATGAATATTTAGCTACTTTAATGGAGAGACTTAAGTACTTGTGCCTCACTTGTTCATAACTAAATCCCAAACAAATTACTTACAGGAAATGAAAGCGAATCTTCAGCCTGATGCAGCTGTTGTTCTCCTAGACTTCAGTGAAAACTACTGATTATGTTATTCAAGATGAAGCACAAGGGTATCACTGGACACGTGAAAGTTGTTCACTACACCCAGCGGTAATCTATACACATGTCGAGCCATATAAAGACCCAATTGTCTCAAGTTTGTGCATCTTATCGGACAATTTGGAGCATGACATAGCATTTGTATATGAAACACAAAAAATAATCACCAAGTTTTTAAAAGAAAAATGTCCAGTTGTAAGAAATGTACATTATTTCAGTGTCGGATGTGCTTCACATCCACCAAGAACTACACAAACTTTATCAACCTTTGCCAACACAAGCAAGACTATACATTAATGGCATGATAGCCATTTTTTGCAACCAGTCATAGAAAATCTCCTTGTGATGGCATTGGTGGAACAGTGAAGCTTCCACTTATCAGAGCGAGCGTTCAAATATGTCCTGGTGATGTAATTGGCTCAGCCAAAAAAGCTCTCAATTTCTGCAAGACAAGCATTGAAAACATAAAATTTCTGGATGATTAAAAAAGAAACACTTTAAGAAACACAACAGCAGCTAGAAGCCCGGCATAGGTAATGAGAATGATGATGCAAATAATTGATTGCAATATCAGAGCAAGTGAGCTGTTTATTCGGAAAACACACTATGTTAATAGTTCCTTTAGTATTGTGTCTTACCGCTCCTAGCATGGATACCTGTGCTTATTATGGAGTCATAGAGACATCTAATGCTATCTAGCAGAAGAATCTCCCATAGCTGTTGTAACTAATGCTGCAGATTGCTAATGCCCATTGATGGCTGAAGTTGCTGTCCCAGCTGGTTCCTGAAATGTTCAATGAGTGACCTGGCGAGCCAAGGAAGGATGTCAACAACATGGAGACAGTCTAGGAAAGCCTGTGCTGTATGTGGGTAAGCATTATCTTGTTGGAAAATGGACTGCTGTAGCCGCTCCATGAAGGGAGGCAGTCCGGGAAAACCTGTGCTGTATGTGAGCAGGCATTATCATGTTGGAAAATGGACTACTGTAGCTGCTCCATGAAGGGAAGTACACAAGGCCACAGAATCTGCTGAATGTACTGCTGCGCAGTCAATGTTCTCCTGATCACTACTAGCAGAGACGGAAAATTGTAGGAGATGGTTCTCCACACCATGACTCCCACCAGTCCTGGCGCTGTATAGCTTAACAATAAAGTCTGTACTTTTGTGCTGCCCAGTGCTTCTCCGTAGTCAAGTATGATGTTTATCTGTGTTCAGACAAAACCTGGATTCATCACTAAACCCAATTTGTTGCCAGTCCAAAGCTCCATGCTACTCTCTCACTACACAACTGCAAATAAAGCCACCGATGGTGACGTGTAAATAGCAGGCAGAGTAAGGGGAGCTGAGAATGCAGATCACTCTGCAATGGTGTGGTTAGACACAGAGGTTTTAGTAATGCCGCTACATGTCTCTGGATGGTGAACAGGGACACCCTTGGATCAGTTCATGCCTGTTGGACGATGACATAATATTCTCTTCTGGTAGTCTGCCTAATTCTCACAGAAGCTTCCTGTGTATCTGTTCTCCCACTGCTCCCAATACCATCGCATACTGAATGATCAGCCTGCCTTCCACAGTCTAACAATATGTCTTCTTTCAAACTCTTTATCAGTTGTCTAAAACTGCATCGAATGCATCATCGCAGAATACTGATAAGGAAGGGTCCATATGTGAAAGTGGTTTTCCTATGGTATCTTTGTGACCTCATATCTTGGCTTAGAACCCGGGACTCAGATCTGCCACACTTACACCAACTGCTCAATTGAAAGTGGACGATAGTGTCTGTTCCATACCACAGGCGTCCACTTTCAATTGAGCAATCAGTCTATGTTCTCTATGATGCACTTTCATTTGAGCTTGGTTTGATTCCTGGACTCCACTTTCACATATAGACCATTCCCTTGTAAGAACTCAAGAGACCTGTACTTTATAATCACAATAATTAAAAAGCACAAGGTCAAATGATGGCAATTCTCAGCGGGTAATTGCAGCCCAATTGCAATCAGTGGCATAACTACCTGTAATGGTGCAGACTTTCATCATTCCCAGATCATTTGTTCTGAATGAGCTAATGTTTTTGATATGATTGTATGCTATGGGCTTTTTTCTGTCGGAACTGTTTTCCGGTACCTTTGCTGACAGTAAAATAACACGGTATGATTTTATAAAGAGGTTAGTCAACAAAAGTATTTTAGTATTTCTAAAGCAATTGTTTATGTAATTTAAACGCATTGTGCACTTAGTTCTCTCTAAGCACTGGTGGAAGTGAGGCAGTCATCTTCGGCCACCGGCCCGGAACTCATATCGTCACTGTACTCAATGGTAGCAATACCAAAAGTGGGTGTTGGCTAGTAAGTAAGTAGTTCTCTCTAAAAAGTAACTATAAGTATGCTAAAAATGACCAGAACCTGTATCTTTTTTCTAAAAGAAAAGCACTGGTTATATCCCAATTGTGAAATTGGTCATTTCATGAATTGGACAACTATCTGCCTATTCTGGAAAGTGGCTTCTTCAATTTTCCATTTTGCAGAACAGACAGAAACTCGTATTGTGTAGAGTTTACAGTTGTCTAGTCCATGAACTGGTTAGTTGCTGTGAACTACAGTTGTCTTCATAAAAGAAGCTACATTTAATGCTAATTATCGCTTGTTCACTTCAGGTTCATGGCTCGCCTTGCAGCAACTTGATTGCTCTGACAGAGTGACCGCAAGGCAGCCCTGCGGCAACAAACGTCATGACTGGTGACGTTTGTTCCAGACAAAATCGATCATATATATGGCAAACCCTTCTTTTTTGTAAATATACTGTAATATACCTGTGTTAATATGTGTGTGAACATTTAATATTAGCAGCAAAATACTGGTATAGTATTTGTTTTATTGAAATTATCAGAAGATCTCTGTTGCGGTGGTTATCCTATTGTAAGGTGTAACCTACGGAATCAGTATAGTAGATACGACAATAATTTCTATGAATCTATTAATTACTAAGTTTGTAGAAGAGCAAGGAATAAACATTGTGCATTTATATTGCAGAAACCATTGATTTAGATTTTTTATTTATTTATTATAAGTGACTAGAGTTCACCTTTTCCCAATTTGTGAAATGGGTAGTTCACAGTTGGGTGTAAGATACACTCATTACCAAAAAAAAACGTCGCACCTAGAAGGAGTTGTCCGATTGTAATGAAATTTCGTATGCAAAGACATTGGGACCGCCCATGCAAATGATTAAACTTTGGTCTCCAATGAATGAATAGCGAGAGCTATAGCGCATCGGAACTGCGCACTCAGCAGGTGTATATAAGAAGCGATTCTCAATCTGATGGTCAAAATTTCTGTTGCATTGCGAGTTAGGATACCTTTCAACGACTGAAAAATGCCTCGCCGCAGGATTCGAGCTCATTACGTGCAACTGTCAGAGTTTGAAAGAGGTCATATCATTGGATTGAAAGAGGGAGATTGGGCAAATCGGAGAATCGCTCGTCATATGGGTCGAAGTGATGCGGCGATTAGAAGATGCTGGCAGTAATGGGTGGACAATGGCAGATTTCAGCGTCATGAAGGTAGCGGTCGACCTAGGGCCATAGCAGAGCAGGAGGATAGAGTGATTGTCAGATCAGCTGTCACAGCACCTGAATCATCGTTATCAACCATCAGACGTGTGACCCGCACACGAGTGTCCACCATGACCATTCACAGACGGCTGAGAGAACAACATCTACGCTCATACCGACCGCTACGCCACCTGCCACTCACGTCTGCACACCGTCGCGTCAGATTACAGTGGTGCTTGGCTTGATCCGGTTGGAATAATGCTGACTGGGGACGTATAGTGTTTAGCGACGAATCCCGCTTCCAACTGTGTCCTGACGATCGTCGCAGACGCCCAGGGCAGCGTGCCGATCCTGCTTTCACGACTGAACGCCACACAGGCCCTCAACCAGGAGTTATGGTCTAGGGTGCCATTTCCCTTGATAGCCGGACCCCTTTGGTCGTCATTAGCGGCACACAGCGGTACATCGACGACATTCTGAAACCTGTTTTGCTACCCATCCATTTGCAGTAACCTGGCCTTATTTTTCAGCAAGATAATGCCAGACCACATACGGCATGTGTTGCTATGACCTGTCTTGCAGCGTGAAACACTTCCTTGGCCAGCCAGCTCCCCAGATCTCTCTCCAATCGAGCATGTCTGGGATATGATGGGAAGGCGACTGCATCCACCAGGGAATGTGGATAACCTAGCACGACAATTGGAGCAAATTTGGCAAGAAATACCGCAGGAGACCATCAGGGAGCTTTATCACTCTATGCCACGTCGTGTGGCAGCTTGCATTCTGGGTAGAGGTGGGTCAACACCTTATTGAGCTCGTTACTTTGTAACTCTGAAATAAATCATTCAATTTGTCTGAAATTTTAATCATTTTCTATTCAGTACATAATCTTCCTCTCCACCAATTTTTGTCTCCATCGGTCAACTCCTTCTAGGTGTGTCGTTTTTTTTGTTAATGAGTGTATAACCATCTTTAACTTTGTAAGCCACTCAAGACCAATGATGAGAATAAAGAATCATTGATAAACAAAACTGATTGATCAGGGAAAAAAAAAATATAAACAAGGTGATTCAAAATTCCCTACAAACTTTAAAAACAGATTAGGAATACAAAAACAACTGTAATCACAGTAGAATACATGTCCGCAAACGGCACCCAAATGTGCTAGAAGGCACTGTTTGGCAGCACATTAGTTGGGCAACATGAGCCATCATCATGTGAGACGTTGACTTTGTATGATTAGGATGCACTAATGCTGAGAGGACAGATACGCACCTAGCCAATGAGGCAGTAAACGAGCCACTGTACGATTGCATCCTGAACGGTACCCCATTAACGTGTGCCCAATCATAAAATGTTTGCACCAGAGATTGTGTGAAGGAACTTTGAGCACCTACTGTGAACCTGTAAGTGTACTCCTTACTGTCATATTGTAAACATAGGGCTAATAAACATATTGCCTTTTATTTCTAAACCCTATTGTACCTTCTGGCACATTTGGATGGTGTTTGCATTCTACTATGAATACGGTTTGTTTTTGTGTTCCTGACCTACCTTTAAAGTTTGTAGTGGGAATTCTGAATCACCCTGTACACACACATACACATACAGAGCGAGAGACAGATATTTGAGATAATTAGTAAATTCAACAGTCTTCCTTCATTTGTTTCAAAGCGTAAATTGCTTAAAAATGTCACTTGTCTGTTGGATGCATTTACTTTCAAGGAATATTAAATTCTAGAATCAATTTTTTTCAAATATTTCGTTTTGTTTTATTTTTATTATTATTTAATTTTAACATAATCAAATACTGAAAATGCTCTGATTTATCCATTTCTAATCTTTCTTTCTCAAGTTCATTATACCTGGTAAAGAAAAATCAAATACTTAGCATAAAAAAAAAGAAAAGAGATAGAACAGCATAAAAGCTTGCAACTAGCAAACAAAATATAATAACACAGTCGTTCAGATGACAAGGGATTTCATTTAGTCTTTCATGAAGGGACTTAAATCCTGTTCCATAGAAATATATGTTCATAGTAATCAACATAATAGAGAATCCAGTTAAATGCTGAAAATAAAAATAAAAACAAAGTCTTTAAATTAAACTTTTATGATTAACAGCAGGAATTACGCTGACTTATAGAAAGAACTTACCTATACAAGCACCACTGGATGTGTTGAAAAATCCAGCATTCATTGCAACTAAACATTTTGATTTGTACTGTTCAGCAGATCTGGGAACAGTTGCCCTTTTATGATCAGTACAACCTCCTTGCTTTTCAGGTTCAAGTATTGACAACGTCCTTGTGGGGTAATGAATGATACTATAATGTCCTTTAACTGTTCGCTGTTGAATATCGTCAAGTTTCATTGCAAACATCTTAGTTTCAACAAATGGTGAGTTCATGAACTTATCAAATTGAGCAGGAGTTGTTGCACGAGTTGCATTGCCATACTTTATATGTTGACAGTCTCGGATATGCCTATGACTAAACTTGGATTGGATCCATGTTTCATATGGTTGAAGAATATCCATTTGCTGGCTATAAATAAATAAATAAATATTTTTAAAATTCATAAGTAATTAAACTCAAAGTTGATATTATTTTAAATATATTAATATGAAGAACTTTTTAGCACTTCATATTACAAAATTTAAATGCACGCATGCACACACCTACAGCATTGAATTACACTGAACTTAAAAAGCCATAATGAGAAATATCATTCTAAATTTCTCTTTGTGTAATACTGCATGGCACACAGGTGACTTGAAATGATGTCATCTATCAGATGAATTTAAAAATAAAAACCTAAATAAACCTTATGAAAACTTACTAAATATCCATTTCAGTTAGAAAACTATCAACAAAACCATAACCACATCTGATATTCCTGTAAGAGGAGATATATTCAAAGGTGATTCACTAAACAGCCTCTGTTATGCCTAGCCATTAATCCCCTTTCACATCTGCTTAACTATGGGTACCAAACTAAAACTGATGATTTTAAATTACTTCCTTTTTTATGTATTATTTTAATATCATTATTATGGCATATCTCTTTCATTCTCTTGTTAATCTTGGTATTGTTATGTAATTTAAGAACTTTTTTACTTTCATATTCATTTTTCCTTTTCTTTGTTTTTATTCTTTCTGTCTTTATTTTCTCTTTCGAATTCCTTAAAAATGTTGTTTTTGAAGTATTCAGGATACTCATTAATCTTTAATATTTCCCTGAAATTCGTTATTTTTTTCTTTCCATTTTTCTTCATTCTTAGTGATTGTAATTATATGATCTTTATCACTGCTTTTTTTGATTTTTATATTATTGAAATATGAGCTGATTTGTAATTAATGAACTGTTTGCTTTTGAAATCTTTCTCACAGTTCATATGAAATTTCTGTCTCTTTATTTATAAGTCTCAGATCCAGATAACGAATTTTACTTTCTATTTCTTCTTGTTTCGTGTATTCAATATATTTGTTAGTTGAATTCACTTTATTGAAAAAATTTTGGAATTGTCTTTTCATTCCTCTCCAAATAATTAATACATCATCAACATATCTGTAGTAATTGAATTCATTTTTCGTCCAATTAAGTATATATTTCTTTTCAAACTCTTCCATATATACATTGTAAAGTAGACCCAATATTGGGCTACCCATTGGAAAACCCTCTATTTGTAAAATTTATGTCAAAATTTAAAGTAGCTTTTTTCACAGATGATATTTATTCCTTCTATAATTTTCTTTATGTGTAGTTCTTCAAAACCTTTTTCTTCTAGTTTTTTCTTTAATATTTCTATGGTTTCTTTTACTGGTATGGATGTATACATTGCTGTTATGTCCAATATATACATTTTTACTCCGCTTTTTTTGCCGTTTTTGTTAAAGTTCTTCAAAGGTTCACATCTCCTCTACATGAATTATATTAAACTGTTCATCTCTTCACAAACACAACTGACAAGAGCTCTTACATATCTCCAAATCCTATTCCTAAGAAGTTTGTTTGGAATTTAGAATTGTAAATGCAAAGCACAAGATATCACCAAGGGAAGCAAAAGCAGGAAACTTTCCTCTCATATCTGCAGAAACTATCACTGCCATGCTCGAAGACACCTACAAAAACCTCAGCTACTGACAATCGATATAAATCAACTGCACAGAGACCAAATATCTTCTAAAAAAAAAAGTATTCAATAGCAATTCTGATCTTAAAGAAACATTTCACAGGAAAAAATACAGTCAAAGTCATTAACACAATTGTCATTCTCATTTTTACCTATTCCTTTGGACTCCAACTGATATCCAGGACTTTGAAAGAACAACAGCTACCTCACATAGAAAGCATTACTCATTAGCAGGCACTGATGGACTCACACTTCCAAGAGCAGATGGTGATTAGGAACTAATCGACATCACACAGTTACATTGCAATAAAATATTAAATCTTTCACAGTATTTTTACAGCAAACAAGAACAATCGGCATTACATAATAGGGTCATATTTGAAGATAATAAGCTACTATTATTCAACCTTAAAAGCCCATATATAAATGACAGTGTACATAAACTGATAAATATAAAGACTGGGTGCAAAAGCCATTGCTTGGAAAATACTACGGTGAAATACAAGCCAATCATATCAATAAGATTTCATCAAACCTTGGGCTCACTGATTTGGATCTCTACCCAGAAACAGAAGAATTTCTTTTAGTCATACAAGACCAAGTGTTTAACACCCAAAACTACCAAAAATCCATAATTAAGGATCCCACATAACATTACATGAATGCCGACAATGTCATGATGTCCCTGAAACAAATTCAGGGAACAATTACATTATGCAACATCATCCTGTAAAATTTTGACCCAAACCGACTACAGGTAGCAACATGCCATGTTTGCAAAATCCTCCAATGAAAACTTAGTACAATGTATCATCTCCTCAACATGCAACCTACCCCATATTACAAAAATAAGCCTGAATTGTACTAGAACATAACTACGAATTACACTGGCACAGATCTATTTTTGAGGACAAGACAATTGCACACAATAGACCAGACATCCCATTGATAAAACATGCGAAACAGCATTTACAATTATGTAGCCATCCCAAGCAATAATCATCAAGTTACCGCAATAAATTATCCAAATACTCTAATATCTATACAAATTCAAAAACAGTGGCATATGACAAAAGTTCATAATGTCCAAATCATTATTTCAGCAACCAATGTAATCTCCATGAATCATCACAGCCTTAACCTAAATATTGACCTTTGAAGTAATCAAGCAAAATATAAAAAACTACTCTTTTAAGTACATATCATATAGCTTTCATACTTTTACAAGGAACCCAATTCATTATAAACCAAGAACACCAATGACCTTCGTCGTGAGACTTAAATCTCTGATGAGAAGTCACATCAAACCACCAGTCAATAATAGTAATAAAAAAGATGTTACATAAAAAGATATGCAGAGTGGCCAAAGTTTGATTTATATTATTCCATTTGCATATGACACTATTGTGTACCACAAGGTATATTTCTTACATTCTATATGTATTTCATTCCATTATAGAAACTTTTTGTCCAAAATGTAAATCTTACTTCACATGCTTTTTCTAGAGGAATAACTTTATCTTATCACAAATCAAGCATCCACTCAGAAACCAATGCACAATCCAAATAATGCACACTTGTGATGTATCTATAATGTGTACAATTTTATTTTGCAGGGTTACACGGATCCTGATTGGTTGATGGAATTGTGATCCATTTTCTAAGTTGGGGGTATTTATTTGTGGTGGAGGGAAGGATTAGTACACGTTTTGGTTTTGGGAATGTCTGAGAAAAATTGTTGAACTATTAATTTTATAATAATTCTGGGAAAGAAAAAATATGCTATGCATTGCTGGTGGCGTTGTCAAAGCAATCATAGGAATTTTTTTTTGGTAATGAGAGGAACCCAAGATTTTGAAAATCAAAGGAATACAAGAGCAATAAAAGTTAAGAACCATTGATTTAAAATAATGTTGATGATTTTGATTCGAGAATTTGGCTGAACATTTAATAAACAAAATCTGAGGTACACAGTAAAAGCAAACTTATAATATACGGAAATTTAAAGTAACTTCCTAGCAAATGCAAATTTATAGTTACATAGGCTTACCTAAAAACGAAAACTTTAACATTTGGATCCATAAAAAGCACTCCCACTAAATGTAAAATAAAAGCATCTACGAGACTGAACCTTAACATTTCCGATTTTTCATTCTATATATTTATCTCCAGTAAATTATCACTTCCCAGTGCACACAGACCAAAACTACACAAACAACAACACGGCAAATCACATGCTGTCATAGTTCCCTCCCTCGCCACCAGGGAAGTCAACTTCCGCTCGCTCACTTCCGGTTTTTGGCCTGGGAGTCCAATAACGAGGGAGCAGCGTCTGGGTTGCGATTTCTTCCAAAGTCCGTTACATTCTAGCAATGTTTACGCTTAAATGAGGAAGTCCAGGCGATGCATCACTCGAAGGAATGTCAATGTCACTCTGGAGCGAAACGATCGGATTAGGATAGCTGCGTTTTCGTTTCTTTCCGCAGAGAAACCGCCGTGTTAACTTAACCCCCCTCTCCTCTGTGTGAATCTTAAGACACTCATGAGACAAAGTGGGACCTTTAAGGCTCCAACGTTCTAATCATCAACATGGCGAGTTCGCCCGATCACCGAACAGTGGCTAATAACAGTGCGGCTGCTCCTTCCAAGCCGCTTCGCCCTGTGTTAAATTCACGCCAGAATTCGCTGGATGCTCCGGAGGCTGCCCCTGCCTTGGCCGAGGCGGCTGCACACTCTGAGGCCAGTATATCCCCCACGAAAACAGTGGCAGGACCCAAATTCAAATTAGTGCACGAAGGGGATATTCAAGTCTGTCGTCTTAATCATGCAAGAACTGTCATTAGCAAAATTCTTAGTTCCAAATTCTTGAGACGGTGGGAGACTCATCACTTAACATTATCCAAATCCCAGATTAATTCAAGAACGGTAAGTCCTTTATTTTTATTTTTATTTTTGTATTTATCGTCCTTATAAGATATTGAAAGCAAAAAGAAATAACATACATGCTCTTTTAACACTCAATAATATATTATAATAAAAATAAAAACATATAAACAAGCTAAGTTTTTTTTAGCCAATCTTTTAGTTGTGCAAATTTTTCGGAGAATTTTTAAGTAATAAAATCTTCTACACTGATGAAGATTTGGAGAAACAAGGCGAAACTGTTTTTATGTTTCTGCTTTTAGTGTACAACATTATTGGTGTTAAGAAATGCATGTATCTTATTTCTGTTAACTTTAATTTTAACAAATTTTTTTTGGGCGCAATATCACCTTGTAAGCCAAACAGTATTATTTTCCCGATAGAAGAATGAAACATAAAAAGCGGCGTTCATGGTTTCTTTTGAATTCAATAGCTTGGCTTCTCCTATTCAGTATCAAATGTGAATCGTGTATTTATTTTGTTCTGTGACAAAGGCGATTAAAGCATAATGCTCGCCGAGTCACTTTATAAAACTAAACAAAATAACTTGTTCTTTACGATTTACATTTTCAGTTAGATCTATAGGATTTTCTTTCGACGTGTTCCAATTACAATTTAAAAAAGTTTTAAAAATACCCTTATTTTTCAAATAACAGATTTAGTAACGGCTAATTTCTAAATTAAATGCAATCAGATGACAGATCGAGATAAATCCTATCATTTAAATCCAATATCAAGATGTAAACATTATGATTAAAAAATTATCATTTGAACAGTTTTTATTTGTTTATTTTTTATCGATCGTACAGAGAAATTGTTATAGTAGTCTACTGATAAACTTACAAGAACTAATTATAAATAATGTAACTAATTTAGTTATTAATTTCCATGTGATTGGGTATTTTAATAATGCAAAACTTCGTGAGACAGGATCGTGGGACCATGTTAAATGATTTTGCGGCCCTAATTTTTGAAAGACCTTTACTGTACAGTATTCCTTTGACTTCTCCGGTCCTAGCTTTAGAAAACAATAAATCTTTTCCGCCACGCTGTGTTGGATTGTGTGGTTGATGTCCAGGATGTACAGTTAAAAAAGAAAAGAAGAAGAAATTGTGTGGGTGGTATCCAGGATGTATATTTAAAAAAAAAATGGGAAGGGGGCTGGTAATTTTAAGACAATTTTGTTTTGTTCTATTTTCAATTAAACTAAATGAATGAACTGTGAAGCCGAAAAATCAGACGCCACGCCTTATCTTCAGATTTTTCATTGGAGTTCAAATTAACAGAACTTTTCTGACGTTTCCGGAGTCTGTGTAACTTTAATATTACTTGAATGACTGTGTCTGGTAACAATCAGTGAGGAGCCTGAATGCACGTAGATCCTGTTCCCTTTTCCAGCTAATTTTGCCGAGCAGTACACTCTGTAAAGTAAACATCCCGTTCCATCGCCGAGTTTAAAGCTACCATTTAATTATATTTATAGTTGCAGTCGCATATAATTTGGAGGAGTTTAAACGGAGCGTCACCTCAAAAAGTGATCGAGCACCATTTTCGAGACTTCGAAATGCTTTTCAGTGACACTTTCGTTGCCCCATTTTTACGCTTATAGGACACAATGTGATAATGGGGGTCACTCTAATCGTATGTCAAGGATGGTCGTAAGAAACGATTAGTGGATGTTGTTTGGAAGGTTGTGTTTTACTTCACATTAAAGACTTTTTAAATAATTTAGTGGTGATTACTTATTGAAGACGTCTGCCAAGCTAAATAAGAGAAGTTCGTGAATGGACGTAAAACCTACTTTCTTTAATTATTGTTACATTATTGTGCGGTTTTTTTTTTTTTTAGTTTTACTAAATTAGTGAAATTCGTTATTTTTAAATTGTAATCTCAAACAGTATCTTGGATTTTTTTTAAAAGTTAATTATTTCAAAACACAAGCAAATTGGTGGATTACTAAAAATATTCGTAGTTATTAGATACTGTCTTTGTTCGGTTCGAATGCTTTTGAAGGGGGATTTTTTTTTGGTCACTTTCACTTGAAATTTGTTGTGTTTGTTGTTTTTTTACTTATAAGAGCTAGATCGTTGTGCATAAATATGGATGCTAGGTTTCAAGATGATCCATTTATTGGTTCAAAACTGATTACGAAGTATCACATACCAGACTGATTTTCTTATGACAGAAGAGTTAAAAGTGGTGCCTCTGAAAGTTTGATTAGGCAATCTACCACTATCGTAAAAAAGAATATCATGTATAAACCATACAGTGTTTTTTTTTTTTTTTTTTTTTTTTAAAAAATAGGTTTTTTTTTTTTTAGTGGGAAAAATGCCGTACAAATTTGACGATCAATGAGAAAGTAATTAATTGCTAAAAATAAACAACTGATTACTTCGCCAGTTTCTGTACACTAATAAATCAAGATAATACTGACGTTGCTGTAATATTCCAGATAAACAATTCCCGTTATTCGTGAATAATAATGAAATTTGGCTGTAGAATTTCGGGAATTCATAAACATATTAAATTACCGTTGACTGCAACTAACTGGTGATGAACGATTCAAATACCTTCTAATTTGGTTGACTTACATGACAGAAATGATAACAAAAATTCTTTATCGACTTTGTATATCATTTATAAGTTTTAAAACGGCAGTAACAAACTTTGTTCCTTACTGCCTTTCTAATAAAAAAGTATCGAAATTTCCTTTTCTAATTGTACTTTTTTTAGAATCTCGTTTAGGGGAATTTACGTATTCAACTTAGCGAAATCTTTTTCTTTTTTTCGAAATGCACTGTAAAAACAAAATCTACGTACATCAATGCAATTTCATTTTGCCACGTTTCATTAAAAGCAGGAAAATTAGGAATTTGTTAAAAGAAATGTTTTTGGAACGAGCCCTCCTTTGAATGGGAACGGTAGAAAAAAACTTTGGAAATTTTGCACTTTGTGACAGCTTGTGTCATCGTATATTTTTCTGTCAACTCGTCTCTTTTCGATAACTTCCCTATGCATTCGTCTAATTTTTCAAAATATTATAATGCCTAATATAAAATAAACATCAAAAAAGTTTAAAAAAAGAAGAAGTAACAAACACGATTAAGTTACATATGAGTAGTGCAGTTAGGAAGGTGAATACTTTTGAGAACGGTGTTTTTTTTGTTTTTGTTTTTGTATTTAAAATTTATTATTAAAGAAATTGAATTTAGCTAAATGAGGCAACGGTCCCTGAGGGGTTTCCTTTTAACGGGGCACTATTGAAATCAGAGTTTTGCCGCACGCAAAAACCTTAAGAAGTTTAGCTGTAATGTTTATCTGCCTTGTGAGTAAGGTTTAGTCACTATCATCTTACAAGAGTATACTCGTCGGCGAATCAGCCCACGGCCGTGATTATGGAGGCAGAGAATGTTCTTATCGTAATTTAAATATAGTGTTAGAGGTTCGAATGAAAAAGTACAAAGACCAACTACATTACGGGGCGAGGCTGAATTATCCCAATAAAATTGATGTATTTTAGCCAGTTTCTTTCTTAAGACTATCGCAGTTTCATTTTTATAAGGTTTGATTTCGAAATATAGCATTATTATCCAGTATTCAATAAGGAAAGTTTTGTTTTATACGAACCGTGAAAGTATTTTGTGCAAAAGTTGGAAGCAGTAATTCACAAAAAAAAAAAAAAAAACCCAACATTTTTAGTGAAATGATCTTAGTTTAAAGTTCAATGAGCTTTTTTTTTTTTTTCTTTTTTTTGGGGCAAGAATTTATAATTGAATTAATTTAGTCACGTAGGTTTCTCATTTTAGAATAAATTCGAGCCCAGAACTTTCATTTGTAGCATATTTGTTTATAGTTTATGAGTATTTATTAAAAAAACAAACAAACAAACATTAAAAGTATAATTGACATGCCAACTATTGAACATTCGCAAAGAGTGTGATTTCTAAAAGAATCTAATTTTCATATAAATGCCTTTATAATGAACTAGCGGCGATTATGAATTATTTCGTTATACTGAAATTTCGTCGTAATGTACCGTAATTAGAGTATTATCAAATTAGCTTCACGTCGTGCTCTGTTAAGTGAGTGTGTTTGTAGGTAATGTCTCTTATCAGTACATTCAAGTAAGAATGTCAGAAAGGGAAATTTGCGAACTTGTTTAGTATTTTAATAAAACCGATTTTTGTGAGAAAATTAATTACATATTTTGACCCACGGTAAGTTCCAGAAGACAGGAAAAACCTCAACTTGCCAGTAAACTTCAGTTTTTCAGTATTTGTTTATAATAATAAGGAGTCTTCAATATTAGTGATTTGTCGACCCTCTTGGTCCAGTTTCTGCCAAAAATCAATAGGAACTCACTTTCATTCATCATCCACAGTCAAAAATTTTAGTTTTGTAAGTTTTTTTTTTTATTTCTGGTTTTTATTACCATTTGAACGTTTTGTATCGAAGTTTTACCCTTAGCTTCTATTCTATTGATAATGTCCCAAAATCAGTTGCTGTTCTCCTTTTAGTACGTTCAACCTGCCTTTCCAATTTCATCTTTCTCAGATACATTGGTTTGAATTAATCTTGATCGCAGAGGACATGGGTAATTCGATTTAAAAATTGCAAAAAAATAAATAAATGCACCCTCATTTTTTTCATCGTTTAACGTGAAATCTATAATATCCTCTTGGTTGAATATGCAGCGTCAGTATCATTAGCGTTCGGAAATCATCAGGATATTACAGACCTGAAAGGGAAAGGTGAAGACCTCATGTTGTAAATTGGTCCATAGATAAGAACCGTACCAAATATTAAAATCGGTCCAATCATATTAGTACTATGCTCGTACAGACAGGCAGACAAACAAGAAATATGAAAGTTGAATAGTAAGGAATAGTTGCTAAGTCATAAATATTCATTCAATATTACATTACGTTAAATTAATAAAATATTTTTTTTCCCTCCTTTGTTTTTTTCTTGCTCATTACAAAACAGCTTCATACAGTTCAAGAGTTGATATAGGTTATAACTACGTAACAGAATTTTCATGTTTTACTAGAATATAAAACTATTTTTAATGAGAATACAGTTTTCCTAACAAGTTTCTTAGTTTTCGTAATATTTTGTCAAGAAGCAAGAGAAACAGAAACGTAAATAATATTAACAAAATAGACTTTGCTTTTCATTTGACCCATTTACAGCTGACATGAGGTGACCGTCAGCAATGGGGAATATCGTGTGGCTCGGTAAAATGGTCAGGGTCACGAACGGCAATACATCAGACTCATAATAAAAGGCTGGCTTTCATTAACAGATACAAACCCGTATCCTAATTTCGTAAATTTTGCCTCAATGTAGGTCACATCCTGCGGGGGTTTTCTTTTTATTTATTTATTTATTATTTTTGTTTATTATATTCAATTCTTAAATATTAGAATTAAAAGAAGTAAAAGGAAGAAGCAAGTGATCTATACACGGTATGAAAACAATATTGAAACATTGTATAACAAAACATTATGTACAGTCGATTTTATCTCGAGTGTTTTTAGCAATACAGTAGAGACAAGTTTTGCTGCATTTATAATAATAATAATACATACATATATACAGAATAATAGCAATAATACATACTTACAAACATATACCCCCATATATAGAAGTATTTGTTACTCTTTTATGTGAAAATCTAAAATGTGAAGGTAAGTTCATAAAATCAGTAAGTCTGTGTTTACGTGTGTGTTCTTTCTGATAACTTTTGAAATCTGTAAATATTTCTTCTTCAAACTTGGCATGAACATTTACGAACAAGAATCAACGTATCTTGTGTATTTGTTAATTGTATTCTGAGGATCCTTCCAGAGCAGTGTTTCTCAAACAGTTGATCATACACATTCCTTTTTCTGTGTGTGGTAAAACTTATACACCACTTTATTTTCCATAGTAAAAATTGTGATTTCAGCGAGGAAGGGACCCCCAATTGTATTAAAAACAAAACGGAAGCACTATTCTAGTGAAGTTATAGAAGCTCCACAAAATTAACTCTCACTTCTGACCAACGATCAGTTTCTGTGTGTGTCTAACAATGTATAAACAGTAAATCAAGAATACTTTTCATAGCTTTATCGTAGCGTTTTGCAGATCAGCCTGTGGTCAAATCGTTTTGAACATCTAAGCTTTGGTAACTTAAAAGAATCAGTTACGTACATTGAATTTAAAAGCAGGACATGTTGTCCTGAATTGTCCTTCATTTTGGCTTGGGATGTTTTTCATACAAAACATTTTCGCTTTTCCCAAACATTTTTTCGTTAGTTAATTTGGCTGCTAGATGCCATCCACTTGTCATCGTCATTATCTCAAAACACAAAATAACAAGTTTCAGTTGTTAGAAGGATGTTTAAATCTTCAAAAAAAATAAATTGATACGACATTTAAAATAAACACTGTAATTCGTCAACAGTTAACAAGCCGGAATTCGAAAATGTAATTGTGAAATTTTATAATTTCTATTCGATGTAAAATTCCTTACGTTTTAGGAAACCATTTATGGGCTTTCACAGCACCACTTACATCGAATACAATCAGGGTGTCTACAGAATCAGGGAAATCAGGGAATCAGGGAATTATCAGGGAATTTTGTTATTCTGGAAAAAATCAGGGAATTATCAGGGAATTTCGCAATTATTACTTAAAATCAGGGAAATTTATGATCTTTTGCCAAGCGCGAGCTTTTATCTTAAGGGAGCATTCAAGGTCACGCGACACGTCGATCCCCTCTTCCCGCCGACCGGTCTAATGGTGTTGAATAGTGACCTCATATCCTGTACTATATTCCCGCCACTGAAACTGAAACCGAAACTTACTACGAGGAATGCAACTTATCTGAAAGGCCAATCGGTGGGTAGATTGTTTGTATTCTCGGACATTTCACGAAGTTATTTCTGTTGCAGCTTGTTTATTGTTTGCTCTATATTTTGCTTGATTTTCAGTAGCAAAGAACCAGTAGCAAAAAACCCATAGTAATTTGTCACTAAAATTCATGCAGCGCTTTCTTAAAAAAGAGGCATTAAGCAAAAATATTACAAGCATAGACGTGGAGGACAAATCAAATTTTCTGCCAGTTAAACAAATAGATATTGGTTTATCTGCTCAAAGCAATTTGAAAAACGCGAAAGTATCTGATTTGCAAATAGCTGAATTTAAAGTTGACTGTAGACGCTTATTGATTCAATGTTTACTGAAATTCCAAAGTAAATCTCCCCTTATTTACAAGCTGATTAAAGCAGTGTCCTGTTTTGACCCTAAAATAGCAATAAATGAAAATATATTTTCATGTAGATTATCAAGTCTGTTGGTAATTCTTTCGGAAAAAAACTGGATATCATGCACTTTAGCTGAGAAAGCTAAGAATCAATTAAAACAAATATGTTCACAGCCAGAAAATATCACAAAGTTAAAGATGTATAAAAGATCGACTGCACGTATTGATAATTTCTGATGTAGTTTGATATCTGCTGAAGAAAATGGAGCACCTGAAGCTATGACAGTGATACAGTTAGTCATGGTATTGTCGCATGGCAATGCAAGCTTAGAAAAAGGTTTTTCTATTAACAAAGATACTTTAGAGCAGAATATCAAAGAAGAAACTATCATTGCCAGAAGATCCATTTATGATAGTGTATTGTCTAAAGGTGGCATAAATAACATTGAAATTACTAAGAAGATGGTCCTTGATGTAAGAAATGCAAGAGCTAAGTATTCCGAGGCAATGGAACAAAAAAAAGAAAGAAAAGCAAGAATTGGCAGTAGCTGTTAAAAGAAAGAGAGAGGCTGAACTTGAACTGAAAAGGCTTAATGACAAAAAAATTAAAATCTTAGAAGCAGCACAAAAGGAATCTGAAATAATTGAAAATGAAATTGCTGCGATAAAGCTTTCAAAAATTTAAATACCCAGTATCATGCTGTACATTACAATGAATCTTGAATTCCGTTGAGTTTAATTTTGTGTATATTGTTGCAATAAATCTTTTAAAAGGTAAGATATTGTAAACTCACTAATTTATAATTTTTTATTTCTCTCTTCTTTTTTTAAGTATTTCATCATTACTGTTTTTATAGAATTTTTTGCTTTTTTTATTATACTTAGATAAAATAGTAAATAGTTACCAAGTAGTTAAAATCAGGGAATTTTTCTCTTATGATCAGGGAATTTTTAAGAAATTGTTCGTGAAATCAGGGAAAAATCAGGGAATTTTTTTTTTCAGATTTTGTAGACACCCTGACAATGGAATTACTGAAAAGGAAAAAGGATTTCAAAATTACCAGATAATTGACTGTTGTTTCCGATGCTCCACTTACTCGCTTTCGTGAAATGACGTTAAATTGTTCGGTAAATATTTTTCCACTCATCGACTCATATTCTGCTTTAATCGGTCTCACCAGAGACATGTCTTTTCACGAAAGCGTTGTTCTGTAATAGGACCATGAGCAATGCCCGCTTTTATTTATTTATCTTTTTTGTTTTGAAGGTGTTTGGAGGGGAAACTTGAAAGTAAGTTTAGAAAACTCATTTGTCAGATCATTCCAGCAGAAGCATTATTATTTGCATCGCAATAATGTACATTAATTTTTAATCGTAGTTAGAAACGAATATAATTGGCGAACCAATTTTCGAATGCCCGTATGGCAAGATTCCTAAATTAAACAGTTTTAGTAAATTTTAAGCATTTCTACGTACTCTTTTTGTATATCGTGATACCTAAGTTTCTCGGATCTAGTCTTTTGCCATTTTTCGGTCCCAATTGGTCTAATATCTACGAAAATCAACAGAAAGACGACATTCAGTAACATTTACAATTTCAGCTATCTATGGAATATAACTTTTGATTATTGCTCTTTAGAGAGAACGTACTTTGCCGCTAAATCCTTTTTTTTTTGGTTCGGTGTTCTAACAAAATTAATAAACTTGTGACCTACATATACCTCGAAAATATCAGCTTTCCTAGCTTGTTTAATGTTTTGAGTTATCGTGATCACAGACGGACGGACAGATGTGCGTAAATCAACTTAAAATGACATCCTAAACTTTTTTGTCCCAACTCTTTTCTCTCTCTCTCTGACGACTATCAAGGTGTATTTCAAACTTATAATAACCGGTGGTTGCTAGTTGATAAAGCATTAGTAGATTAAACATGTAAGTTTCGTTTCTCCCTCGAATAGCCAGTATAAAAATGTCTAACCGGAAGTTTTTCTAATCAAGATATACGAATGGCTCCATTCGTAATAACAATGGTTTAAGCATATGCCACTGATTTCATTATTCTAGTAAAAAAAAACCATAATCGCGGCTGTTAATTTTTATCTGCTGATAAATGTTAAATCTCAAATAAGCACTTGAATCCGTATTAGGACCAGGGTTTTTATATTCTAAAAAAAAAAAAAAGAAATCTTCCATCCAAAAAAAATAGGCGTATTGGAGACAACAGCTTGGCGAGAAATGAAAAATAATTATCCCAGCTCCACTGATGGACGAACCTGTGAAATTATGTTATTTACGTGGCTTCTTATAACTGTTACTGATGCACTGTATTACTTCTGATATGTCTTATTTTTCAGATTACGCAATTTTAAGTAAGTAAAATAAGAATAAAATAATACTAACAGCAAAAAAAACAAAACATATAATTTATTATATTAATGGAGTGTTATCTCCAAATTAAATGCAGTCATAATTCACTGTTAAAAAAATTAACATACCGTACTGTCCGGCGTATAAGACGACCCCCAATTTTTCCAATTAAAATATAGAGTTTGGGATATTCTCGCCGTATAAGACTACCCCTCTTCCAACGCACACCAAATAAAAATTAAAAAAACATCAGATTTGATTTCAATATGGTAATTTTAATTCAAATGCTTATGACGTGCAGATACTTAGCAGGAAAATTATCACTTTTAAACATAGCGCTGTTTGTCATCAAACATGTAAACATAAAACAGTGCAAGTGATTAAACTTTTCCTTTAAAAGCGATGTACCTTACCGGCGATTGGCTGGTTGTTGTATACACAACGCCTGCTTGGATTGGTCAGCTCTCCCTGTCTCCAAGTAACTGTAGCTTTGTTTATTCTGGTGCATTATTTCAATGCTACATTTTTTTTTTTTTAGAATTTCACTAAAATCATAGTATTTTTTAACTGTAGCCTTGTTTATTCTGTCCCCGCTCTATCTCTTTTTTCCATATCCCGGGCGTCCCGGACACCTGCATCTTGCTTCACTTACACCTTCCCGGTGAGGTGCCCCCTCACCTCGGGACCGCGTTAAGTCACTTCTTTCCACGAATCCTGGTGAGTGGATTTTCTTCTACCGTACTTGTACAGCGCCGCCCTTGCTGCTTTCATATGGTTGCCGCATACGGCGGGGATGCGGCCGCGGCCGTTTTTGAGCTCCCCCCACCATACGCGGCGACCGCAGATTCTCCAGTCCGGCTCGGAAGTTTCAGCACCCGGCGTATAAGACGACCCCCGACTTTTGAGAAGATATTCCTGGGTTAAAAAGTCGTCTTATACGCCGGACAATACGGTATTTACGGAATGTTACAAATGTAAACAAAAATACATAAGAAGTATTATATAGAAAATGTCGTTTATTACATAGATATTGCAGTAACTATGTATAGTACATTTCATTGAATATTTAGCAAAAATAACAAATCCTTAAAATAATTTCGAAATATAGTATTAAATAGCCATTATATACGTGTAATGCTGAAATTAAACTGAATTGTTTACGTCATATAGCTGTGATTTCGAACACTGGTTATTTTCGTGCTACGATTGTTGGCTACCGCGTTAGCTCTCAGTGTATTTCTTGTCTTGCTCGAGCCATTTTCGTGCCTATAATTTAAATAACGGTATGTTAAACTGCCGATTTGATTAAACAAATCTTGTTCGCAAAGGAGGGAATTAAACTTCCTTGTACATCGGGATCAAATGAAGCTAAATCCATTTGTAATTCCTCTTTGATAATGTAATCCTGCTATTTGATTCGCATTTCAAGACCGATGCATCCATTAAATCCCGAAGTTATCGTTTTGCTGGAATGCCGTCAGACCTGTCGCAATCATCTCGGAATGATTTAATTTTCATGAGTATCTTAAAGATAGATGAACAATCAAAACAAAAGATACTTAAAAACGGGACGGATGCACCGAATATAGTTCTGGTTTGATGATTCAAACATGGCGAAAAACGCGTTTCGTGACTTCATTATTTTTTTTTTTCTAATTAGTTTCGTTTGAATTTTGAAAACCTTCCTGAAATATTTATTGTTTCATTTTCGAAATAGTATTAAAGTGTTTATTGATCGGCGTCCTTAGTTTCATTACAGGAAGCCGTTTATCATAGCGGCTTCCAATCTTCTAGTCCGGGTCTTTGACACGGAATTATCAGTTACACTGCAGAATATTCTATATCGTAACGCACCAAGAAAAAAAAAAAAAGGAAGTACATACAAAATAAATTTTTAAAATATTGCTCTTTTTTTTCTACAGCATATCTGGCCCTTGAATGTATTTAGAATGGCATTCCAAACTTTAAAAACCCGAAATACAAGATAAACTTTTGAAATTTCAACATGATTTGTTTAAAGGTCATAAGCCAGAAAAATCATACTTGTCAAAATAATCGTCATCTGCTCCTATAGTTATGGTATTTCTACACTGTGTGTCACTTTTATGTGTTTATAATGCCTGAATGTTTATCTATTGAATGCCTAGGAATTATTGTTCAATGACTTCATTTGTTGGTATTTTTATATATATATATATATATATATAAACACACACACACACCCACACACCTGGAGAGGTCTTCTTCAGACTGTTCTTGAACTAGACGCACTGTCCAGTTATCTATAGTCCATTGAAAGACAATAAGAAAACACTATACTATCGTCTCTAGAATGTTATTGATATTGAAGAAATATGATAGCCGTGAAAAATAAATAAATAAATATCTTGGAAGTGATGCGACAAGAAGATGTTTAAACTGTTTTCTTAATATAGTTTTAAGACCGTGAGAAGTGGTTATGGGCGAAAGTTTTTCTGTTTTCATTACTTCTGCTTTGCATCTTAATTTATTTTACATGTTGTAAAAGGGATCCAAATATGGATAGATGAACAATTTGGTGTGATTTACATTTTTCTTGTAATTGTGGATTTTCGGGAAACGTGAGGGTCGATTCGAATTCAGACATTTGGCCCGAAGAAAATGCGGATTTTTTTTTCCCATCTGTTTCATCTTTAATGTACAGTAATTTTGAATTAATGTAAGAGTCAAAGCACCATCTAATAAATTTTGTGAAATATATTTTCCAGATTCCAAACATATATATGGAAGAAATCGTAAAATTACATCAAAAAATTAAAATTTCAGTATGATAATTTTGGTCTCTAAAACGCTCCTTCCTTCAGCGCATTGCACATGGATTCGACCGACCGATTTTCGGGTAATAGCCGTTAGAACTTTGTCGTAGAGTTAAAAATGATACAAAAATCAAGCTTTAGGAGAAATATAGATGTTACGAACTTTTATTCCATCTACAATATTTTTAGCGTTGATCCAAAAATAATTTCCAGCAACCAGAATCTTGATTGATCTTTAGTTTCTTGCCTCAACAATAGACTATTCTTTTAAGACGGTGCGTATATATCAAGGAAAATACAAAAGAAACGTACTGATTTTTTTCAAAAAAATCGCTCAAAAAATTCTTCGTTTTTCTCATTGGCATGCCTTTTCTCATCCGAGCCACACTGTTTCTCCAAAATAGTGCGTCGTTACAGAAAAAAATTACAGAAAATTTTATGGCAAAAAATAGGCTTAAAATTAAAGCAATTATTCTTATTCATACACATCTCCTAGCTGCTTTCTTCCAAACGGTGTATATTTATGGTGTATCGTAGTAAAAAAGAAAAAGCAAACCCCAATTAAAAAATTGTTTAATCTTATTGTATTGTGAAGACAAATAAACGCGAAGGATGTAGTTTTTAATGACAAGAAGAAAGCAGAGAACTACTTTTCGTTTAGTATTTACCCATTTTTATTCCCTATTTTGTTTTGTTTTCTAAAAATCCCAAAAGCATTGGTTAATATTTTACAAATGCAAGTAAGCTGTATTCGATTTTGTTAAACTCCGTTCTTTGTCTTTTGAACATCGTCCAAGTGACAGCAAAAGATTTGGAATAAGCGAAATGATACAAATGGGATTCGATTTTTATCTGCGTGTAATTGTATCCAATATAATAATGACTGCAACAGCATTGGCCCTAGATTGACTGGCGGGGAATTTGGCTGTGTGCTGCGTGTTGTTCGCCAGGTTTAATGGTGGGATTATTAATATGACTGGTTCGAAATGGATTCCGCCACGGTCTCAAAGAGCCGTAGAGTTCCGCGTGCGCTACTGCGCTCATATCTCAAATTCATCGCCGAATAGAAGCTTTTAGGGTTAAAAATGCCAAACATAATGAGCACAGGAAATTACCGTCATTGATTGAAAATCCAGAGAGACCAGGGCGAGATTGAACAAGGGAGATGTTAAGGTACCGCAACCAGCAATTAATCACACACACATACATTGTCACCAATTTATTTGTTTGTGTTTTTAACAATGCTGTGTAAGAACCAAAGTTAAACAAAAACCATTTCTTCGTTTCCTTGAAATAAATAAGTTTAATTATGATTTTTTTTTACTAGCTGTAATTCTTACTGTAAATACTGAATAAAATGTGCTTCCTTCATCAGTAGTTTGCAAAGCAAAATAAGAATAAGGATGAATTATTGGTGCTGACCCATACTGTTTTGCAGAATTTGCGATGTATTTCCCATCTAAATATATTGTTTTTTCCCCCCATTATATTTAGGCTTAAAAATTAATAACAGATATAACGGGAATATATATAAAACAGATTTTAAGACAGTTAATTTTGATAAACTATCATCTTTATGTTCACAACTTTGTATTTTAGTACAGCTTATGCTAATTCCGTCTGGATTTTATAAACAAAACCTGTGCAATGAAATTACAAATGTATAATGAAAACAGGTTATTGAAAACAGCAAAGACATTTACTGTAAATATGCAAATGTTAAATTAGTCTGATACATAAACAAAATATTAAAGCCAGAAGCCCTGAGAGTTGTAACCATCTCAAATTAATCATTACCCGGCAACAGAGACCAACTATTAAATTTAAATAATTTTAAATATTTAATAATATTTAAAACTTTTATTAAAGAAATTAACTATATGATAAACAATATTGAACAATTTTTAACTATTTGTAATGTTAATTTGTATGATAGAGATACAAGAATTTAAAAAAAAAAGAAAAACGAAATAGCAAATGAGTGTAACGTATTAGGTACTCGTAAACTGGCAACTCCAAGGATATTTAGAATTACGTCCTTTAGTATCATTTCAAATCTCCAATAACTAAATAAAAGGAATTCGAAAGAGAATATTAACACGGATGACCTACATACTTATTTAAAAAAAAACAGTACAAAGGACAAAACAAAATATAATATTTAATGCTTTTCTTTAGAGGTTTATTGATAACTATCAAAACATTAGATATTTAGTTGTTACTTTCCGAATTCCGGTAAGGCTAATAAAGTCAAAAATGATAGGATAATAATAGAAATCCGCAGTTGAAATGAATTTTTGTTTTGTTTCTATTATTATTAGTCTATTATAATTATTATTATTATTAAGTTTGAACCTTTCAATTAATATTATCAAAAATGATCGGATATTAATAGAAATAAAAAAAAGAAAAAAATGAAAGAAGAAACCCTTTGTCAGTTCTTGATGTTTACTCTGCTAAGTTTGGTAAACATAGACTAAGACTACACACCTAAAACACTTTAACGTTTGAAACCGAAACGTTCTTTGCAACGCTTCAAAATAATGCCTTCCAGTTTCTTACTTTAAAAGTTGATTTTGCAAAATTAGTGAATAAAAAAGAAACAGTAAAGCTACAATATTTTAGCATTAGAACGAAAATATTCCTTTCGACGCTTCACGTTACAGTCATCTAGTTATAACTACTGATGAACGAATGTATAGCATTGTTATATAAATCATAAATATCACAATTTCCTATGTTCGTCCGTCTGTATCAGTTAATACATGGTTACATATATGTGCACTGTGGTATATTTCTTACACTTCTGCATGGCCAACGCGCATTATATACATAACAACTAACTACTCCTGTACATCATATTACTACTAGCAGCAAAGCCTGTCGGACGCCAGACATAAAACAATCTGAAAAATCATTTTATTATCAACTATCAAATATAAAGTAAATGTAATCTAAATACTGCGCTAACTTGTGAATGAAGCTTCTACGGCAAAAATGGTTTTGAGTTTCGAAATCAGCGTAAACAACTGAGTGAGTATGCCAAATTTCATTAAAATGGATGCAGTGGTAACAAAATTATTTGGTTTTGAACGTATGTTTTGTTAGAATTTCAGTTGTCGAGGTCAGTTCCCAAGAATAAAATTTCATTGAAACAACATGGAATGACACAATGAACTAATATTTTCATCCAATTTGAGTAATTCAATGGTACCATTGAGAACCGTTGGATCTATCTTAATAGCTTAATTATATCGAGTTGCAGACAGACGAACTTAGCCAATTTATATGTGTGTATATATATATATATATATTTGATTCGATTGATGATTTGATTTGATTTGAATTTTTTTTTTTTTTTTAATGTTTATCAGACCTATTTAGGTGTACTTCTTACCTGTACACCTGTAATATAGGTTCTGAGAGTTTAATCTAAAGGATCATTTTTCCACCCAAAAAGAAAAACGAAATACCAACCATATCTAAAGTTTAATTTATCTAAAGAATAATTATTATTTTTGACTGATAACGCCGAAAGCCATTTAAAACTCACCTTTGTATAATCTAAATACTGCGCTAACTTGTGAACGAAGCTTCTACGGCAAAAATGGTTTTGAGTTTCAAAATCATTGTAAAAAACTAAGTAAGTATGCCAAATTTCATTAAAATCGGTGCAGTGGTAACAAAATTATTTGGTTTTGAACATATGTTTTGTTAGAATTTCAGTTAAAATTTCATGGAAACAACACGGAATGACAAAATGAACTAATATTTCATCCAATTTGAGTACCCTTGATTCAATGGTACCATTGAGAACCTTGGATCTATCTTAATAGCTTAATTATATCGAGTTACAGACAGACAGACGAAATTAGCAAATTATTTAAGTTGATTCTTTGTTATCAAGATTATTATCATCTCGAGATAATTATCAAAATGATAATCAATACAGTCACTGAAATAACTGACACTGCGCATTTTCAGTGAGATAATAATATTTATTACGTCAGATTCTTTGAGCATTTTAAATTCTCTCTAGATAAGAACACTTGTGGAAGTCATGAATAATAAATCCACTTGAAACGAATAAAGAAATTTTTTCATGAGTATTCCCGTATTTCCAAGAAAACTTAGATCTTCACTATTCATATCAAAATTGTATGGAGCCAGTATTCCTGGAATATTGAAAGGGAAATAACATGAATAAAATATGCTTTGAAACTAGTTTAAGTCGTTCGGAGACACGACTGCCTTATCTATTCTTAAAGTTTTAGTGCTTCCTTGATATCTCTCCATCGATGGACGCCATTGTATCTAATTTCATTATTGGAAGAATTCCTTCCAAGCGTCTTTCGATGAACAGCGGGACTCCGTTATTTATTAATATGGCGAGATTCACGCTAGTTGCTTCATCGGAAGTCGATTGATTGAATATGGAACGCATTGTAAACATCTAATTTACGCTTAAGAATATTATATACATATTTTTTTTGTTTCTATTATTGGAAATATGAAAAGCTGTTTTTTAAATGGGATCAAAAATCAATAAAACTCTTGATTTTTTTTCCCTTTTAATTCTGTGAATATATATAATTTTTTAGTGTATCCCATAAAAATATTAGTCTACGTCTGTGTATGTTTGTGTCCAGCCCTTAATGACTTCTGAACCACTGAATAGATCTTATTTAAACTTGATATGCACATTTACGGACCTTTTGTATTTGGAATTTTATTTGTGAGGATATATATCGAGAAACTTGCGCATGAATGTGACAGAAATTCCCATAGAAAACATTAGAAGCGAAATAGTCCATTCCCGTCGAATCTAACAATATTTATTGACTCCTTTTAATAATACGCTCCTTTACGCGTGCTTTGAAATGAGCAAAGTTAAATTAGATTTAGGCAACTTAAGGATTTGCCGATTTACCCCATTTTCAGAAAATGGAAAATTGCAGTCTGTTTTAGGCAGTTATTGTAATTTACAAATATAAGGAGACTTGCCTTTGTTTTCAAGAATTAAAAAAAAAAAAATATGGAAAATAGGTTTATTCCTTGGAAACAGCTCTCAAAAGGTATTGTAAGTTTATTATACAAACAGTGGCTATTAAATAACGAGACAGAATTTGCAGAAACGAAAATAATAACACTGAGATCAGAATATGATTTAGAATGATTCAAGTAATGTCCATTTGAAACTGCTTCGAAATAACATTCTTTACTTTCTGCGTCACTTTTAGTGTCATTGAAACTTAATCTTTTTTAGCGCCTGAATGTGGCTTTGCTCACTCTTTCCGATTCCCCTTAATTGTGAAATCGTTCTTACTTACACAATTTGTGAATACTAAAGGCAATGAATGGCTACATAGTTGTAGGATGATGGCCAGCACTAGCGTAGCTAGGGGGAGGCTGAGGGGGCAGTCCGCCCCGGGCGCCACTTTTGGTCTACAGTAGTGGTCGGGGTTCGTCTTATACGTCGTTCTGACTTTTTGTCTATGTTTAATGTGCGGCAAACTCAAGAGACCGCTCTGGGCGGCACAAATTGTAGCTACGCCACTGACGGCTAAGAATTCTTGTGAATTCTTACCATTCACAGGAAGATCTTTGGTTCATATCTTCTCCGCTCCGTTCTTGAGATCTCTCTACGAATTAAAGATGCATCCCTGCTAATCCTAAGCGAGCATATGTGTATTCTTTATAAACGACAAAATAATGTGAAATTATAGTTTATTACACGGTATTTCCATACAAGCCTTAACGGCTTATGGGGCGCCGACGTTTCAATGATTATCGGGACTAGTTGAGATTAGGTGGTCAGACCAATGTTTCCGCCTTTACCTCTTTACAGATGGCTTGATGAGCCCTAAGACCCTTCCGGAGCAGAAATATCCTAGGAACTAACCTAGAAACTAAAATAAGACGATTGGTAACACTGAGTGAACGCGTCTGTCTGACCCCTGTTTAAAAACCCCTGTTTTTTTGTTTTTAATAGCCCTTATTAAAACAGAAATAAGTGTTTGTGTTTCTGTAAGGAAAGTTTATAAAAATTCTTATATTATTTTTTTTTGTTCTTATTTTATTTTAAGGTCAGTTTTGATATCTTTTGTATGAAAAGGTTTCGGAAAAAGGGTTTATAACAGTGCTTCTGTCAACGAAGGGCCTGCCATCTCCGGTTGTTTAGACGCTCACCTGTGAGCTCATGAGTTCATGCCAAAAGATTTTTCAGCCCCGCTTTCAAGTGAGTTACAGGAGAAATAATAATGATCGTGCATCGGACCAGCTCTGCGACGTTCATTTCACTGTATTCCATGTGGACTTGATTGCTTATATATCCATGTATAACTAGGATCTCTTCAGCCTAAAACAAAACTTTCGACTTTTGCGTTTCGTTCAATATTTTCGGTTACGTTATGTTTACGTTTTTGCTTCTTCTATGCTAGTTCTCCTTACGGCAGTTTGTTTAATGACCGTCGTATAGGACCTATTTAAGTCGTAAGAGTGGAAATCTATTGAGAAAGATTCTTGGAAAAGGCAACCATATTTTGTAGATTTTATGTCTATTGCAGTTTATCTTTTTAAAGCAACATACTATTAAGATATGTTTTCTGTGTAGGTTTAAGTAGATGAATTGACGTCATGTTTCTATGTTGCGACAAATCCGTGTTTTCTTTTTCTTCTTCAATGGGCTCGTTTTGTTTCCTAACTACACCAATACGGAACTTCCGGTATAGCCAACAATTCTCTGTTTCCGTAGTGGAGCTATTGTAGATTACGATCTGCTAATTTCGTTTCCTATTTCCTAAGAAAACACTTATCACGAAAGCATTAATTTTATGGAGGCTGTTCAGGAAAGATGGAACAGAATGAATAAAACACGTTAACATCATTGTCTTGGAATGAGCTATTAACTTACTGTAACAGGAACTTGTTTCGAGAATTTATCAATTCAGGCAACAATAAAGTATTGACACAATAAGACTGATGACGTTCCATCAGGACTATTCTTGGTTTTATGTTCCAGTAGACTCTCGATATGTCGAACTTCGATATTTAGAAAACCTTGATATGTCGAAAAATTATTTTTCCCCTTGATATTATATATTCATCTAATGTTAATTTTTTTCTTATGAGTGAAGAGTGAAGAGTTTTCACTCAAAACCTTGTTATGTCGAATATTTTTCGAAGTAAAAAAGGAATTTTTCCGGAAAAATTGCCGTTCAGTTGTGTCGAAGCAAATAGAGGTATTTTTTAAGAAATTCTAGCAATGTATGTTCATTGTATTTTACTAATCCTTTTCAATTTAATGTAATTATTTTCGACAACTTTTAAAAATTAAAATTATCATTGCTGTATTTAGATTTATTGTCAACTATCATTGCATATTTATACTTATTCTCATCTATCAAGACTCTAATTTTTAGAATATTATTCCGTATCTTGTGTTTTTACGTGAATTTTTATGTTTTGGTTATGACCTTGTTATCTCGAAAACTCGTTATCTCGAATTTTTTTTTATCGTCCCTTCAACTTCGACATATCGAGAGTATACTGTATTTACTTTTATATATATACATACAGTCAGACCTCTATATAAGGTTACTTTTCTAAAGTCCTGGCTCATTGAATAGGAATTTCTATGATATGGATTATCGAATATATGGTCAGGTCTTAAATACCGTAATCGCATATAAGGTCACTTTTGTCTGTGATTTCAGTGCCACACTGATTCAATTCCAAGAATTTTTCTTTCTTTTTCCGACAAAATGCTTAGTTTCAAGAAAGAAAAATGTATAGGGGGGGAAAAAAGGTAAAGAAAGACTGACAATTTTTTTAGGAGCTAATATGGATGGCTTTGAAATACTGAGACCGCTAAAATTTCAAAAGCCACGTTGCTTTAAAAACGTTAAGTCTTTACCTTTGGATTATGATGTAAACAAAAAAGCATGGATGAATGCTAACATATTTGAGAAAACTATACGGCGTTTCGATAGACACTTTTTGAAAAATAAAAGAAAAGTTGTTTTCATCACAGACAATTGCCCTGCTCATATCAACATACCTCAGTTGAAATCAATTGAGCTTGTTTTCTTACCCCCAAATGTTACCAGTGTTTCGGAACCTTTGGATCAGGGAGTCATTCAAAATCTGAAAATGAACTACAGGGAGCTCCTTCTGAAAGACTTGATTTCAGCAATTGATGAGAAAAAAAAAAATTCACATGTCTGTGTTAGATGAAATTTTTTTATATTCATAAAACTTGGAGCTTGATGTCAAACACATGCATTTCAAATTGCTTTCGACATGCTGGTTTTCAATTTTCTACAAATAGTGTGGATGAAATAACAGATGAAGATGATATTCCTTTAGCTGTGTTAATACAAGATCTCAGAAATGCGGCTGTGCTATAGAAGGGGAAAGTGAATAAGTGAGAATTGATGATGAAATTGCTACCACTTCTCAAGCTTCGATTTCCGAAATTGTTTCGCAAGTTGTAGATTCCAATGCATTAGAAAATGAGAATAACGACAATGATACTGAAAGTGAAGCGGTGACACGAGCAGAAGCGCTCAGAGCATTAAATGTCGTAAGACATTTTTTTACGAGCCATGAGGGAGCTGAAGAACATTTTCAGAAACTACAAAACTTAGAAAACATTGTACAAAAGATGAAACCAAAATCGCGACAATCCTGTGTTATGGATTATTTTAAGTAAGGTCAGTTGTACATCAGTACTTTGCTTGAACATAGTAGTACTATTTGTATACAACTTTATTCCGAATTAAAAATTTTTAAAAATAATTTCTTTCTGATTCCATTAATTTTAATTGGTTCAACTAAATTAAAAATTATAATCTAATAAAGTGACATTGTTGTACGTATTAAATTTTGTTTATATAGTCGGACCTCGGTATAAGGTCACCCCTTGGGACCTCGCCAAAGTGACGTTTTAAGCGGGGTGACCTTATAACCGATTCATACGCATTTGTCAATAAATAAGCATTACCGGTATATAAATACAGTATAATTCTTTGTAAAATTCAGACGTCAGATTGTAAAAGCGCTCGTCAATATCAGAAGTCAAAATCATAAGTTATTTTCAGTAATTTCCAATAAGTTTTCAGTATGTCTGAAATAAGGAAGGGGAAATTTAAACTTATCGTATATCAACCACAACGTTTATAACGCTGTGACGTGCACAAGGTTTTCTAGCGACTACGCTATAAACATACCTTAGTTTGAACATTGTTGTGTTAAAAATGTGGAAAGAATGAGGTAATTTTATCTTTTCCTATTTCTGATGTAATCTTACGATACCTTTGAAACGTGTTTTGAATCCGGAAAAATACATTTTGCAAAATAATATATTTAACGGTGCTGTGATTTTTACTTCAAATGAGAATACATTGCAATTGTCAACAGATCCACTCTTACTGTAATTTTCAGATCGACAGATAGATAGGATGAAAGTCCGAATTGGAATGACAAAATTATAAAGTGTTTCTAAAGATATCAGATTTGATTGGTTTATTCCCGTTGATTTCACTCTACAAAGAAGTACAATAACATCTTTCTGGTTGCTATATTGAGAAGATGTATTGCTGTATTTTGCGATTTGTGCATTGACTATAACTCGGGTCCTGAAGGAATCGAGTGAAAACATGAGCTTTGACCACCTTAATATAACTTTAAGTTTAATCGTTAAAACTTTCATCATTTTGAAGCGTATTAGGTTGCTAACAGACAGACAGACATTTTCAAAAATACATTTTAGATTATTTCGTTGTTTAAAGCCAGATTCACTCTTTCTTCAGAATACTTTCGCAGTTCTTGTTACATAGTTGACATTGTGAAAAGATTAAGTTTTTCTTTATATAGCTAATTTCTGTGCAAGTATTAATGTGTGCTTTAATAACACATTGCTTACCTAAAATAATCGTGTGTTCTTATTACGTTATTCCCCATTGGAAATTAATTAGCGAAATGCAATGACTTAGTGGCGTGCAGCTCTATGAATATTGCCATATTAATTATTGCATCTCAAATCTGAGGCCGATTCTGCGCAGCCGCATTTTGGCTTTTCTTTGCGTGACAGAGAGGAATCAACTTGTTAGCTAACTGGATTTTTCAGATGTGCCGAGGAAAGAGAACTAAATGCCACCCTTAGGCTTAATTGCCTCTTTGCACGGACAATTTTTCGGTCAAGAAACCCACTAGAAATTGCCCAAAAAAAAAAAAAAAGTTTTTGAAAGCTTTGTGTTTATATAACACTAGCTCTCCTAAGAAACAATCTACATTCAGTTTGCGGAGCTGAATGTTGAATGGTATCAACTCACCACTCACTGTGACTTCGCAGCAGTTCCTGATTCAAGTTGCTATTGGAACTAATGAGCAAAAGGGGAGAGAACAGAAATTACAAAGGGCAGCAAAGAAGGCCTGTTATCACCTCATATTGCATGCCAATAATTAACCATGAAGCTAATTAGAACAATTGTTGTTAATTTATATGGTTTTTAATATTCACTCGGTAGCAAAACTACTGTATATGAAGGCAGACATAGTCACTTACAGAGCTTATAACTCCACCATTGTAGTTCTCAAACCAATGAAAGTTTCGAGATGAAATTATTTTAAAGGCTGTTGATCAATCTATCTTAAAATTTCAAAGTAGAAGAGACGTAAATTCGCAGTTGCGAACGGTTTTGGACCTCTTGTTTAAATGGTTTGTAGAACCTCTGTGAGCCGGGAGCTTAAAAAAAAAAAAAAAATACGAAATCTTCATAAAATTATGACCAAAATTTGTAAGGCGAAAATGATTGAACAATTACTTGATACATTTAATTAGAAATTGTTGAAACATCATCTAAAACAGTACAAAATATTGCTTTAGTAGATCTATAGGACGGAATAAAAATCTCACGGTCGTCATGAGCTTTACTGTTTATTAAGTGAAATTCTGGATTAGCTGTTTTTCTTTTATTAGTGATCATCAGCTAGGAGCTTAGCCTACACAGTTTTGAAAGCAATATCAAGTAGCATTTAGTTAACATTACGTCTTATTAATTCTTATTTTTAATGCCCTTTTTTTCTGCTTTATTTTGTCTTTACCGCGCTTATACGAAGGCCGATTAGAAAAAAAAAAAAAGTTTACGACTCCTAGAAATTAAATTTATGAGTTTGTCATAATGCCTGGTTGCTGAAATATCGGTTTTAGAGGGTTGTACTACTCAGTGCCTCCTGGTCTTTCTCGTTTGTGTCATTGGAGGTGCGCGCTGTCGTTTCAAAATGGCGATTCGCTGGGATAACTGTCTCCTATTGAAACCTTAAAGAAGTTGCACAAAAAAATCAGGAAGAAACATCCTGGTCTTCTGAACGACAGTGTGAGCTCCTTCATGACAATGTCCAATCACACTTTGCACGGAACACACACAACTTGTTGCACGATTTCCACTGGGAAATTTTGGGACATTCAGTCCGAATTTGGTTTCTAGTGATTTTCATCTGTAACCTGCCTTAAAAGAGCACATGTCAGGTCGACGCTTCACATGCAATGAAGTTCAACGTGAGACAAAAAAAAAGTGACTACAACAGCAGGTTTTATGCGGCTGGAATGGACGTTAAAACTGGTCAAACGTTGTGACAAATGCCTCAATCGTCAAGGTGACTTTGTAGAAAAATAGTGTATCTGTACCTGTGCACAGGTACGCTATATTTCTACAAAAGTCACCTAAGTGCCCTTAATCAGGGCACTATCTCATTTTCTTCCAATAAATGTTTGCTTTTCGTACACAGGCTTTGTAAACTTTTTTTTCTAATTGACCTATGTAAAAAAGCATATGAATTTTTTTGTCTTGTTTTTATGTTTAAAGATATTTTACCATTTCTTTAAAGTGGAAATTTTGTTGAATTATGTGGAAACAGTGATTTCCAAACTGCATGGTGCTAATCAAACTGAATCCTGCTAATCATTGCTAATCATAGACCTGCTAAGACAATGATCGGGATGGTGTAAACTATTTTCATGTACCACTGTTTTTGAATTTCTATAGCAAGCTCGGAGTATTTGGATAATTTATTGTGATAACTTGATAATATATTATTACGTATGGTCACATCAATTAAAAATGCTGTTTTCTGTGCTTTGTCAATCAACATGATATCTGGTCTATTGTGTGCAATTGTCTTGTCAGTAAGAATAGATCTATCCCAATATAATTTATAGTTGTTATTTTCTAATACAGTTTCAGGCTTATATTTGTAATATGGGGAGGTTGTATGTTGATGAGATTATGCATTACACTGAGTTGTCAATGAAGAATTTTGCAGACTTAATCATGTCGCCATTTGCAGTCATATAGCCTCATCCTTATGTGCTGAATTGTTTCAGGGACATCATGGCATTGCCGGCAATTATCTGATATTAATGTGATATCCTTAATTATGTGTTTTCGGTAGTTTCGGGTGATAATTACTTGGTATTGTAGGGCTAGAATGAATGCTTCTGTTTCTGGGTGGAGATCCGAATCAGTGAGCCAGAGGTTGGAGGATATTTTATTGACGTGATTGGCTTGTAGTTCATTGTAGTGTTTTCCATGTAATGGCTTTTGTGTAATGTAATGGCTTTTATTATTATTTATTATTATTATTTGAAGTTTTTGTGTTAAACGGAAGGATTTAAAAATCGAGGAAAAAAAAAAAACACAAATGGACAGTAAATATGCTTTCGCACACTGAGCCTGAACAGCTATTTCATCCTTATTAGGAATCATCAGCAGAATTTACCCTTGGTGTTAGGCTCAGACTTAGCAAATTAAAAAAATTTGAGGATAAGTGCTTATACCTGTAGATCCTAACAAAGGCATATTATTTAGACCGCCTTGTTCTAGCATTTTCAATCCTGGCGCTAATTAAAAAACGGCCGTAGTAGACGTTGTCTCGTCGTTTTATCGATGTTATCAGCTCATTTTTGTGTGGCCTGGCGTTAAATCAAACCCATTCTGGTTCTTCAGTTACTTCCGAAGTGAAGGTGCAAAAGCTACATGGACATCCGATCTTCGACACTGGAAAGGGAAATCCTACGAACGAATTGCCTTGGGCAGGAGACTAAAACAGTTGTTTCTTGCGATCTTCTCCGCCTTCCCCCAAACTAAATAAACAGTCGTCGGACGGGGAAATCTCTTCTCGAACATCTGCTTTCTTTCTGAGGATCCTTTTAAGCAAGCCTTTCGTCAGTTCTCGGTTGTTTTGAAAAACCAGTTCGCGCCGGGATTGATCTGCCGGAAATCTACTCTCATTAGGGCACGTTTAATATTAAATCCCGCCACAATAAATCCACCCTGTTTATCGCCGGTAGCACTACGTGGAGTAACCTAATTGATGAATGTTAATAGATTTTTTATGTGTATTGAACCAAAGTGGCAACCCTAACTTAATAATACATGCAGATATAAAGCCTAGTCTACAGCAGCTTTGAAAACGCCGCGTTGCTAACGTTCTTACAGAACCGAGCTAAATCCAATGTGTTTTAATGGGAAGTGAAAGATGCGGTTTACACAAGCGTTTTCAACGCTGGTCTGGTCTTTACGGGGCTTTGGTGAGCGTTAGAAACGCTCAGTCTCGAGGATGCACTTTCCTTTATTTTACCTCTATAAGAATGTCTAACATGGCGACTCTCGTGTAGAACCGCCCTGAAATTTAAATTTCTGCGAAGTATGGTAACCACTGTATCATAAAGCTGAATAGTCACAATACTAAAGAAAGGAAACTTTATGTGTGCTTCTTTCACAACTAGTAAAATTCCGTAAAAACGGTGGAATAATAATAGAAATTCACAAAACAAAATTTGAAATGTAAATTGTTGAACTTTTAAATTGATATCAAATAAGACTTAACTGAAGTTTCTGAAAGAATTTAAAGCCTACTATCCTTAAATCTCGCTTCTTTTTTTTTTAAATAGTGGGGGGGGGGGGATCGATTCTAATGCTGTTCAATGGGAATTTTTGTCGCCTTCACGCTCTTATTTCTCGACAAGGAACCACACGGGAAAAATTCAAAAAATACAAAAGTTAGATCGTAAATGTGCTCGCCAAGTTTCCAGAAAATCCATTCAGTGGTTCAAAAGTTATTATGGGAATACATATACAGATTGACTGATTTCAGATGACTCAATTTCTATTAAAAATAAGCTAAAAATATAAACTCAAACTTGAAAAACGAAAAAAAGTGAAAAAAAAAAAAAAATTCTAAAAAAAATTCTGAAACTTCAACATCTTTTAAGTGTTGTATTATTCCTAAGCAATAAATCCCGTTCCCTCCTCTTTTTTTTTCCTTTGTTAAAACTCAAAATCCACGATTTTTGATTTTTTTTTTTTTTTTTTAAAGATACTGCATAGCAACTGCTTTTATATTTGAAACCGAAACCTGTTATATTGCTTCATTGCAATGTCTTCTACTGTCTTGTGATGGAATGGCGAAACTAGCAAGTCGTTATTATTCTTAGAACCTACACTGAAATGTGTTTATTTTCCTTTCTGAGAATATTAGGATGTATGTTTTTAGATAATCGGGAATACTTGACAGATGTAGTATTTTCGTGACTATTCGCCTCTCCTGTTGTCTTTTTGCTGCCGGACATTCTTCTGGGCCGGTTATTAGTGCAGTAAGCATCATATTTCCCATTGAATATAGTCAAGAGGAGACCAACAGTCGAAATCATCCTCAAAGATTCTCACGTAATCGGTAATTTTTTTTTTTTTTTTTTTTCTCGTATGAAGGGAAAGTTCGTACGAACTGAATGTTCCTAGGTCTTACCGTCTCGGAGTTGCTTTAGAGCTAACAAACAAACTTTCAATCTAATCAGAAACGATTCGCATTGTAAATGCCAGATTAATCCAAATAATAATGGAATATATATATATATATATGTATATTGTAAAATTGATGGAATACTTATTTTACTTAAAGAAAATTAATACTAACCAATCCTGTATTCTCTCGTTTCATTTTAATTCGTGGGCGTTGTCTGTTTATAGCTGGTGAAGCGCCCTCTGTGCAAACTTTCAAGACAGTTAATTGATGAATCTCAGGTTTCGGCATTGTTAGTAAGATTCTTGGTAAGAATTAGATCTTGTCTTTATGTTCTCTCCCCAACCTGTAATGGTAGCTTTAAAAGTCATAAAATTAACGCCTACAGGTCCACTTTTCAGAAAAATCAAACGGAAACGCTATTAAAATATCAGTTATTGGCCTTAAATTCTTTATCTATGGTCAAAATTTTCAAACAATGGAGAAAAAAAAAACCTAATAAATCTCAAAAACAAATTATATATATATAATTTTAATAAATATTAGGCATTTTATTTATTTTTATTTTTTTTGAATGAAATTTCTAAAAATCAAATATCTTTAGCAAAAAAATTTGGAATTTCGGTTACAAATTGGTAAACTTCTTAAGGAAAATTTAGCTGTTTATTTTAATTAATTGAAATTACCTCCAACGTGAAATTAATCCAAGATGGCGGTGATTATTGTGGAAAGCAGATGTATGCAGGGCATTATTTCGTAAAAAAATATCTGCAAAAAGGTAGGATTTTGGATAACGTTTCATCTGCTAAGATTTTTTTAATTATTTTATTTTGTTTTTGTTTTATTTATACTAATCAAGCGTACTAAAACTATTTTCTTTGAACTTTTTATTATCTCCGATACAAATTAAGGGCTGCTACAAACGTAAGGTCAAACCTTAAGTAATCTTTGGTAGCGACGCTTACCATGAGGGTTTTAAAAATAATAATAATAATAAAAAGAGATAAAAAGAAAAGTGAAATGTTATTTTTTTTTTCCCTACTTATCAATCGAGAACACTTTTCGAAATCACTTCCGAGGAATAATTTCCTGGACCAAATATGGCGATTGATGCACACCCTTAATTCTGAAATTGGCTGGTTTCGGAATGCTTTGAAAGGTTATTACTGAGCACAGGGAAAAAAAAAAAAGAAAGATTGCCCTCTACCTTCTTGATGAAACGTTTGCAAACTGTAATTTGTGATACGATCTTTACACCGAAGTTGTTATTTGAGAGAGGATATGGGATCATTCACATTTGCGCGCCACCATCAGATGTTTTCCATTCGCGGTGGGAATATAATCAAAATACACTTTGGGATTTTATGTTTTTAGTAAAAGTAAATGCTTTACAGGCGGATTAAGAAAATCAAAATGGAAATTGCTGCTTTTGCATTGTTTACTTACATCAGGAAGAATTTTGTAACAATTCATGTTTTAAAGAATTACATGGAGTTAAACCATTTAAATTCTTTATAATCAGAAAATACAAAAAAAAAAAAAACCAGTGTGCTTCAATTAAAGTTCCTGAGTTATTGAGTGAAGAAAATTAACAAGGATAATAGCGAATGCATCCTTGCATGAAAATAGTTCCATAAGATAAGCATTGAAAGTCAAACAGTTTATCCTTAGTTACAAATAATAAATTTGGGAATGTGTAGGTGTCGTTGAGATACAGGCGACTGTACTTGTCTAGTTCATGTAGATTTGAGGAGGAGGAACATGTATGTTTTCCGAAAATTTGCTGTTAAAACGATTTGGATCTGAACCTGATAACGTTTCATATATATATAGCAACTGAGACATTCTATATCCTTGGAAAAAAATAATTTATAAGCCTATAAGTTCCGATTACAGACTGCGAAAGAGTTCGTAGAAGAAGAAAGGGAGGCTATTACAAATCAATCAGTATATGTGTATATCCCTAATCACTTTTTAACCGTTGAACGAGACATATTTCAGCCTAAGACACAATCCAACTTTTTGAGAATTTTTCCCGTATGAGTCTCTGTTCATAAATTTGCTCGTTCACGGGTGACCAAAATTCCCCAAGGAAAGCATTCGAAGCGAAACAACAAATTACAATGGATGTCAACAATACATAGGAATCCAGTTATTCCTAAGAATAAGAATAAAAAAAAATCCAGCAACATTTTTACGAAAGTAGGCGAAATGTGGAGAAAGTAATAATTGCACTCATCTTCACGTCAACGCTTGACAAATGCTTCCCCTCAACTGAAGTTTGTTTAATGAAGCCTCTGCTAGGGCACACCACGTCAAACGTGCGTTCAAGTGCCAAGGATACTGTGACATGCGTCCCAATGCCCCTGTCTCTCCTAATAAAACTTCGAGGACTGTTTTCTTGTCTGTTTGTTTGTTTTCTTTTTCTTTTTTATTTCTATACATCCAAGAAATGTATTAATGAATGCGGACATTGTTTTTAATACTTATTTATATGCAGTGGGTGCCTCTTCGTTCGCTTGCACTTGATCGTATATAATTCATAAATTTTGGGTAACATTGGTTGAGGAAGAATAAAGATACAAGACAGCTATATCGAGATCCAATACTGAAAAAAAAAAATAATAATCTGGAAGCAGTTCTACGAATCATTAATTTCGCTGTGTACTGAGTAAATTTCTCTTGTTTTGTAGCAGTCTTACAGTTTTTAAGTAGGGCACATTTCGCAAACAAAAAATAGGATCTTACAGTGCTTGACTAATTATTAATGTAATGTGACTTAAGTGATAGTTTCATTTATTCAGTATTGTGCAGTTCTTCGTATTTGCAGATAGTATGTATTTAAGTCCATTCATACGAAATCCCGTTCTCGAAGGCTTTTGTGGTGGCGGTGATTTCATTTCCCGCGGTTTGTCACCTATGTTTTTGTTATTGTTCTAATGGGAAACTCATTCAGTTCCACGAAAATAAAATACACGGAATCCGAATTATTAAGTGAATGTAAATAAATAATAGAGCCTATGCACAATCATTAATTAAATAAATGTAATCCAAAAAATATTTTAATCCTAATCATTTAAAATAGTTCAACGGTGATATAAAAAAAAAAAAATTATGTTTCGATTGTAAACATGAATGAACTACGTATACATCCATTTTGCAGCTAACTGCAGTTGACTTCAATAAAGTTCGTTTAAGGAACGGGACAGTTAGGAATGGATTAATCATTCCAGATATCTCATCGACAGTTGTTGTTGAAAATCTGCACTGTTGTAAACTGTGAATAGACATAAAAATAACATGATTACAATTCCGTATAACATATTATTGTTAAATAAATTCAAATATTTTCTTTAAAATTTGATTTTTTTATTTTTTTATTTATGTATTTTAGAATAAAAAATTATTTGATTTTTTTTTTTTTTTTATTTATGGTCATTTCCTTGCATGATAAATATTCATTTGTGGCTGCAAATATAAATCTTTGATGCACATTAAGGGATTTTTGTAAGCTTTAGAACAAACCCATAATATCCTTTGATAGCTCCTGTTTCCATGCAGATATAAGATAATACAAAAATTATTGTCACGACAGATTTATTATTTATTATGTTTTCCAATCTTAAAAATAAATAAATTAATTTATTTATTTATTTTTGCAACTGATTTTCAGTCAGTTGAGTATGAATTTTTCATTTGATTATTCTTTGATTAAAGGCATCCATATGGTTTTTGTGTGATTTTTCTTTTTTATTTTAAGAATATGTAAGGATTTATTGAAAATAATCAGTGAAAATCAATTTCACTGTTTCCCGTTTTCTGCGAAATCGCCGATAGAAACATTTGATTAAATTAACATTGAATTGGTACTCGAAATTTCCAAGCTTATTGGAAAGATCTAGATTTATAGGAAGTCCATTCAATCTAATCCACTTAGTTGATAATAACCACTTAGTTAAATAGCAGATTGCTTATCTGTTGCTAACCAGGAACTAGGCATTGATAATAATAATAAAAATACCAAAAATACATTAAAATAAGAGAAGATATTTTTTAATATATATATTTTATCCGTAATTTTGGATAGCTTTATCAATTTTAAACAAAATTTACTAATGCAGATACTATTTATATAATTCCTGCATCCGTCCATTTATCATTTCAATAAAATGTTAAAAATTGACCGAAGTGTCTTTTTCCTGTCACTGTTAGTAAAACTCCTATTTACAGCATTCAACAAAGCGTAGAATTCAAATTTTATTCAGTTTTTTCTTCTTCTTTCTGTTGCATTCTACAACAGTAAGAATCTTTTAAGGAAACCTTTTTAATAGATTTCACTTCATAAAGAAATTTAATGTTTTCAAAGAATAACAAAAGGAGTTTTAATAATAGGAATTATGGATTTGAAGAAGCACTTAATAAAAAGTTCGATAAGAACTGAATTACTGAAACCTTCCGGATAAAATGCCGTAAATAAGCTTTTACCGTTGCCCTTCTTGATTTAGGGACGTGTTCCAAATTTTGTACGTATCGCAGCTGAAGAGAGGTGATACTTCGAAACAGTACTTTTAAGGAAAACCTGTTTATAGTTCAGTGTTAGTTAATTTTCTAAACAATCTACACATTTGTTCACATAATTTCTTCAAATTTCTTAATAAAAAGTTCAATATTCAAGAAAAACTTCGCAGTTGAATATTGAAAAAAAAACGAAGAGGAAGAGCAAGAGACAGTTTTCGGAGAGATATGGAGAAAAGAATTCGATGCTAGAGAATTGATAATAACTCATTAGAGGAAGATTCAAGAATTTATATCTACCCATCATCTTTTCTTTCTGAAAAGGGAAGGATAAATACAGTATTAAAGATAATGGTTTTTCTGTGTAAGAAAACTTACACGAGGTTGAATATCAATATATAATAGAAACACATTACACATTATATATGGACTGTTTAAGCTAGGCCAGGAGTTCCCAAAGTGGTCGATATCGACCCGGGGTCGATAAGAGTTCTCCAGGGGTCGATTAATACCAAAGAGGATCATTTAAACTGTCTAAGAAAAAAATAGAATCGTGGTTTAATCTAAGGCACAAACAATTTATTTACAATTGTTTACAGGTTTATATACATATTGGACTGGATTCTGAGAATCAAAATTAGAGCTTTCTTTCTGGTCCGTCACTCGGAGAGAGCTAGCGGCGAAGCTTTCTGTTCGGTCCGCCACTTGGGGAGAGGACTCGACGGGTAGCCGATTGGCCTCCCGATTCAGCCAATCACAGGGCAGTTTAACTGACCAATCGGGAAGGTTTTCGACTTTTCATCAGTGTCTATTGTTAGCAGATTTATAGCTCGTGCGGGAGTAAGTTGTGACTCTTAATGCTGCTGTTTTGTTGTGCTGCAAACGTATTGTGTTTTTCCTATTCAAAATCTGATTTTAATACCCACAATGTCGGCTACCAATGCTAAGAAGAAATGCAGACAATATTCACAGGAGTATTTGAAATATGGTTGTGTGCCATCGTTTGCTAATGAAACTATTCCTATGTGCTTATTATATGAAAAAATTTTCAGCAATGATGCTATGAAGCCGGCGAAAATGAAAGACCACTTGGAAAGGATCAATTCTGATAAGAAAAACAAAGATTTTGAGTAAGGTAACTGCACCAAATAAGGCCCACCTAACATTTAAAGATTTTTTTATATTCCTACTGCAAGAGTGAGAATTCTGAAAACTGTCTTGAAAGGTAGTTTAAGGTGTGCTGTTATGAAAAAGTGAATTTAGAATTAGTTGCATTTGAAATTCTTTCTGTAATAACAGTTTTGAAAATATAACTGAAGGGCCTTATTTGGAGCCCCTGTTCAAATATCAAATTATTCTACATTATTCTACTCATGACATAAAACATGTCCATGTATGTTATGTTGCCAAAAAATGGGGACGATTTTTCAAATTAAGTTGAAATGGTAACGAGAAAAGCTTTGGACGACTTTTACTGTTCAACTGAAACAAACATTGTGAAATTATTCCCTTCAACGGACCTAATTTTTGGTGTAGCCGCTAGAAGCCAGGACTTGTCTGAAACATAACTAATCTTGGTAAATTGTCAACGTTCTATTAATAAAACGACGGATGGAGCTTATTTGGAACCGGGCCTTATTTGGGCAACCTACCTTATTTCAAAAAACTAAAAGAGAACTTGATAGTTCGGTCATATTTGAATACATATTTGAAGTCATCTGCTAATGTTGATAGAGAAGGAAGACTGAAGACATCCTACAGCATCTCTCTTAATATAGCAAAGAAAGGCAAACCGTATACTATTGGTGAAGAAATTATAATACCAGCTACAAAAGATGTAATTGAAAATATTATGAAGAAAGTCTCTCAACAGTTTTAAAATGCGTATCATTAAGTGCAAATACTGTGCAGCGACGTATTGAGGAAATGGCCGATGATGTGGAAAGAACTTTGACCTCTGTGCTCCAGCATTGTAAGTTTGCTATTCAACTTGACGAATCAACTTTCGAAAGTTCAAATTTTCTCATGGCTTATGTTAGATTTCATAGCCCATCCCTGAATGACACTATTGATGAATTTCTATTTGCTAAATATCTTGAACTGATTCAAAAAGTGAGATAATTTTTTTATGTTTGCAAGATTATTTGAACAAGCACAGCGTTCCTTTCGGGAAAATTACTGTAGTAGCTATTGACGGTGCACCTGCTGTGGTAGGCCGTTACAGAGAATTTTCCGTCTTTCTGAAAAAAAAAAAAGGTTCCTAAAGTACATACTGTTCATTGTGGGTCCTACACAGGCAGCATCTTGTAGCCAAAAAACTGAGTGGCAAACTTCGTGATACTCTAAAAGTGTGCATCAGGTCAATAAATAAAATTAAAGCTCATCCTCTCAATTCCCGACGTTTGCGAAGTTATGTGAACAAAATGATGAAACTTTCAACCAATTACTTTTGCACACTGAGGTAAGGTGGTTGTCAAGAGGTGATAGTTTGAGGAGGCTTGTTGACTTGTATGACTCATCTGAAGAGTTTCTTAGGAATCCATCACTATGTAACGAGTTAAAACAGTGCAAGAACTATCTGTTCTATTTGGCAGACCTTTATTCGAAATTTAATATAGTACAGAAGCGTTTGCAAGGAAAAAACGTTACAATTGTTGAAGCTCGAACAATCATAATGGCCTTTCAAGTAAAAATGGAGCTATTTAAATCTTCACTGGCACGATCCGATTTTCAGTATTTTTCAAACTTGCGAGTACTAAAAGAAAATGAAAAGATTTCCGACCGTGATTTGGAGATACAGTAGAGCCCCGCCCCGATTATCCGCGAGTGCCGCGAAAAATTTTTTTAATTACGAATCTCAAAAAAAACCAATTTTAATCCAAGCCAACAACAGGGAAAATACAATGGACCCTACAGTGCGAAGATCGAAAATTACTGACAGGTTTATTGTGCATCGTGATCCTGTAGGCCTTCTCGGAATTTGTGGATGCAAACGTAGAGCAAAGGTTTCTGCTTTACTGTACATATTTTAAAAGTTTTACACAGTATGTTTTTTGTACAATAAAATGTAGTTTTTAATGGTGAAATTTTTTTTCATGTTTACACCTCATTTTTAGTCTTTTTTCGGGTTATCTGCGAAGCCCTGGCCACCCAATCCCGCGGATAATCGGGGCTCTACTGTATATATTAAACATCTTGATAAATTAAGAGAAGGCTTTAAAGCACGTTTCGAAGAGTTACAGAATATGCATGTTCCTGAATGGTTTGCTACTCTATTTGATGTAAAAATAGATAATGAAGGTAGTGAATCTAGCTTAGAAGATGAACTGATTGAAATATATGTAGATCCAGAAGCTAAAGCGTTGTTTGAAAATAAAAACCTCAGTGAATTTTTTTTTTTTTAGTTATTTAATGTGCGTAAATTAATTAAAAATGGTTAAAATTTTGGCCGAACGCACAAATATTTTTAAGAAGTTTTTAATAATACAAAAGATAAAAGAAACACAACGTTTCGACTTGCCTGCAAGTCATCGACCAAGTCTGTGAATTTTGGAGCAATAACAATATTGCCACTAATATCCCAAGCTCAGAGCAGAAGACGAACCTTTCTTACTTGCATTTCCAACTACATACATGGTTGAAGCCACGCGAACGCAATTTTGACAAAACAGAGGAACAGATTGAACTTGGAAAACCGTGGTGATTTGCGACTTAAACTTACCAATTTTCAACCGAATATCAATAATCTTGCTGCTTCTCTTCAGACACATCCATCCCACTAATATCAACTATTTTAATAAAAAGGTATTCAGTAGTAGTCGCTAAATGACAGTAAGAGGTTTTTTCCATCCAATATAATTTACGTTATATTTTCAAAGATAATTGTGTATTTAACTGTAGGCAAATTTCCATCTATTCATAATTTTGCTATTATTTTTGAAGATTATAATAACAGTGTAATAACAGTGGATTTTATAAGATACGGGAACTATAAATTCTTTCGTTGGGTTGTTATGCAGGTCTCCTTATTGCTTAACATCAGAAATGCAAAAAAATATTTAATGTTTTTGTTAATACTTAATCTGGGGTCGATAAGAAGGCAAATATTCTATGAAGGGTTCGACGGGATAAAAAGTTTGGCGAACCTGAGCTAGGCGAACCCCAGTCAACATTTGTAGTTCAGTTTCATCGAACATGGTTGACATGCCGTGCTTGTTTCAACCAAAAAGGATAGAAAACTATCAAACCGGCTTTCCTCGCATTCAACCAGTTAGGGTGAAACATTGAGACAACTCAGTGGTGACATCAGTCATATTTTGCTCCGCTGATACTTCTCAATTCAATGTACTGAATACTATCATAAAACCACCACATTTATTGTTTCAATAATAAGATCATATTTCGAAGGAAACAATCTTTAAACTGAATTGTATTAATGTTTTGCATCAGAATACACCAGAAAACATTCTGAAGAAAGAGTTTCGAGCGATATTGAGTGATGTAATGCTTGTTTCAACTCTGTGAATCAAATTAGCGAAAAGGCAAACAGCGATACGAAAGTGCAGGACGTCACGTCTGACGTGTTCTAATGCTTCACTCTAATTGGTTGTCGGGGTTTGTCGCGCGAAGCTTGTCTGAATGAAGTAGAATATCTCAAAGATGAAATTCTGTCAGACCAAAAGTCTTTTGTAGCTCGGAACAGTCGCTCAAGACCAAATTTTCGAACGACAAATGGTCTTTGTGTGACCGTGTTCGAGAGGCTTTATGGAAGTCACGATTCACTAATGAGCAGTCGCATGATTTATAATGACTGGGTATTTGAATGATATTAAAACTTAAGTAAACTGATAACATAATTAAATTTGGCACCGAATATTTGAACTTAGAAACCTAACGCTACACAGGAAATTTAAAATAACATTGTAAAAAAAAAAAAAATCTTAAGTTATTCAAAAGACTTGTTCAGTGTGTTTCATTTCCAATACATAAACAAAAAGTTCCAAAGAACTTAAAGCCCACTTTTCTAAAAATATTATTTCTAATTTTTTTTTTTTTTTTAATAATCAGAAAAAGTTAAAATGAGAAGCTTACATTTACACTACAACCTCGTTTATCCAGACTAACTCGGACCAAAGGAAATCAGGAAAATTGAAAATCCGGATAATATGGATAATAAGCAAAACAAATCCTTAAATAAGCAGACTTACCGTTTATTACGATAAAAACTATGTTTTTTAGCTTCAACGCCCTGTGACACTAGTAAAGCTTTCTCGACAAAAAGCATTTTATTACCATAATTTATTGTACAATCTATGCAGGAACTGTATATTTAATCAAAATAAAAAGCGAATGTACTTATAGTTACGTTCTTGCTGTCCTAGTTAAAAATTATTATCTATGTGAACATTAAATAAAAAAAAAAAAAGTCTATAAATCTGATCCGGATTATCCGGAGGGCCGGATAAACCAGGTTGTAATGTATTTTGAAATTACAATATCTGCTGAATATAAACAGTAGGGAATTTGTTATGCAGATTCGAGGATTGGGGACTTTTATATTTTCCAACTGAGTCAACAAGAAGCAATTTGGAAATAGATTCCAAATATAAAAGATCGTCAGTCTTCGAATTTGCATACCTTTTTTTTTTTTTTTTTTTTTTAAAAAAAATAAAATTTAAAAAAAAAAAAAAAAGAATTATAATTCACTTACTTAAGTTTTCTCAATCGGATGAATTTTAAAATATCAAGCCATGCGCAAAGGATCAAACTAAAATAGATTTAGATCGATAGATTCCAGTGATTTTCTGTGGACATTTTTGTCTTCTCACGCTCATTTCTCTACCAGGACCCATTTAAATATAAAAGTTAGATGATCCCTATTCCTCAAATACACATACCAAGATTAAAAAAGATCCAGCCAATGGTTCAAAAGTTATTAGGACACACACACAGGCTGAGTAAACCTAAAATATAAGTTAATGTTTCTATTTTTCTAAAATTCAAAGTTGCAATAGATGAATTTATATTTAAGAAAAAGAGTGAATCCCTTCGCAGTGATTATTTGATTAATAGTATGGTTATGTAAACAATTTATTTTCAGATTGTAGTTTTTATTTATTTATTATAAATAGCTTATATGTATAAAGTATTATGGGAACTATTATCTTGGCTATTATTCGTTTGCGCTGTTGCCGTAATCGAGTTCTTGAGGATATGAATACTCTCGGCTTATGTTCGATGAAGATACAGAAACATGTCGAAATGTCCCAATATTAATGTATTCAAGATGTTAAAATATAATAGAAAAAAGTATTATTTAAATATACCGAGTAAGGAAATTCAAGAAACTGTTTTCTTTATCTCTTTTTTTTTTTTTTTTTCCCCACTCAAGATGCCTTCGAACTCTCGAGAATTCGGTTTAAAAATTTTGCGAAGAGTTATATTGTTGCTAATATGTATGGAAGCACTTTTGTTTTGGGAATGGAAAATAGTTTACGGTAGATAAAATATGACCAATTTTAAGAAATATTATATGTTTTGAAAAATGACAAACAAATATGATTACATTTTAGGCTTCTATACAGATCTTTCCGATGTCGCGAGAAATTCATGATTGGTCATGAAGTGGTGTCGTCACAAGTTATGTCAAGTTCGAATGGTCCGTTGCTAGGGTTTTTAGCATTGCGAACTGGTGTTTATCGTGGTTTTTTTTAAGAAAAAGTAATAAAAAAATTATCAGAACGCATTTTTAAGATTCCAAGAAAGCCTACCCTAGGGATTTTTCTCATTATTTTTGAGAATTTTAGAAGAAACATTAAGACGAAAAAAGTTGTTTTTTTTCATATATTTGAGATTCGGACTGCCATGTGTGGCACTACATCCTTCTGATTGATTCACTCAAAAGCAGCCCCTCTCCAATAGCAAAGTACTGATTTGAGGGACTGAAACTCGTTTCAGAAGTAGGATTATAGAAGAATAAATAACTTTATATTAGCAAACAATATTAAAATTGTTTATTCTTCTACATTTTTATTATAATGGGATCTCCCAAATCTGTGGAGAGCTTCTATTTTTTTCTGTGGGGTTTTGAAGTTATAAAGTTTCCGAGATTTTAACAATTGTGTCAAATAAATTCTCACCCTTTGTTTCTTCAACTCCAGAAATTTCTGTATTATTTTTCCTTTGTATGTCTAACATTTTCACATTCTGCTCCAGTTGACTTATTTTCTCAATTTGAGCAATATGGGTTTTTTCCTAGTGGTTAGTTTTTCTGTTATTGATTTTTGATTATCAATGAGAGTTGACAACTTCTTCATAATATCCTCATATTGTTTATTTATAAATCCTTTGAAGTTCTTTATTAAGGTTAGTTTTGAAAGGGTACCTTTCTGTTTCCTTTTATGTGACCTGTACATTCGTTCTATGTAGAAGTCGTGGGACATTATGCGATCGCTACTGGGATTGCTGCTCCTATCTAGTTTCTTAATAGTGACTGTAATTTTTCTCCTCTTAATTTTCTCGAAGCTTCACATATATTAATAACCAAGTTCGTGAAACTCGTGTTTGTGGAAAATGTTTTATTTTTACTTGAGTTTCAATGTATTCTAATTTCCGTCTGTAGATTGGCACAGTTCGATTCTTTAATCTATTTCCTTTGATTTGACGTCATCATGGTTTTGAGTGATAAAATTTATCATCAATTAGATAAAACTATATCTGTTTATATTTTATATATATTTTTTTGCAATTTCCCGTCTTAGAATATTTATGGGATAATAATAGAAATTTACATATAAAATTATGTAAATATGTTTAATATTTTTTTTAGTTTCTGAAATCTAAAATTAAACTCCCGATTATCCGCGGGAATAATTGGGTGGCGCGGCAACTGCGGTTAAGCGAATTCCGCGGATAATCCGAAATAGGACGAAAATCAACACAAAAATGCTTTTAACATGTTGTATTTACATTAAAATGGCAATGCACACAGTTACAGTACATACATTATAAACAGTTATTTTATTTTAAATTACTTATTTATTTTTAAATTTTATTATTACGGGAAGGCTCTCCCGTGATTTAGTCTAACCTGCCGGTCTAAGCTCCGCCCACAAGGTCGTTCTTTAAATTGTTTGTCTATAATTGTCTTCACTTACTTTGTTAGCCTCTTTTATTGTTTACCTTATTCTATCGTTTATTTTTATTTTTTAATTCCGTAATTTATTGTACAGTAAAAAAAAAAAAAAAAAAAAAAAAAAAAAAAAAATGGAAACTGAGAGGTCCGAGGATGATCGGGAGTTTACTGTATTTTATTATCAAGTACAATGGGATGACAATGAAAGCCGTCAAAATATAATTCGAGTTTGTGAAAAAAAAAATTTTTTTGAAAAGAAAATCGGAAGAAAAATAATTCTTTTATAATTTATGGCAAAGATACAGTTTCCTAAATTTATTGTAAGTATTTAATAAAGCATGTTCTGTTTGCAAATAACTCTGAATTGACGAATAAATAAAAGAGTGTAAACTTAAAACGCTTTTACGTCTGAAAGCGCGACAGCCTGCCTTTTGTTATCTTGTAAGTTTTGCAGTTCGGAAATAATAAGAAAAAAAATACATATATTTTAAACTTAAAACTCTGTTACATTATTTTATTCTCTGTAGTAGAAACATCCGTTACAGCGTTTGAACTTACATCTGCACGTTAAAAAGCTTCAATTAACACCTTTATTGTTCGTTTCACCAATGAAAGACCTTTGCTAAGGTAATCCGCTTTTGGATTGATGTTTCCACGACATAACAGCGATATCTGTTGCTAAAATTTTTAACTAAATCTTATAAACGAAAAATAAACGAAAATATTCTGATTTTTGTAATTTGTACAGATACGAATATACAGTCCGTTTTTGTTTATGAGAGCCTTCAGCGCTTTTGCGCATGCGTCAGGTCTCCTTCGATTTCTTCCAAATAGGGGTGATAAAGAGCGGATGTTTACTTTTTATCAGTGTTAGTTTACTAGTAGCTGCGTTCTATTTGCGCTTTTCGGGAAAGAATTATGGAAAGAATTAATACTATTGCAAAAATCCTCTACGTTATTTTTTTCTTAAAAGCGAAAATGTCCAAAAGAATTTCTTAGGAAAGTATCCATCTCAGCGTATCACCCCTCTGCGGAGTAAAATCGTCCCGAAGTGGTAGCTCTGCCATTCATAAACGGACTGTATTTGTATATTATTATTATTATTATTTACACAATTTTATAATTTTATAGTAACTTGGCTTGGCTGTGATTCCCTCGCGTACTAACTTGTTGTTGTAAAGACGTCATCATTTCCAGGCGAACGTAAATGATCAGTTATCGCCATATAAGGAGGTGTTTCTCCTCTGAAAGAGAATAAATATTATGACTTATGCTTCAGTTAATGAAATATTACAAAAGGAGCGTGGCGTTTACTAATAGCTAAATGACTACAGGTATCTCAGCGACATTTCACTATGGGGTTTAACGTACAGGAAATAACAATGAAGAATACGGAGACCAATTCTGCAAAAACATAAAGTTATTTAATACAATATCATGACATGTTTTGAGAACCCATGTTACGGCTCTGTTTGTGCTGTACGAACCTGAAGAGAAAGATGAAGCAGACAAACATAAGAAAAGAAATTTTTCACAAACATCCATGCCCGCGCTGGGATTTAACCAAGGTTCCGACTTATTGCTTCATGCGAGGCCGCCCCCTTCCGCACAAGACCACGCCGGAACGGCGTAAAAATAATACGATGTTGCATATTGTTGTAATTTCTTATATCCGAACGTCCCGATATGGCCAGGAAAGTCCCAATTTAGATTTGCGTGCTCATTGTCCGATTTTGGAATGAATTGTGCTGCAATGTGATTTTGGAGTTTTTGAGGGAATTTTTTGGTTGTGTTGCCCAGAAGGAATTTTTTTTTTCTGTGTGCTTTGGCTGTCCTGCATTGCGATTTTAGAAATTTGGCCACCCTGTTTATATCATGGACTCGTTCCAAATATTAAAGTTTATTTTTTTAGCTATCAATTTTACTTATTGATTAATTTCCTTTATTTATATTTTGAATAACTCATGTCACGTGGATTTCTCTAGAGAAACACGCTACTTAGATGCTGTTTTTACTTCTGTTCATATCTACAAATCTGATGAACATTCTGGAATAGTTTCTTTCGCAAACATTTCTCAGTTAGTGTTTAGAATTTTGAATGTTGCCTTTCGCATTTTTTTTTTAAACTTGTCCATTCTGCATTAATGGGAAAGTATAGTAATCATGCAGAAGACAGACAAAAGCATAAATCTTTTCATTAGTAACTTTACTCCCTTTACTTTCTCTATTCTGCCATTGACGATGATCTAATAATAATTAGATAATTATGATTCACGATTTAACTCCGTTAATTAATAACTTCAATAATTTGGAGAAAATCTTTCGATTGTACTCGGAAAGTAGGCTGATGTCGTCATATTGTGGTGCTTTCCCGCTAATTGTTGAATAGCGAATACCTCTTCGTGAAACTTTGCATACTTATTTATGGACTAAGCTTTACTTCTTGCTCCTTTGTGATTTTATTGTTGTTAAAATAATAATAACAATAATAATCTTTCGGCAGATAAGCCGTCGAGATAAAATTGTGATATGGTTGATGTAATATCAGATAATAAGTTTACATTAAAGTCCGCTTTTAATAATGAAGTTCATTGATCAGCAAAGAAGCAATGTGATTGGTTTATTCAGATAAACACTAAATGACTTCAGTCAAAGCTGTCAGAAAGCATTTGGACTTTGCAAGGAAAGTAGACTCCAGTTTCTTTTAGGAATTATTTGTCGAAATACCTGCATGGCATTTACTGAATCCTGGTCATCGATTAAGAAATCACAATATTTACGTTGAAAAGTAGGAGGAGAAGGTCGTTGGTTGGTTGGTTTTTCCAAATCGGTTTCTTAATCCTGATAAGTTACTTCGAATCCTAGTATAATAGATCCTCGTTTTGCTAATAACCTCAAAAAGAACTGGGATAACTTTGGGAGTGAAAATGAGGTCAGTAAATGTTCACGTGATGTACGCATCCGTCGGGAGAATGAAGTAATAGCCAGTAAACGGGTCAGAGGGATCACGGTGTATTTAGGTCTTTAACAGATCGAAATGGAGATTAAAAAGTTGTGTAGCTCTTCTAGTGAAAGCGAATTTAATTATGCGCCCTATTACAGACGGCCACAGTAAAATCCACAGAACTTGTTACGCGTTGCTTACAGTTGTAAGAGTTACACGGGAATGCCAGGACTGATTTTGATGAAAATTGGTATGGGAAATCATTACCAAAACTTTAACTAGATGTTCGTGATATAAAGATAGGCATAATAACTACATTACGACAGCACACATTTTTATTAAATATAAACATTTATTAATAGTAGCGACAGTTTCAAACTCTGTGACAGTCTGATAAAGAACTTTCACAGTCACCGGTATTGAAAGTTTATATTTAAATGTGTGCTGTCTGCTTATAATCTCTGCAATTATCATTTCAAGTTAAATGAAGATCGTTAAGTCCTTTCTGAATTATTTAAGATCGAATGAAGAACAAGAGTGTTTTCACTATGGAAGAAAGGCGCAGCGTATCATGTGGACCTAATTAAAAATTACGATACTTGGAAAGTTCTTAAAAATATTGAAGTAGTACAGGTTCTAATTCCTAAAAATAATGAACTAGTACAGGTTCCAGTTCCTAAAAATAATGAACTCATACAGGTTCCAGTTCCTAAAAATAATGAACTCCTGCAGGTTTCATTTTCTAGAAATAATGAACTCGTACAGGCAGGGCCGCGCCAAGCGGGGGTGCGAGGGGTGCACGGCACCCGGGCGGCACGTCTTGGGGGGCGGCGGGTGGCAAATACTTTAGTTTATTAGGGGCGGCATCCCGGCGAACTTTTGCCAAGGCACCCCGGCGCCAACATACCTTGGCGCGGCACTGCGTACAGGTTCCAGCTCATCAATCACAATGTTTTAATTTGGTCAAATTTCACTTTCCTTTGAAAGTTCCAGTTCATAGAAGAAAAACAAAAACAAACTGTAGAGTTTTGTTTGGTTCTTGGCACCGAAAAAAAAAAGCCACATTTGTATTAAAATTATATTTATCTTTGCGATTTTATCTGTTTATTAACTTTAACTATTATAACCATAATTACGATATAGAAAGTCCTATAAAGAATTACAGATACTTTTAAAAGTTTTCCAAATGAAAAAGTATTCCAACTTAAAATCTTTATTAAAGCAAACGTTTTACTTCAGAGAACAAAACAGAAAAATATAAAATTCCATTATAGTTTGGCTCATTTTACTTAAAGGTCTCGTTTTTTGCGAGATCCTCCAGGAATTTTAATATTGCCAAATTAGCCTCTTTTACGGGTCTCAAGAAATACAACGTGACTATCTCCGAAAAATGTAAGTGAATTTCTTTGTTCTAGTTCTTTCATTTCAAACGATTTCATTGCCTCACATTCTTTACATATTTTTTGTTTTTATTGTTGTAAGAACGTGTGACGCTTTATAATGTTTATTTTACGTCGTTAATAAGAAAAATGAATGCCAATCTACATTTGCATTTTTAACTATATAAAAAGATTTCGAGATCGTCCATTCACAGGTTGGAAAGATAATAGCCTACGACGGAAGGAACCATGACGTCATTGAGTTGCTGGATTCCTTTTTTAATGTGAGATAGAAAATAGCTACACGTGACGACGTATTGTTTCGTTAATAAAACTATAATAGAGCAACAGGATATTGCGGTCGTGGCTGGAACTTTGGTTCGTCCTGTCATTCAGTTATTGCGTTTTTCATGAATGAAAATAAGGAAAAAAAAAAAAGAGAAAAAATTATTACACTATTATTATTTTTGAAATTGTTGTGTAAGATGAAATAATGGCTACAGTTACATAAATATAATAAAAAGTTACAATTTTACAGTACTGATCTTACAATTGAAGTTGGGCCACAATTTATTTATTTATTTGTTAATTTCAGTACGATTTTGTGAGATAAACTTGCGTAGCCGTAGTTAAAATTATCTAAGCCTGTAAATATGAAATAATACAGGGTGTTTCAGAATTCCCTCCGGGATTTCGGAGGTCTGTAGCACAGACAAACACGCCCACAGGAACAAGAGCGTGGCAGTGAAAAGAGTACATAATCCAAGTTTTCTTTTCTCACATGCCGTGGCTTAGTTACCTGTTTCTCCAATAGGAGGCAGTAGTGTGGAAACATGGCGTTTTCAGGCGAACAGAAATCATTTTGTGTTCTGTAACTCGACAAAACCAAGTCAATTCTAAGAGTGCAACGTGGTTTTAGAACCAAGCATCATAGAGACCCACCGACGGACAAAACAATAAGAGAGTGGTGTAGGAAATTCGAGGAAAGGGGCTGTCTTGTGTACCGCAAAACGAACAGGCAGGCCAGGGCCATCGTCTGTGACTGTGGACCGCGTATGAGAATCCTTTACCAGGAATTCTCAAAAATCAACACGTCACGCAAGTTGAGAATTATAAATGTCTCAGTTGACTGTTTGGCGCATCCTATGCAAAAGACTCGCCTATAAACCATACCTGGTGCAGCTGCTTCAGGCTCTCACTCCTGAAGATAACAATCTCCGTCATAATTTTTTTTTTTGCAATTTCAAGAATGTGTACAGGAGGAGGCAGATAAGATTGTGTTCAGTGATGAGGCTTGCTTCCATCTTTCTGGCAAGGTCAATCGCCATAATTAAGTATTTGGGGGTACGGAAAATCCTCGTGTAACAAGTTCAACACATCCGTGATTCCCCCAAGGTTAATGTTTTTGTGCAGTTTCATTTCGGAAAGTGTACAGACCGTATTTCTTTGATGAGAAAAGTGTTAATACGGGAAAACCTCGTTAAGTCGTCACTCAAGGGACCAAACATTTTTGACGACTTAAGCGGAGTGACGACTTAGGCGGAGTGTGAATTTTTGAAAAAACAAAACAAAAAAAAAACAAAAACACTGAAATACAGTATTTTCATGAATTGCTGTAGGATTCGGTGAGAAAAACAAGATTTTTTAGAAATCAATACATGCAAATGAATGAGTGGAAAAAAAAAAAAAAAAAACAAACAGTTTTTATAGTTACCACATTTTAATTGTATTAAAAGAAAGGCAATGTCTGTCTTTGAAACGTTCCAGCCAACTATTGCTTCTGCCGAAATCTTCAATGTTCAACTCCTTAGCAATTTTCATGGGTTTTTCTTTGAGAATCACGGAAGAAATCGGCCATTTTGCGATCTGGCATATTTTAGGCATCAAACTAAAACCTCTCGATCTCGTCAAACTTCGATTTCCTCATTCTTTTTCTTTTGTCTTTGCAGTCAGCTTCTTCAATTACTTGTTTCGATGAAAGAATATCGTTTAATGTAGTCCTGGGAATATGGTGTTCTTTGGCAAAAGCTGTTTTCGAAACATTTGATTTTTCGAAAAGTGCAATTAAGTCTTTTTTTCTTTTCTTTAAAAGATAACGATGTAAGCTTTCGTTTCCCTGGCATGTTAAAAACGTAATCTAACCACGAATTTGCAAGAGAAAAAATAGCCCTTATAGCGGGGCTTACTCGCTATGAAATGAAATCACACTCAGGAGTGGTCAAGAAAAACGTCTACACTCGACAGAGTCGCAGCTTTGAATGATTAGCAGCGAGATTCCATGAACCCAAATCCTCCGAAGGGGTAGGAAAGGAATGAAGTGACAGGCGTGGTCGAAAATTCCCCGTAAAGGCTTGGCTTTCTTAAAGTGAAGGGGCGGGGCTGGAAAGACAAGACGATGGCATGCAAAATGGAGAAAAAAGATGCTTTTGGCCATTTTCGAGGGTGACGAGTTATCCGGAGTAGAATTAAATTTGGTGACGGGTAAAGGAGGGTTATTTTACATTATAGTGTATGAGACCTTGTCGGGACCAAAGGAAAACGACGACTTAAACGGAGTGACGACTTATCCGGGTGACGACTTAACGAGGTTTTACTGTAGTTTTGTTTAACACTTAGACATATTATGGCAATGGCTATTGTCTCAGTTACATGGGGATAGTAACAATTTCATTTTGCAACAGGACGGAGCTCCTCCACATTTTCATTTGGACGTTCGTCGTCACCTCAATAACACTTTACCTCACCGTTGGATTGGACAAAGACTCCGCACTTCTTCCATGGGCTCCCAGGACTCCATGTGACTTTTTCCTTTGGATATATGTTAAAGATTAAGTTTACGTGCTCCTTTACCACAGGTTCGACAAAGAATTGTGGCTGCAATTGCTACCATCGATGTTAATATGTTGCAAAGTGTGTGGCAAGAGCCAGATTACAGAATGGATGTCTGTCGAATTACCAGAGGAGGACATATCTAACATCTTTAAGCTATGTCAAAAACTTGATTGAAGAGTGAAAAACTCTTTTCACTGCCACGCTCTCGTCTCTGTGGGCGAGTTTGTCCGTGAGCTACAGACCTCGAGGGAATTCTAAAAAACAACGCATTTGTAAATATGACACATAAAAGTATCGCATTCTAAACTTTTTCTGAATAATTTTCAGTTTCTCAGTTGATGATATCTGTAGTAAGAGTAAAGATATGAAAAGAATGTATTCCAAGCTCTTATATAAAGAGTGATTTAAAACGAAATGTATTAACTCCAGCTAAGATTGTTACAAGTGAGAAAGCCCATACCAATATGTATTCAAACCGGAAACGAACATCTACAAATAAAAATACAATGAAAGACGATCATTTCAGTAAATATTCAAGAAATCAAGAATAGGCAGTCATGATAAAGAATATTCGAAATATCGGCCTCCAGCCTCTTTGTACGAGGGTGGATCGAAAAGTAACACACAATAATTTTTTTCTGCCTTGGTATTGCAGCTAGAATGATGAAATTTCACCAAGATGTAGTTTGAAGTTTTCACTACAGATGTAATTTGTTTTCATGTGCAGCTCTAGTGGGAGAATCGTGAACTATGCAACATTGATGGCGAATAAGTTACTGTCGTCAACTTGTGAAGAGCAGCGAAGTGTAGTGCGATTTTTGTGGGCCAAAGGGCATAAACCGAGTGAAATTACAGGGACATGCTTGGCGTTTATGGGGACGATTGTATGGACCGTAGCAATGTCTTCAGATGGTGTCAATTCTTCAAAGAGGGCCGTGTGAACCTTTGTGATTTGCCACGTTCCGGAAGGCCGATAACAGATGCAACCCCGCAGAATGTCAGAGCCATTGAGGCGGCAATTTTGAACGACCGGCGTGTGCAACTGCGAACCTTATCTCATCAGTTCAACATTTCCTACGGTACGATGTACAGTATTGTTCATGACGCATTGAAATTTCGTAAAGTTAATGATCGCTGAGTACCTGACAGACGACCACAAGGACCAGCGAATGATAACATGCTTTGATCACTTAACGCGTTATACCGCAGAAGGGCATTTCTGGAAGGAATCGTCACTGGTGATGAGTCTTGGGCGTACCACTATACACCCGAAACAAAGCAGGACTCTTAAGGAGTGGAAACATGCTGCTTCCCCAGTAAAGAAAAAATTCAAAGTGACTGAATCTGCTAGGAAAGTGCTTCTGACAGTGTTCTGGGATATCCTTGGTGTTTTATTGGTGGACTTTGCTGAACACGGGACCACTGTGAATGCTGCAGCCTACACTAAAACTTTGGTAAAGTTGCGTCGTGCCCTTCGTGACAAACGCCATAACATTAATGCTGACGATGTCAAACTTCTTCATGATAATGCTCGCCCCCATGTTGCGGCTTCAGTTCGTGTGAAAAATCAACAAATTTAATTGGGAGGTGCTCAAACATCTACCACACAGTCCAGATCTTGCACCGTCGGATCGGATTTTCATCTGTTTGGTCCTGGCGGGCCAACGCTTTTCGACAGATACAGAAGTGAAATGAGCAGTTCGCAAATGGCTATACTCCAACCGAAGGGACTTCTATGAACAGGTTATATTGAAACTGGTATCACGATGTGAGAAATGTGTTGAGAAAGTTGGCGACTATGTAGGAAAGTAGCTAAAAGATGTAAGCTCATTTGTGATTTTTTTGTTTTTTTGTTTTGTTTTTTAACCTATTAAACTTTTTTGACAAAAAATACTTTTTACTTTTCGATCCACCCTCATAAGTTAATCCTTCTCCACTACAGCGATTTGAGAATACCCTCTGTTATATATCAGGGTTATTCAGTCGAAGGGCGCCTTCATTAATTCTTGTTGAATTTCTGATATATCAGAACTGTGAAATAATCTAACATAAAAGATTCTCTTTACGTTCTTAAAGTTTTCTATAAGAAAGGTCTTTCATTGTAGTATTATTTATCTGTATCTTAGAGTTGTTTCATTAAACTCCGATACCTTTTTAACGCTTTGGTCGTATGTTGCTGTGACTTTCTGATTTGCAATGACTTAGGAATGCTGTGTCGAAGTTATGACGGTGTCAATTCTGCCTCGCCCTGTATTTACATAACAACAAATATCCGTTCATTTTGATTTTATATTTTAATAATAATTGAAAAGTTATTAGAATAGTTTTTTTGTGAAACGTGAATTATAATAAGAATATTTCTTATTCAAATAGAGTTTCTGTAAGTAAATTTACCTGAAAGTTAAAAATAAATTTAATATTTACGTAATTCTCCAGCTAATAATTGAAATGGTATTCTATTTTAATATAATATTTTAATATAAGTGGATTTATTTATTAACTTATTTACTGACACCCCACCCCCAACCTTTACTTTGAAGTTCATGTAACTTTATGAAAAGTTTGGGTTAATAATTCTCAGCCTTTTTTCAGTTGCAGCTTATGATTTTTCTTTTTTTTTTTTTGCAAAGGCAGGGGATCAAAGTTCCTTCCAATCCTTTTATAGAATCTTTTGCAATATTACTATCCAAATTACGCCGATCGGTAAAGTTCATTTTACAATTTTAATTATACCTTAAGTAAACTTAAAGAATGTTAACATAACACGTTAACGTGAGAATACTTAGTAATGTTAGGTAGATCTATATTTTATTTACATTCCACACGAATCTGTTCTTCTGATTTTTTTTATTACGACCTAAGAATTTTTAAAAGTCTGAATCATTTAAAGTTGGATTAGAAAATAGAAAAAGTTTTTTAAAATAAAACAAGGTAGGGATAGCGATTAGTAAACCAATCACAATGCTTCGCAACGTCTTCTGATAAGAAAATATAATTGCTATTGCTTTAATTTCCTTATTATTAATGTGATCATTGCGAATGCTTGCGATTAATGATATTTTAATGATAGTTGTCCACAGACGGACAGACAAACCAGGATTATAAGTCTTCTGATACTTATCAGAAGACCAAAAGCTTTTTACTTTTTTATGTAAGATTTCAATAATTTGCGAAATAATAGTTTGAAAAAGGAAGTCTGTGAAGTAAGAAGTTACTGGAATTGTTTATGTTAGAAATAAATAAAACTTTGTATTCCGGGAGAAAAAGTAGCTTCCTTCAAAACAAATGAAATTCATTTTATTTGAGGCTTAATTCTTAGTACTCCGGATAAGACGTCAGTCCGTTAAGTTATAGGATGTCTGTGTTCTTATCTTTAAGTCAGTAAGGAAGTCTACTTTTAGAATATTTGAGTGTTCTTGTAAATATTATGGTTGTTTAAAGTGACATCACAGCCCACTCTATGCATTTGAAAAATCGAATCATTTAAAATTCGAATTAGATAATGTGAAAGGCATTCTGAGAATATTTACTCTTGGGACTGTCTTTCTTAAATCAAGAAAAAAGTCATTGTAACAAGATTATTATCTGGAAGAAAAATATCCTAAGCTCTGCATAATAAATTATTTTTTATGAATTTTTAATTTCGGTGATAGTTCATCTTGTTTCTGATTTTCTTTTCATCTTAGCTGAATTATGAATCACTACAAAGTTATTATTGTTATAAGATTATCTTTCGAAAACAATCTTCTATCTGAAACTCTGAATTCAGCGCCGTTTACCTGGAATACTTTTTAATTATTTAGCATTTGATTTTAGCTTCGTTAATGTTTATCTGTGATTTCGCAAAATGTCTATTGACCTGTTCCCACTTGAGAGAGAGAGAGATAAGAACAAAGATAATGCGAACAATACCGCATTATACATATAAAACAAATATTTTAAAAAAATGACATGTTTCGAGAAGCCCGAAGTAAACGACTCTCTTCCTCAGAGTATTCCTTTGTTGTTCTTTAGTCTGAGGAAGAGAGCCGTTTACTTCGGGCTTCTCGAAACGTGTCACTTTTTTAAATATTTGTTTTATATGTATTGTGCGGTATTCCTGAACCGTTTCGCACTTGGCACTTTTACTGCCTGAAGTTGACACCCAGACATCAAAGAGAACTTGATTTTTAATTTTTGTAGTCCATATAACAAAGAAATAAGCAAAAGTTATTAAAATTATAATAATCAAACGAAACACTTACAAAACTTTGAAAAATCATCATTGTCCTTAAAAAAACTATTAAAAAAACAAAAAGCGCAAATTTGCGCGAAGTCTAACGCCAGTTTTCTAATCCTGAATAGTTCTTTTATAAGTAGAAAGCTACGATAGTTTTAGCAAATATTAGCAATTTTAGTTTTAGTCTTTCAAAATAAAATTTTAGTCTGCTAATTACACTTTTAGATATTAAATTCTAAAACTTATAACAGGATAACACATTAGTAAATTACTTTGAATGTAATCTACATAACTGAGGCTATTTAATCAAATTATTGAACTCCAGATAACAGCAATTTTCTCGGAATCACACTAAGTAGAAGCTTACTGGAAATTAGTCACTCTGTAACTTGTTTGCGCAAGGTGAAAAGATGAAGTAACTTTGAGGATTACTCACTCACTGAGATAACCACCATTCCTTTTATAAATATGATGTCCCACGCTAAGTTGCTTATCTCTGAAAGTAAAGTGGAGGGAATATTTTGATGTTTTTGTTTTATTAATTATGACCTGCTACGGACTTAGAAGAAACCAGTGTGCATTGCTTTGAAACGCTGACGAGAACCTGGATACAACACTGTGGGCGATTCCGAACTTTTTTGCAACATCAGTTAATCCGTGGCCTTCTTTCAGCTTTCCTATAATTCTTTCCCGCGTGAAATCATTTAGATAATGTCTTTGTGAAATACCGAAAATTTCACGTTCGTCACGTCTATCCTTCACGTCAAACGGTACATTCAAACATAATTCACCTACCGCGCCAATTTGCCTTTTCAAGTGCTACCACGTGACCTGTGCGCATGATTCACAAATATGCATGTGCCATGTTTCTACTGATCGTCCACATGTTATGCCAATTGCCTCAAGTTGTTTCGTCTGATTTTGTGTTTGTAACCATTAGAACTAGTGATTATCCTAAGGTTTTGGACGTCTGTATGTACATACCGTATATGCTCCAATAAACGCCGAGGCTCTTATTGTCGCCGGGCTGCAGAGGGGATTCGGACGACGAATAACAGCGAAAAGTACAGAAAGACATTGCCATTTATCTTTACAGTCTTATGTAGCATGTGAAATTCAAATAAAGTAGCTGTTTATAATATTAGACGGTATTTATGTGTAAAAATATTGTGTTCTGAAGGTTTTTGTTAATAATGGCCGGCCTCTAATAGCAGCCGATCTATTAAGCGCCGGAACCGAGGCTAGTTTTGCAAATAAACGCCGGGGGCTTCTATTGGAGCTTATATGGTATATTTCAATGTTCGTATCATTATCACAAAAGTGTACACTAGAGAAAAATATATGGTAATGTTTAGAAATAGTTTATTAGGTTATTTCTTTGAGGAAAATATATTGTTCTGTAAATCACTATTTATTTCTCCGCAGAGGTTAAGAACAGATTCTTAAAGGTTGTTAAATTCTACTTTTGTTTAAAAATCTATAACTGCCCTATGTTGTTCGAGTTGTGGGTGGATGGTTGAAGTTTGGGACCTTGGTCCCAAAATATTTCATAGGTGCGGATGATTTCATAAACTGAAGCTGAGGTTCGAAACGTTCTTATATCGCAGCAGAGCACTTTGGGTTCTATATACAAATTGTGGACCTTGCAAAATATTGAAACACTAACATAAAGTGCTTTTCGATTTGTTTATTCCCATAAACAAAGCGGATTCGCATTCATCCATAGAAGCTCGCCATTACAGAAAAAAAGTATTTTGTTTTTTCCTCAGATAAATAATTCAAGTATCAAACTTAAGTGTACCAAAGTTTCATCGTTCTATCTTTCGTAGTTTTCAACGTTTCGCAGACAAACAGTCAAACAACGTTAGGAAATTTAATTATTTATTTATTTATTTATTTATTCTTGCTCTGTGGAATCACGACCATTCACATTTATAAATAGAAAAAAAAATCATATAATTTTGAAACTCGGCATAATTATTCAATGTTTGCACTATTAATTATTGTGATGTGACATCAAAGGAATGCATTGTTCTTGATTTGTAATGCAGTGAAGATACGTAGGCATTCTTCTGTGTAATAAAACCTTCGGTATCAATCTATTTTCGCTGCAAAGGTGTGTCGTAACAGTTGATTTACGTCAACTTATGATGCTGTCATTTCAATTGTTCGTGTTTATATATATATATACATAAATATGTGTGTGTGTGTGTGTTGTTGTTGTTGTTTTTATTATTATTATTATTATTTTTGCTAAATCCTTTTCTAAATCCGTATCTATTTCTTTGTTTTTGACATAAATTGGTATTGTTTTCCTAAAAATTGCATAACTTCGACATTTTTTTTTCAGTGCTTACAAAATACGAATCGGAAAAACTTCCGAAAAATCCCTTCCTTATTAACCTACTTACCAGTGAAAGGATGGGCTGATGAAATCACCTTGTCGATGTATGTGTGTATGCCCAAAACTTTTTAAACTAGCGAACGGAATCTCACCATTCATTAAGACGAAAGACATATTCTTTTTTTTTTTTTTTTTTAAATAATTCCCATTGAAAAAATAATGTGCACTTGAAGGCGATAAAAATTTCTGTAAGAAAATACTAGACGGCTGCCCGTCGCTTCGCAAACCTAAATTTTTTTATAGATAGATTGACGACAAAATATCATAAGAAACGCAAAAGTCTCCACGAACAGCAACGGCATTTTCATTTATTTTCATGGTGTGAAAAATACCTACAGTAATTCTAATTTCCTTGAAATGGCTAACAATGACGTAAACGTATTTTCCTTTCTATCAGATCACCTAAACAATGAAAAGTGGTAATTGAAATTCGTTATTACGACGATCTGACCTAAAGAAACCATACGTCAATGATCATCTAACAATGGTCTACGAAAACCTGAAAAGAGATTGTAATTGGCTGTGGCTGTACTTAAATATTAGGCCTATTGAAGCTTTGTCTCGCGAGCTCTAATGGCTAATCAAATAACGAATCCAGTGAATTTTATTAAATGCCAATAGAGAAATTGCCTCCTTTGAAAGGGAAGTTAGGAGAAAATGGAAATGTAATAGGTTAAGTGTAGGAAAGGCATCTGAAAAGACTTCGGAGAATTGCAGTAACCTTAGTACAACTAAACAAATCAAGGAACGAGAAAGATTTATGAGCACATAAAAGTTTCATCATAAACTTAATTTAAATGAAATTGATCACTGAATAATATTGAGGAATCTCAGTTTTTTTTTTCTTTCAAGAATTGATAGAGTTAATGAAGAAAAGAAAGAGATTGAACAGAAGTTATGAAAAAAAAATGGCTTTAGAATATTAATTGCTTTTAAAGTTTTGAAGAAATAAAAACTCTAAAAAAGAAAAATTAATAAACATAGAGATTATGTTATTTTATTTTTTTTAATGTTAATTATTCGTGGATATTTTGAGATTTTATTTCCACTTAAGAATTTTAGTTATGTAAATAACTTTATTTATTTGAAAACAACGGTGGAATAATAAAATTCTGCATTTTCTGGCATTCTAGTCCATTGCCTTCTTAGGAGGTGAGCTGTGCCCTTTATTGCCTTCTTTTGCCAATTCCTTAACCAGTGCTTTATATCAGCATTGTTTATTATTTCATTAATTCGCTAGAAGACATTCATTATAATGTATTTTCTTTGTATAAAGATATTATGTTTGAATCCCTAAGTTGCAAAGACTCTGTTAGTCGGAATTCAGTCTGCAAAGGAAGACGGAGTTAATCCAATTAATACGAGTCCAGGCTCATCCCCTGTGTCGACGGGTACCGATTTTCTTATCTGAACAAACGTCTGACTGGACCTCTGATTCTCAGCTTCGTCCCGTTGTGCTGATAATCGCTGGAACCTTGTCTCCTGAACTGCCTACCAGTGAAGGGGTAATTCTGATTCATTTCAGATATAATCGCTTTCCAGTCTTTGATTTCTTGACGTTACCTAATAATTCTTGTGTAACTTAAGTTACTTATCCACTTTTAGCCAGTTAGAAATGTTCAGTGAAATTATTTTTTTCAGTTTCACTGAAAAAAGGTGAAGGCTGAAATAACTTCTGAATAATGATTTCATCAGTAAAGTAATAATTGACTGATTTTTGGATTTGGTTGACAGATTGTTGCCAGACTGCTGAATATCAAGATTTATTACTTTCACTGTTCATGCAGTCAGAATGTAGTTCTTCTTCATATAGTAGACACTCAAACAGTGATACTGAATCGCAGACATCGTCCAGAGAAGAAACAGATAAACAGTATTTTCTAACCTGGTGTCTTTGGTTACATATCCTCAGTGGAGGCTCCACCGTCCACTTAAGGAAGAGAGATTTGATAATAGAGTAATTAAAGTTATACATTGTGTGTAGACTGTATAAATACAAAAGAGACCATAACACACATGTCTTGACAAACAAAAATATATCTTCCTATAAAATGTTTCGAGATTATTTTCTCGTCTTCAGATGCGTATATAAAGAAAAACATTTAAAACATAAGTAACCGAAATTTGTTGCCTGGCAACGATCATGCCAATGAACACTTGGTTGGTGTTCATTTAAGATCAGTTGATGATTATTGTGAACTATCTCTTTGTATAAATGCTGCATGGGAGGCAGCGAATATTAAAAGAAACAGGATAAATAGAGAAGAAAGAAGGAAATTCTCTGTCTTATCCGGGAATCGATCTATCACCTAAGTCTGTCTATTTTTCCTGTTTATGCCATAACTTTTTTTTTTACTAAAAAAAAAAAAAATGTGGCTTAAATACGTGCAGATACGGTATTAAAGCCCAACTCAATACAGTATTACCCCTCGCCGTCCTGGTGACACTCAGTCTAACAGAAATAAACGACAGTTCCTTGAAATTCGTCTAGAAATGCTTGCTTAGAAAAAGAAAATCTCGCCAGATCGTTTATTTTGAATGAGCGTGTACAGTTAAAAAGGATTTCGCGATTACGTCCCCCGTCTGGTTTTTCTATACTTTTTTTTTTTTTTTTTGCGAACGTTACAGAGCCGTTGACTTCTGCACCAATCTTCATCAAAAAGGGGAAAAACAAAAAGACTTTCAGTCTGTCCCATTACAAAGAGACGAGGAAAATCCGCCCTGGTGTAAAGATTTTGACGGTGTTTCATAAAAACACCGAAGATTTCGACAATATCGCGATTGCGACAGTTCAAGAGAGAAGGAATGACGCGCCTTCAACAAAAGAGCTGAAAAACAACAGACAATTCATTTTATGGAAATTCATTTTAATTGGATCGTGTTTTGTTTTGCTGTCCTGAAAAGGTAGGGTGTTAATGGACATTATCCTTTTTTTTTTTAATATAACTAGACGGCTACCCGTCTCTTCGCTCTGGAAGCCTCGCATATGTAACGGAAAAAAACAAAACAAATTATATCAAATAAACTAAAAACTAAATATAAAATAAAATTCTAAAAATATATGCAAAAGAATAATGAAATCCATTTATAACAGTCCGAAATTTGTTGCCTGGCAACGATCATGCCAATTGTTGCGAAATTCGGTTGTTGGCGGACATATGCAGGCACACAATTTTTTTAAGAATACAGACAAAATATATATTATTCATCTACAAAACCCTGGGCACAGCTGTATTGACAATGAAATATTGCTTTGCTTTTGCTATCCACATAATAACTGGGGTCCGGATTTTTATAATAAAAAATCTTAGAGGATAAAATAAAATAAATTAGTTTTCAAAAAAAGAACTAAAATAAGACCTCAATGTGTTTTAAAATATATATAAAAAAAAATGACATATTATGAAAATTCGTGCCCTAGTGATAATGAAAAGCCAAAAGAAATCGGAGATATGTTTATTTTGTAATAATTTAATATAATTATAAAGATTATCGATTCTGCAGTTTTTATTAAAACGCTAATACTGATTTTTTTTTTAAAATCAATAGATCTTTATTATTCTTTTCAAAAGTCACAGGAATGTTGTAATAGCGTCGTGTTTCTTTCTCTGCGTTTTGATTTTTTTTAATCCTCTAAAATAGCGGTTTTCATTAATCCCGATTTTTTCACTAAAAAAAAATATTTAAATAAATAAATAAAATAAACCGCCATTAAAGAAGTCTTCCCACGAATTCTAAACATTTTCGGGACCTTTTGGGGGTTTGCGAACCATCAGATGGGAAACGTTAATCTAAAACTAATTACAGTGTTATTGTGCTTTTAGGTGTCTAAAATTTGAAGACAATGATTGTATTGCAATTTACAAATACACGGAGAGTTTTTCCCGTACGATAAAGCTAAAGTTTATAAAGTAAACTTCCAATTCTGTCAGGAGCATCTTGTATCTATCCGATACATATTAAGAAGTTTACGAATGTTAGAGAAACTTATATAATCCTTTGATACAAAACTTATTTTGAACTACAGCAATATTATGCATTCATTAAGTAATTTTAAGAAAATAAAATAAAAAATAGATGTTTTGATTTGATTGTAGAACAGACGAATGTAGTTTCAACAATAAAATTAATATAATCAGGATTTGTTCTTTTTTTTTTCTTTTTCTCTGACATATGAAAGTTGTTAAAATGTTGAAAGATAAAAATGAATTTCGGGTTCCATTTTGTCCCGTGCAGCGCCGGAAGAAAAGCGACCGACAGATTACAGACGAATCCGTATCCGCATTCCTATGGGAGGCGAAGTTCCTGTTGATAAAACACTTGGACTCAGCGGGGCTTACATTATTGTGTCGAAGTGCTCTTATGACCTATCGCCCCCATCGCTACAAAGGAGGATGGTTCAATGGCTCCTGTCAAACTCCACATGTTTTGTTTTGTTTTTTTCGTTCAGATCAGTATTTCATTCTTTCTTAATGAGCCTATTCTCTTTACGAGACAACTCTTCCTTTCAAAGGAAAAAAAACAACAAACAACTTTATATGTTTAAATCTTCTTAATCTTTATAGGGCTAACTTTTTTGTAAATTAGTTTAGATTAGTCAGACATTCAAAATTTCTTAACAATTTTGATTGTTGTTGTGTTTGGTTTTTTTGTTGTTTTGAAAAAAATATACAATGCATATACAAGGTATATTGTAAATATACAATGCATTTTACGTCTGTCTTGCAAATAAAATAATAATAATAATAATAACCCTTTGTATAAGATAAAAAAAAATCCCTGGAGTGAAGAGTTTTGTTTGTTATTTATTTATTTATTTATTTATTTATTTATTTATTTTAATATATGCAAAATAAAGAAAATGTAAAAATACATATCTTTCTTTTCACAATTTTTAGAGCCCGTCCTTTCCTATAAAGAAATGAAGTATTTTGATAGAAGTAAAAAAAACAAAAAAAAACAAATAATGAAAGAGTTCATTTGAAAGTATTTATTCAAAGTATTCAAGCTTTCAAAAGTATTTTATTTATTTTATTTATATAAAAAATCTGAAATTTATACTAATGGAGTGATAATATTGTACTGCAAACTGTTATATTTTGTCTAAAAAAAATTATTTGTTATGTTTTTGCAATGAAATGAAAATCTTTATACAAATCACTGAAATATTAAATGTTTCTATTTAACTTTATATGTTTCTTTCTTAAATTTTTTTCAATGTACTTTTTATAGCTTTTAACTTATTTTCTGATTCGTATTTTTCTAACTAGAATAAATGTGAACATTTATAATTTATTAAGAAAAGAAGTAACTCCTTTCACAGTTTAATCGTGTAATGATGTGAACTGCAACACTGGCGTTTTGTTTTTTGTTTTTTTTTTTCTTCTTATTAAAAATCAAGATCATTGGCTGCAGTTTACAAATGTATAACTTAATACTTGAGAAATAATTTTAATTAATTTATACATAGAGACATACATACATAATGCTGTTAACTTTTATCCTGAGGTTTTCCTAATATTTCGAGTCTAACAAAGTTTCATTTGCATTTTATTTTCACACTGATTCTTTAATTTACCTTTTACATCTCTAATATTAATAATATTAAAATTCTATATATCTTTCTATACATATAACAACCAAAAACATTTTTCTTGTTTCATTATTAACCATCTAATTTTATCATTGTTTAATTTTTTTTATATTTTTTTATTTTATTCTTTTTTTTCTTTTTTTCTTTTATTCTTTTTTTTCTTTTTTTATCATGTACATTGTCTTCAGAATATATCCGGACACCCGTTGGTTTCAATTGACGTCACTGGCGCCCCCTCAAGGTCATGCACAGAGAACAAAAAATAGTGAATTGGGTGCAATGGCAGTGCTAGGATATGAGAAACTCCATGCACTTTTTTTTTAATCTTTTCCGTTCTTAAATTGGCTTTTACCTTACTATTCGGTAGAATTATACTAGTGGAGGACACTTGAAGGAAATATTCGAAAAAGAACTTAATGTAAAAAAAAACTTTCATACTTATTAAAAAAAAAAAAGTAACTTTTTTAATTTGCTGTCATATTTTTTGCGTCGCGCCATAGTATTAGTTATGTGAATATTTTCTTTGCACCCAGAATTGCAACAAAAAGTGTATCTGTGCCTGTCTGGCTTACATGTTAGACTCCAGAGTGGGCATTTATAGACTGCAATCCATTGATTCTTCCTATAGTAGAGGCACGCTGGTCTACTCCTCAGTTTTTCAAAGGTTTTAAATCGAGAGACTGCGTCTGTCATTCCTTTTTTAGTACCGTATGTTCATATACAGGAATCAGACCGATGATGTTGATCTCTACAAAAAGTAAATGCTATTTATTTCTGGAGTCATTTTTTTTTTTGCTCAATAATTGCGTATTTGGATAGGAAACTTTGCTAAACCTTGTCGTATTAAAGGAATCTGCTCTGAAAAATATTGCATTTTCACGAACTTTTATGTTTTCTCTTAATATCAAATTTCATATTTTTCAGTTCCTTAGTTTTCAAGCTACTTCATTAGCATACATTGCTCCATATTTATTATATAAAAATTAATTTGTAACTTATAGCCATTATCAGTAATGGTGGGTCGCAGCGCCATTGCAATGATTGAAGAGAAAAGGCAAATAAAAACGAAAAAAGAAGTCCCCCCCCCCCCAAAAAAAAAAAAAAAATGGGAAAAAAAAATCTCCAATTTTTTATTAAATATCGATGAATATAATCCACATTTCATGAAAGTTAACTTAATTTTCAACCAGTTAACTTGCGTCGAAAACACGCGCAAATTTAAAATTCTTTAAGACGCACTGTTAAATTTTAGTAAGAAATTCATTATTTTGCTCCTACTTCTCTACGGGGGTTTATGTGTGACCATCACGCGTAAATTTAATTCCCAAATACGCAGTGAAGATCGTCCAATTGTTGGTTCTTAAATATTCAGACAAAGTTTCACGAAGATCCAACCAACAGTTGAAGAGTTACTAGAAAACATAGAAGTTAGTTTTACAGGCCTAATTTGCCTCCTATTTGCCTCAGGCCAATAAGAATTGATATTTCTAACAGAAATAGGTAAATAAAAAGTAATTTCCTACGGCTGCTACATTTAACAATTCCAATAATATAACCTTTTTTTTTTATCTTTTTTTGCAAATAACTTTGAAATAGTCTTTTTATTAATACATTCCGCTGTAATGTAATATTTTCCTCATTCCTCTGTAAACTGATAATTGGGTAATTGGATCCATCCAATCCTGCTTCTCTTTATAGCTTCGTAATTTTCCATTCATTTTTGTTTAATATTTTAATATCTCTCCGTTAATTAATTTTCTTCAGAAAATTGTCAAGGACAGGCCTTTTGAAACCGTTCTTTAATTTAATATTCTTGTCCTTTCACGAAGTAAATTGCTTGAGTGTTTTAAGTCTGCCACGTGTAAAACTTATCCGATGTGGTTTAGCCTTACGATCAAATTTACCTTTTGAGCCTTTCTTAAGCTTTTTCTGTCTCAAATCATTACACTCACGTTAACGAATGAAAAAGAATGACGTTACTTTGTTTTCTTTCTTCTTTTTAAACGTGTCCCAGGAGAAAAAAAGCAATATTTGGGAGATAATAATATCGACCATTCTAAGAAAGATTGTGTATCCTATTCCGAACGGTTTCCGAGATTTGATCTATTTGAATCAATTCTATTTGTTTAGACATTAATCTCTTTGAATGTGCAGTTGCAAAATTATTGATAAGACAGAGATAAGACTGTTTCTAATACAACCTTTGTCATAAAAATTCTGGGACTGGCACTGTAAAAAATAAAATATTCAACTTATTAACTAACGGTCCTTGTTTTCTTCAAAGTAATTGATATACTGCTGCCACCGTTTCTGAAGGTTTTGGAAGCAGCTTGAGAAAGCTTCTTTTGGTATGCTCTTCATCTCATCCGTTGCGGCTTTCTGAACAGCTGCAATGTCCTTATACTGCCTTCCTTTCATCGTTTTCTTCAGCCGGGGAAACAGGAAGAAATCGCACGGTGACGTATCAGGAGAATATGGAGGATGTGGAAGATCTGTAATTTGATGTTTAATAAGAAATTCCTGGACCGACAGAGCAGTTTGTGGTCCTGCATTGTCATGAATAAGAATCATTGTCCAGATGCCCAGAAGTCAGGTTGGCGGCGCCTAATTGCCTCCAGCAAACGTTTTAGAACATCAACGTAAAAGCTTTGGTTTATTGTTTGTCCCTGAGGTACATATTCATGGTGAACAATGCCTTTGGCGTCGAAGAATGCAATCAACATTGTTTTTGTTTTTTATGGTTGCCGCTTGACTTTCTTCAAAGTTGGTGAACTGGGACTTCTCCATTCGGCACTTTGCCGCTTCGTTTGCGGAAATTATTCATAACATCACGTTTCATCCTCGGCAATAATGCTCAACGCAAACGTGGGATCATTCCTGGCCCTTTCTAAGAGTTTAGAAGCAATTGATGTTCGGTTCTCCTTCTGCTCTTGTGTGAGTGTGTTCTTGAATTCAGTTTCTTTTTTCCCAAATCCTGTCGTAACATTTGGTAAACATACTGATACCAAGTTCCTCGGATAACATGCGTAGAGTGACATGACGGTCTTCTATAGCCTGTTCCTGATGCGATCCACATTGTCTGCATTATGCGTTGTTGATGACTGCCCGGACCTTGGGTCATCTTCCACTGACACTCAACCGTTAACAAACCTCTTGTGCCATTCAAACACACGGCCTCTTGATAAGGCCAGGTCACCGTAGGCATGTTGGAGAAGGTTCCATGTTCCATTCCATTGGCTGTCTTCCCTAATTTCACACAAAACTTAATGTAAACTCCCTGTTCAATTTCCACATCCATTCTTACCAAGACAAATGCCGCCGCTGAAATAAGTAGCGTGTTGCTATGCACCGCCCTGCCACCTAGCGGAATACGCGGAAGCACTTTCAAGGCCACGTATATGCATAACACACAGCTAAATCAAATCATTTGGAACAACTGTAACGTTACTGTTTCTGAAATATAGACTCAATCCTGGAACTTTTATGACAAAGGGTTGTACTTATTGTTCAAGTGACAAATTTGTTATGAGCTTCAAAAAGTCCACCGTCAACATCAACGCACTTTGCAACCCGTATAAGAACGTTAATCATTACGGCAAGAGAGATAGACAATATTGTGTTCCAAATTCAAAATATTATATATTTCAATAATTTTCGGAAATCATTCGAAATGGAACAGATGTTCATATAACCTTTTTTTCTTAAAATGACCGATATTATATCCTCCCTGATTATTGACTTTTCGTTCTGAGGCACCCTGTATATCATTTTACGTACCATTATTAACATGTTAACGGATACGGTTTGGTTTGTTTACGGGAAATGCATTTAGAACCCATCTACCTTTTACCTTGTGGGATCTAAACGTCTAATTTTCAGCATTTCCTTGAAGATATTCTAAATTAAAATGCATGACTAATATTTGGCATTACATACTAATATTTGGTTGTTACATACGCTGTAAAAACAAGGAGAAATTTGCGCGGGAATGTGACAGAAATAATTCACTTTTTCTGGGTTGATTTACGATTTTTTCCCTTAAGCGTTGTTTCGTTTTTCCAATTACAATTTCGTCATCAATTTTAAGAAAGAAGGTCCCGGATTAAATTTAGGATCGAAAAAAAAAAATCAATGTTCGTATCGCTAATAACTGTTGAACTAGTGAACATATCTTTTTAATTACTCGCATGCATAAAACACGATCTATGTTCCGTTTGAAATTTTTTCCGTAGATCACTGTGGAGAAATTTGCATGTGAATGCTACAGAAATTCCTATTGTAAAGATACAAAGCAAACATTGAATTCTATTGAACTGTAACAGTGCATCTTTGGCAATTCATTAGAAATAAGCGCGTATTTTGATTTGATTCGCAAATACAGATTTTATTCAGCATCTAATTATAATTCACAAATTGAGATTTTTTTTTCCTTTTCTTTTTGTTGTTTTCAAAGAAAGTATGATTTAAATTCTTTTTAGGAACTTCTGATTATGTAGAATTTTAAGATATTGTTTGTAATTGAAGTTGGGTTGCGCTATTATTTGAGAGGCATTACCTCTAACCGCAATCATTGATTTTATTATTATTATTTTTTTTTTTTTCATTACTTCATTAACAACATATCCAGCCAAAAAGAAAAGCTCAAAATTACCATTTAGGATATGCTTTTATAATTAACTTTGAATCCCTTTCTTGAGTTAAATTAAGCTTTGGGATATAATGGATAATGTTTTTATTCCTGTGTTCACACGATTGCACTCCAGTTCTTTATTTCGTGTTATTTTTTAATTAAAACATTTGACAAAAAGTTCGCTATTATCCAGTTTTGAGATGGAAAAGTCATTAATCACCCGCGAAGAGTCAACTAATAAAATGTCACCCAAGTGAAAAATAACGGTGGGGTGGATTGTTGAATTGCTTTCTGTTTATTTTTTATGTTTTTGATCGATCTCTGTGCATAAAGTTAACGCTGCCTTGATCTGCATTGAAATCTCTCTTCTCATTGGAGTATCTTTTATGACTGTGATGGATAGGACTTTGCGAAGTTAGGGTCAGAGGTTTTTTGAAGGACGGATACTGTGTGTAGGAGTCATTAACGGCTGAGACTTGAAGAATAACGTTATACACTGATAATCCACTCCCCGTACAGTTACGGAAGAGAAGATGTGTTTGAGATTAAGCTGCAAATGTAATTTAGAAACAGTTACAACGGAATTTGGCAAAGTAGTTCTTGTATTATTGCGGAGAAATTATCATGTAATGCACCACTCTGAATAATACGTTTAATTCCCTGTTAAGTGCACGCCATAATCGCATCGGTATGCATCATCTTCATTGACAGTTAATTATCATTAGTTAGAAAAAAAACAAAAAAAACGAACAAATAGGTTTCCGCACCCTGAGCCTTCATCTCTGGGACAGCTGTTTCAGCCTTATTAAGCTTCTACAGCCAGATTTACCCTTCACGAAGGTTTAGAGTGCTCAAAAAAGTGAAGGAAACCATTCTTGCCACCCACAACAAAAATACACACAAGGCAGAATCACCGCGACACGCACGGTCTCAAAATCCTTGTCCTAGCAACTAAGGAATTTGGGAAACCAAAAAGTAAACAATAAAGTTTAACGTGAATAATAAATGTTAGGAAAACAACTCAAACAACGCACAAATATAAGGAACACCCTGTGCCTTCTCCACCCAGAGCCTTCGTCAAGGGTAATTCTGGCTGAAGAAGCCTAATAAGGCTGAAACAGATGTCCCAGATTCTCCTAGGTGAAGGCTGAGAGTGCGGAATCCTATTTTTCTTATATTTGTGTGTTTTTTGAGTTTTTTTGTAATATTTATTATCGCACGTTAAACTTTATTAATTATCATTAGGAATTGATTTTTTCTTAGCATAGTGGAAGGCTCGCTCTTCTTTTGAACCGCTGGATGAAACTTCTTGAAGCTTGGCATGAACATTTAAGTACAAGAGACGATCTATGTTTTATGTTTTTTATAAATTATTAAATTTTAAATTTAAATTTTTATAAATTTTTCCCTGTCGAGAGATAAGAGCCAGAAAATTTCCAATGGAAACGCATTAGAACCGAAATAGTGGATTGTTTTATCGATGTCTTGAATATTAATCCTATTATTAATATATGCGCAAGTTGCTATGTGATAAATTTAATTGGATTCAAACCACTTAAGTCAGTAATGATGAAAAAGTGACCGCTTGCCCAATTAAATTATTTAATACAAATTAAAAAAATACAGTTACAGGTTTCGGGAATCCGTTATTTACAGTTTCCTTCTTTGGTCTACAAAAGATTAAATAATTTTCATCAGTACGTCACTGCACGTAAAAAAAAAATCACCAATAAAGTTACTGATGTCGGTTTATTTTTTATTTTTTTTTTCAAAAAAATGGGGGGAAAAAAATGAAAAACGGAGACGACTTTATTTGTGTAATTGTGTAAGTACACTTCAAGTTCTTTCGGGACTTAGTATTCCGGATTGCTTCCGGTGTCCCAGTTCGGATTGTTTTCTAAAAACAAAAAGAAAGAAAGAAACATAATATTGATTTTATTATTATTATTATTATTATTATTATTATTATTATTATTATTATTATTATTTTGAATTGATATTGCTTCAAGAAATATAGTAAAACTATTAGATACTGTTCAGATAATTGTAAAACTTGCCCAACTGCATAAAATTATGAACAATTCCAAGACTTATTTGATTTTTTTTTTCAACTTTTTATCTTTTTGATTTGTAATTAGAAAATTTAAGGTATTTTGAGATTGCAAGAACTAAGATTTAAGAATAAATAATAACAGATTATTTATTAAGAAAAATATATTAATTCAATGCAGACATTACATTTAAACAAGGTCGAAGAACTTAAAATAGGATTAGGATTATTTATTTATTTTTTTAAAGTCGTGAAAACGATATAAGTGAAAAGCCCAAAATTATTTTCAGATTCTATTCTCTGTTGAAAATAAACAGTCTAAATTTTACACGAAATAAGTTGTCGAAATTGGATTAACTTTATTCATATTAAACTGCGCGGTAATGAATGGATTAGTTAAAAGGGAATCCAGTGTTTAAAGCGTTATTAATAGAAGTTGGATAGAAATCCATTGTTAGGTTCGAATGTTTTCAGTGTGGAAATTTTGTCTCTTTCGTATCTCGATAAGGACCCTCTTGGAAAAGATTTCAAATATAGAACTCAAATCGTCACTAATCCTTAAATATGCATATCAAGCTTCAAGGAGATCCATCCATCCATAAGTTATTAGGATCGAGCACGCACGCGCGCACATAGACTGAGTGATATGATAAACCTCACTTTCCTGTAAAAGTAGGCTAAAAACATGATTTTTTTTTTTTCAAAGTTAAATTAATGTAAAAAAAAATGTTTAGGTATTATTGAAAACGATTTATAATGAAATATAATGAAAGTAGTGTAAATACTCATAAATATGTAAACGACTTGCCAAGAATTATTTTTCTATAAATAACTTTAAGGACAATAATAATACAATTTGACTAGTGTCTAATAATAGACCTTTTGTTTTGTTTTGTCTGGGTGATTTATTGTTTGACCTGTATTGTTACATTTTCAGCTGCCATTTCTCGATATTATGCGCGAATGTAATGAAGCGTTCAAGTAAAAAATTACAGTGAGGATGAATTCTTAGATATGACCATCTGCTGTGTTCAATCTGCCATATCGCTAAACGAAACGGTCAAATCATTGACCTTTCGCGGTGTATATTTACATCTACGTCAATAAAGAACTTCTGAAAATAGCTGCCCGCATCATTTCGAGATTTAGCAACCGCCGTACAGATAAATAGTTTATCGGGAAGACCAAGAGGTCAGGTAAACGATTTTCTGGACGAGAACTTCCAATAGAAGCGAAGGATGTGAATGACCCCCTCCTCCGTCCCGTTTGTTTCTTGTAGGTCATTTATTGATGCTTCTTCTTTTATTATTAATTTTATCTAAGAAAAGAAGATTATTAATCTTCTTTTATTAGATAATTCATGCTCTGCAGGTCCGTGGAAGTGCGGAAATGATTTATTGCAATTGTTAGACGCTTTTTATGTATGTGAACGTCTCCGTGTCAGTTGTAATGAATTTATTTCTTTGCTGGAAAAACTTGGAAGTCCTTCAGTTGCAGCGTTGCCACGGTTACCCAAAGCGAAGTGCGAAGAGTTGGAAGATTGAATTTTTTTTTCAAATTTAGTTTTCGTCCGTTTGCCGGAAACCGGATAGTAGTTGACTTGTTCGCCGTGAATTTCACTAACGAAGCAGACAAAATGGGAGAGCGCGTGCTAATAAAGGTGACGGCAAGGAAAGCTGGATGTCGTAGACCTATTGCATGATTTTCAAATTTTAATTTAACTGATCTCGGGTATTTCGAGCAAATCTGGTATGTCGGCTAAAACGATACTTGCTGTTTCAGAGCGGACATTGTTCGCTAACGATAAAATGATTAGTGGATTTCAATTCAAAGTATTTTTTTTTTTTTAACACTTAACGTAATAAATAAGAATGAAAATTATTTATGTCCCACCTGTGCGCATTAAATTCTAGTTTTATTATTAAGTTTAATTGTATGCGTTCTTGTTTTTTATATTTTAATTTAATGCCTTTAGTGCCACAGATTGCAATAATTTATCCTTATTGTTCTTGGATTCCACAGGCGGGAGCACAAGGAATCCAAGATCCACAATCTTGTGCACCTCGCAAGCTATTTCTGGATAATGAATCTTAATATCGACGAAACATCTGTCCTAGATACCTAACGATGACAGTTTAAATGTGGGGTTGTAAAAAAATTGTATTTACATTATTTACGTTATTATTTATGCTTAAAATAATGTTTCTTATTTTAGTTCGATAATTCGTCATATAAGTTAAGTATTTTGTTGTATTCGGAAAGCCACATATTCCTCTATTCTTCTCTTGTTTCTTCTAAAATTTAAAGAGAAAAAAAAATGTGATAAAAAAACATTCTTCTCCTAACGTAAACCTGTAGAAACATTGCTTTTTCTTTTTCTTTTTTTTTCCTGTTCGCACATTTGTGTGGTCCCAGCCGATTCTCTAAAACGGTACGTCGCGTCGTAGCCCAAAAAAGAAAAAAGTTAACAATCGCTGGTACACACTTTCGAAGATCGGCAAAGCTTCTGCGGTTACCAACCGAATAGAAAGAAGTTGAAGTGGCAAAGTCAATCCAATGCTTTCCTATCTAAACCTGGTACCCATTTTATAGTGGGATAGCTGAACTCTGGCACTAGTATATATAGAGAAATAGCCAGGGGGACAAATCACCAACCTCCAGTCCTCAAACAACCGTCTTCCTACTAGAGTTGTAGGGCTCGTATAAAAGAAAAGTTGTGGGGGAGGGAAGGGGAAAATGTAGCATTGTACAGGAAATCACAAAAATAACCTGTTATTTCTTAAAACGAGTTACGCGTTCAGAGTGACTGGAAAACCTATAGAAGAATAATTTAAGGACATAATTAATTTGTAAGAAAACAGAATAGCACGTTTTCATTATTAAATGACTGTTTCTTTCTTTCTTTCTGTATTTTTTTCTAAATTCTCAGCATTCAGTGTTATTGTTTTACGTATAAGGTGCTGCCTGGCTCTCTGTCACCTAGTAGCTTTGAGTCTTGTCACCGAACGACCTATTGCATCGTACATAGAACGGCATACTTCTATCTCCTGATTTCCCTACAGGTCGCCAAATTGGATATTTGCCCCTTCTTCAAACTTAGAATTGGTCCCACTTCATCTCCTCTCCGTTCACACTCACCTGCATTCAGAAGTGGATCTCCCAGACTTGTATTACACTATTAATTTTTCAGGCAAGTAACATTCAAGAAAATTGAAGCTTAATATTTAAACTCACTATTTATTTATTTTATTGATTTCTTTTTTTTTTTCTTTCTTAAATTTCTCGGCATGTTGATAACCCTTGCCACTAGTTGCGAGGAAAAAAAAATTAAAAAACAAAACAAAACAAGTGAGGATCCTTGCAGAAAAAAAAAAAAAAAATACTCTGACAGACTCTTATGCACTGATCAATTAAGTTTTATATATTGCAAGAGAGAGAGAGAGTGAAAGTGTATAAATGACAAATGAAAAATAAGACAGTAACTTCAAAATTAAGCTTATATTAGGCCTCTTCGATAAAGCCTTTATTTTGATTTTTCATTTTTCATTTATTAATGACATTCTTTAATCCGCCATTTAGATGGCGTAAATAACGAGAATTTACGTCAACTACACTTTGAAACTACGTTTACAAGTAAGGGAGATAGATTGCCCATCACTAATCCGGTTACATTGGCAATACAGCGGAATTTCTCAGTTCGCCTTCATACCATCGTACTTTTTTTGTCGCTACTTTTTTTTTTATGGCTTCAGTTCCGTGCAGTTATTGTTCAATATTTACTTTTAGTTTATTAAGTTTCGCTTTTTGTCTCATTTCTTTATTTTTAATTTTAAGTAAATAGATGTTAGATACCAAGTATGAATTAAATAGCTTAACCAGCAGTGTTGTTTTAGGTAGACAGGACAGTTAACTGCAACTTCACCGACAAAACCCAATTTTCATGGCTAGTATTTTGAATGAAAATTTGCACTTGTAATACACTTTACCACCTCACGCACTTCTCATGCAGCTGCGTGAACTACACGAACAGAACGAAAGGTTTATACTTACAATCCTGGATGGACGAAACCTTGCCGGAAATTTTTGATCGTAACTTACGTAATGAAGAAAGTTGAGTAGCAATATTAACGGAGGAGGGGAAAAAAAAAAAATCAGGAGATTTTATGCAACCATAACAATAACAAAACCGCATTTCTGATGAAGTTGTAGAATTTAAAAGGTCAGAGGTCCTTGAGTTGCCGCGTTACCTCTATTGAGCGCCCACGGTGACTTGTTAATAAGGGAGCGGGAGATCTTTATTAACTCTTTTCCTGCGTGCGTTGTCAGTTTCATAACTCTTGACAAGCGTCATCCTTTTTTAACTGCTATGGTTTTGAGCGTCTCTTGAGTTCGAACGCCTTAACTATAAGTCAAGGACCTTGACATTTCAATCTAACATTGCAATCCAGTATTTCACATACCTAAGGTAAAATTCGTTTCCGGTCTAAAAATTTATATCAATTTTCTTTGTCAAAATGTAGTAATCCGAAGACTTTTCAGAGGTTTAGACTATTGAATAAAAATATTTATTTATTTATTTATTTATTTATTTATTTATTTATTTATTTATTTATTTATTTATTTATAATCCTCTAATCATGAACCTTGTACTATATTATATTATATAAAAACGTTATTCTGTCTGTCATTCTGTCATAAGACTTTAAGTTTTTCCAATTTTGTGACCAAACTATAAGAGATAGATTGGTCATGCAAATGGATAAATTATAGATCTTTTTAAGACAAACAAAATGCTACAAAAATCTTTCGAAAAAAGTTTTTGGTTTCCAAGATGGCGCCTTTTAAAAGGGTCAAATTATGACTTTTTCTCAATTTAAACAAAAAGTATAAAAGTTGGAAGAGAACATTATATTGAGAAAATGTTGGTATTTGCAAGTTCTATCGAACGATATATCAGTCATTCACAAACGTTTCTGCGTTTGCAAGATACATGCAAAAATGTGAAAAATTTCATGTTGGCTATTGTGAGAAGTTTGTGAAGGCACGTAAAAATGAAACAACTGTACAATTCACGGAAATAAAAAAACAAATACAGATCATATTTTCATAAATAAGCATGATATCGAAACATGCGGAGAAGGCCACAACGGGCTGGAAGTCGTATATTCTCCGATCTCAATATTAATTTGCTAAATAAATAAAGTTTTTTTTTTTTTTTTTTAATGCTGTATATGCAAGGGTTCCGGAGCGAAACGACGGTACCTGGCTAGTATATACATACACATACAATGTTACCTTGATTTTACTTATTCGAGAGGAAAAATGAAAATTGTGTAAAATGGGGGGGGGGTGTAAATCAAGGGAAAGCAATTTATATAAAATAACTCGAACGAAATTTATGGGGGGGGGGGATTGGATATTTTTTATTCTGTTTTTGAAAATTAATATTTCTAATTGTAATTTTCAAGATATTTTTTTTTTAGTGAAAAAAATGTTTAGTCTTTGAAATCATTAAAATGTGTTTTTAAAAACCAATAAATAAAATTGTTGAATACAATTGAAAAATAAAACAAAACTAGCCTACAGAAAAAAAAAAAAAAAATATAGTTTGAAGAATATAAGAAAAATATCCCAACTGACACTTTTCTTCCTGGCATTATCAAGGGAAAAATATCAAAGAAAACGATGAGTGGGTATGTTTCATTTCGTTTGTTATATGTTCACTTACATAAACAACAACAGTAGGATTATAATTAAAACTCAGTTCCAATTAAAATATAATTACCTAATATGAATATTTAAAAAAAAATGTATTACGAGTATTTTAAAAAATACTGTTATAATTATTAATATTCGAGGACTAATAAAAGGAAAAAAAGGGTCGAACAATCAAATTTAGAATATTATGTTGAAATGCACAATTCTGTAATCAAGATCACTAAAATCTATGTATCCTAAGGAACTTTACCGTGAGATTGATGTCGCTAAGAGAAAAATCCTTATTAATTTTGATACAGTCATACCCCGACGTTTCGCTCATACGACATTTTTTGCGAAATGACACTCGCTGCCAGATGGCGAATACAGTACAAGCTAGCTGCATCTCTTCGTATAACTCTCTCATTAAGGAAAATTAAACTGTTTGTAACTCTCATTTTCTTTTTTTCTTTGGTTAAAATGTAAATTAAAAAGGGTACAGAAAAGAGAAGTCAGTTATGCACATATACGAACAATAAATAAATAAATAAAATTAAAAAAAAAAAAAAAAGACAATACTTTGCAGTCCAACGATTTTCTCTTTACGACCACGGTCTGAAACCTAACAGGTTGTAATAATGCCTGCACATTGTTACAGGATAACCATACCTCCTTAAAGTGCTTTATTCGTGATAAATAAGCATTTGTACAAAAGTGGAATGTTTTTGCTGATAAATTAACACTATTTATGTCTTATTCATTGTTTTTTTGATCTTCCGATAGAGGGATTCGAAAGTTAGCAAGTCAACTGTTTCTTATAATTGCCCAATTTTTTTGGCTGCTTAATAATATTTCAATTATTTACTTTTTTATAAGTTTGTCTTTAATGCATCATTTTTAAATTTATGTATGACTTACATATTTTTTCTTTATTTTTTTTTTTTCCTTTAGGTAAGTACCGGAAATGGTCTTTTTTCAAAACGTTCATTAAGGTAAAACTATTGGACTGTACAATTATTTTGCATGCTAGTCTTAGTACATAATAATTAGTTTAACCTAAAGTAGCGCTAACATACTTATTTTAATATAAGAGGGACAAAGTGGAATATTGTAGACTTATCGGTTCCAGAGAAACGATCAGAATTCGTAAACCATCTAATAGTTGAAAAAAAAAAAAGAGCATTTATAATGGAGATGAAATTATTAGGTTGTTAGATATGTAATGGAGAATCTCAAAGTGTTATGATTAGAATGTTATGCAAATTCATTAGCATCTGCAGAATGTTGCCAGAAATGCCTTTTTTAAAGAATCAAGAGAGCGGGGATCTCATGAACCTGTCGAAGGCTTATTGCACAATGGTCTGATTGTCCAAGTGCTTGTTCGCTAAATAAAGCTCTACAGGCATGAAAGATGCTAATGAGTCGCAACAAAGTCCAGAGAGTAGAGAGGATGCTCAATCCAAGCCTCTAGATTTCCTTTAATACATACGGACAAGTGTTAACTGCTTTTTGACCGTGCATCAGTTTTGTGCACTATCTTCACATCCGAGTAGACAGTTCGAGGAAAGAAAGTTGGTGATCAATGATTAATGGGGACTGTTGCATGTGGGGGTCTTGTTTTTGAAGCCCTCGCCTCCCTCTAATTTCACCAATCAGCTGAAAGCCCTCTATAAAAATGATGTTGATTTTTTTTTTTTTTTTTTTTTTTTGGCGTTATTGTCCTGTTTCCCCTCATAAAGGCAAATGACAAGACTTTTCATCGTAATTACTTCGGTGACAACTGATTGCTTAGACACTGTCGACATATATTATATCATGTGCTGAAAATATCTAGACTGCTTCGGATGTTCGTCTGTTATGGTTCGGAGAAGAAATATTCCACTTTCTCATTTCGTAGGTAACAACCTAATATAAATATATATATTAAATATGAATGCAGTATTTTTTTTTCCTGAAAATAATAAATTCACCACAGAGTTTCCTTTGCCTCCATCCTGGTGCCATTTTGGTTAAATTTCTCAGCATTTTCACAAATGATAAATAAAAATTTCAGAAATTTTGAGACCATTAGCCTAAAGACTTTATTATTATTATTACAATTTATATATATATATATATATGTTCGCAAACTCCACCGGAATGAGCTAGAGAGCGGTGTTTTGCAGCACATTAGTTGGGTAGTGTGAGCCATCTTTATTTATTTATTTATGATATATGTATATATAAATGTGTGAGTGTACATATTTGTGTATCTCGATATAGTAGGAACGAGAATTATTGCTAAAATACGAAGAAAATGAAGAATCACTGACATGTGAAATCCGTGTATTAAAATATAAATTTTCAATTAAGGTCTAGGATATAATTTCAGTCTATTCTGGCCCTCAATCATCAGCTTGGGTAGCTACAGTTCTCCATTCACTTCCGCCAGCCTCTTCACTCATTCATAATTGTGCACTGCAACATCTTATTTTATTTGTGTCATGTAGTTCATCTTTGATCTTTCCCATCTTCGTCACCCTCCAGAAGGGTTTTTGTTAAACTATTATGTCTTAGAAAGGTACCTCTTTTGGATAGTCTTCGTTTCTCCTTAGCCTTCTTTACTACTTCGTCGTTACTAACTCGATCTATCCATTCAATAATTTTTAACATTCTTAGACATCTCATTTTAAAAGCTTTTAATCTCCTCTTCTCAGTTTTCCCCGTAGTTCAGGTTTCACATCCGTAAACTCCATTTAAAAGTCTTAATAAAAATTTTCTTAGTTTTTATGATGATAGTTTTAGCCGTAAGATGTTTTTCTATTCAATTTTTTTTTTTTTTGTCTTGGGCTATTCTACTCAAAATTTCTTTCCTATTTTTTCAGTAGCAGAAATACTTGTTAGGACAAAATTATATTTTGCATTGGCAAACGAAATTTCTTGAGTTTCTTTCAGAGTTCCAGCAATGCATAGTAATCCATTTTAAAGTTAAGCGTATTTTGATTAAATATATTTGGGTGAGTTAACGTAAGTATTTACAGATTAAATTATTTTTCAGCATTGTAAAATTTAACGATAGATGTTTTTTTTTTTATTATTATTCGATAGATATTATAATTTATAAATAAGAAAACTCTTGTTTGTACAGTTTTACTGCTTTACAAAAACAACGAAAAAAAAAATATTAACATTATAAGGAAAATAAGTTCCTAATAGAAACTTCGTTATTAAATATTTAATGTGTCAACATTAATAAGTTATTCATTGGCTTTTGTATATCCACACTTAATAAATATTCTTTGATTATAATAGGAAAATGAATGGTATTTTGAAACATGGAAAGAAACGGAACTTGAAAAGCGTGCATCGAATTGCCTGAGTAATTCTTAAGGACTATGCTCATTGTTTTTTTATGACTTTCTGTCTAGACTTTAATTAATGAATCTTCCAATCATACCTGAACGTTTTCTCTATGTAATTGTAATTTTTTTAAGCGGATGTAAATATTCAGAGAAGTTCCTATGTATTTGTTAATGTCATATATTAAAATTTTTATAATCGTCTTCATAATCACAGAATCATTTAGTCTTGTTCCGATTTTAATTTCAGACGGCTTTTTACAAATAGCTTTTAGCTATATAAAAAGGATTATTATAACTTTCACTAAGTATATAAATTACACATATTTTCAAAAAATATAATAGATTGAAAAAAAACTAAAAACCTTAATAAATTTATTAATTATTTCAAATCAAAATTAATTACCTGAAGTCTTGCCAATGCGATTATGGACTGTTATTTGTTTCCATTAGCCGACTCTTCAATAGGAAAGTGAGGCTCCTCAGATCACCCAACCTGTGCGTCTCATCTGAGTCCCCGCCCTAACAACTTTTGAACCGCTTGATAGATCTTCCTGAAACTTGATATGCATATTTAAGAACTAGAGACGATCTAACTTTTGTGTTTGAAATCTTTTTCAATTGGATCTTTGTCGAAAAATGTGCGCGAGAAGGCGACAAAATTTCTATGGAAAAAAAGCATTAGAAACTAAAACAATGGATTTCTATCTTGTTTCTGTTAATATCTCCTTATCTTGAACAATGAATGGACAGTAATAATAATTATATATATACCAGTATATAAAGCAACAACTTTAAAAGTTAAAATCAGTCTTATGAACGTTTGTTCTGAATAAAAGCAAATGAAAAATATTTCTTCTGTAATTTAAGTATTATGTATTGTTTATTATTTAATGGCTTCTGTTTTGTAGCGCTTATTTGTTTAGTTTCATTAAAAATATAATATGTATTCCATTAAACTTAATAAAAAAAAGTTATAAAATAGAAACTATTAAATTTTATTTATTTAATTGTTTTGCTGTGTTTGTGTCAATAGGTTTGAATAAAGACTTTGAAATAATGTTGAAATGATGAATGCAAGAAACAAAAGCTCTTTTACATTGGTCATCGGAATGTCCGTTCAGACTCTTCTTAACCGAGCAATTACGGTGTTTTTTAATACCGTATATTGTATTTTTGATAAAAAATTAAGTAGTGAATTTTATTTTAAACGGAGAATATAGCCGGAAATAACGATATAAATGTAAAGTTTAAATTAAAAAAAAAAAAAAAAAAAAAAAGTTGTTGTTATCTTTGGTTGAAGCTTTCTCTTTTTCTTTTTGTCTACGAGGCTAAGTTGAAATCGATGCTGAGTGTTGATGGAATAACTTTCGCAGAAGAAGAAGAGAAAGGACATTTTATGAACGAAGCAACTCAAGGTCAGGCGGGTACAAGTTGATTCGCCTAAGAAGGGCGTTGAAGCTGAGTCACGATTGCACCAATGTCTAATAATTCTTTTGGTGACTCCCATAAGAGAATCGACCTCGTCTTGCTCTCTCTTAGAACCCCAGTACAAGGCTAATTGGAATGCGCGCCCTCCAACGACAATTCACCTTAATTAACCACCCGGATCACGAATTAGATACGATTCCATTAAAGCTGTTATTATTAATATTATTATTATCATAAAGTATTCAACTTAGTTGTACTGAATAATAGTGGTCGTAAATTAAACATTTATTTATTTATTTATCATTATTATTTTTACTAGTTAAATAAACATTTGTTAAGATTTTTTTAACGCATGTTTTATAGTATTACCGTCCACTTCAGGTATTATTTTTTCCCCTATATTAATTAGGTAATTTTGTAGTTTTGGAAATTTTAAAAATAATATATATTTTATTATAGAAAGAATGCAATAAATGAATTGAATTTTCTGTAAATTAATTATGGTATTTTATTATTTATTTATTTTTATAAATTTATGCACATATTAAATTATCAGTTTCATTAAAAAAAAAAAAAAAACTGCTTTCATAGTTTTGAGTATTTTCTGTTTTTGTAAAAATACACTTTTTTTCTGCGGATATATATATATATATATATATTTAATGACATTATAAACTAAAGAAATAATTTATAAAGAATGAGGAAATTTCAAAAAAAAAAAAAAAACTACTAAAAGGAATCTGATAGTATGGGATTACTAGTTATGAGTAAAATTCTGTAAAAAGAAAAACAAAGAAGGAGTAGTCACTGTACAGTAGAGCCCCGATTATCCGCGAGAGCCGCGAAAATTTTTTTTAATTACGAATCTCAAAAAAAAAAAACCCAATTTTAATCCAAGCCAACAACAAGGGAAATACAATAGGCCCTACAGTGCGAAAGTCGAAAATTACTGACAGGTTTATTGTTCATTGTTAGGCCTTCTCGGAATTTGTGGATGAGTGGCAGGCTCATAATCTGCAGAAAGCTTTCTGCTGTACTATACATATTTTAAAAGTTTTACGTATTATGTTTTTTGTACAATAAAACGTAGTTTTTAATGGTGAATTTTTTTTTCGTTTTTACATCTCATTTTTAGTCTTTTTTCGGGTTATTAGTGATTTTCGTTATCCGCGAAGCCCTTGCCACCCAATTCCGCAGATAATCGGGGCTCTACTGTATCTGAGTATTAAAACTTTAATCTTACTATTACAAAAAAAAGAAAAAAAATTAAATAAAGGAAATTTTGACGTCGTGAAATAAATTCACAAATCTTCCTCCTCCTCATGTAATTTAGTTTAGGTAGTTTTTATAGTTTCGAAAAAAACTTGTATTTATTTATTTATTTATTTATTTTATGCTTATAAAAAATAACAGGATTTATTTAGTTAGTTTTGCTTGAAGTTTTTCCCTATTATTATTCGTGCAACGTCAGCAGAATTTTTTTTTGTTTTCTTCTTCAGAATAAGTTTCTTTAATGAACAGGGAAGTTGAATGTAAGGTGAAACGGATATTTTATTAATGAATGAGAAAGTTCACATAACATAGCTGTAAGCGGATTTTTCCCAAAATAAACGTTTTTTTTTGTTTTGTTTTTGTAAGCGTCCACTATCAGTAAAACCTACTGATTTATTTCTCCGAATTTATATAGTAAGATATTTACTACCTCGAACCTAGTTCGGATTCCCATGCGTGCCGAAAGATCTCATCGGAAAAGAGTTTGGCGGGAGTTGCCTTCGCCTTGAACTTACGACGCTGCTCAAATTTGGAAGCTCTCGTGTTATCCGGATGTGATAGTAAACAAAGCCTAAAAGGTCTTCCTGTCTTTCATAACTGTAAATAATTTTGTAGTCTTTGATTCTTACTTTTTATATCCATCTAGAAAGAATAATTTAACATCTCTTTATTTGCATCAGAGACGAAACAAAACTGTTAAGACAAAATAAAAATAGTAATGTAGTTTTTAAGTTATATTGTGATGTCGTCTTCACACACAGAGGAACAACTTAAAAAACTATTTATGTTTCGAAGCTGAAACTAGGGTTATTAAAAGAATATCTCAACACTTCTTAGGTATCTAAAACTTAATGGTGGATAAATGTGTAAAGTCCTTCATTTTGATAAAATTAAAAAAAAAAAAAATGTTTCAAAACATTAACGACATAAATTCTTGTAAATTTACTTACATTCTTGCCCTCGGTTGAGCCTTGGAAGTTTATCGTAACTTATTTTTAGTTTTTCCTAATTGTCAACAGAGAGACTTTTGTCATTTATTTTTCGTCGTCTTTTTTTTTAAATTCTTAATTATTTCAGTAATTAAAAATTGCTAACGATAAACACAGGGCAGGTACCGTATTTTTCTGTAATTTAACAAATTGAGTTTCGGAATAGACAGACGAACTGAAAACAACTAGACAAGTTCTTAAGATCAAACCAAAAATTAAAAACCTAATCCTTTTTAAAAATCATCTTCCCTTGAGTCCTTATGAAAAACAAGATAAAAGTCTTGGTCGCTTTTTTTTTTTTTTTTTTAAATTGTTAGTATGGGTTACATTAATGAAACTCTACGAAGAACTGGTAGCAGTGATTACCGAATTTATTGGCGGCTTTGTGCTGGTAAAATAGAGGCTTAGATGAGTCTAAACTTAGCAGAAACGATTAATTAGGCGCTTTGCACTGAAAAGCTGTTTTCTCAAAGCAAATGACGTAAGCGTCGCAGCGGAATCCGAATGCGAAAGACCATTCACTTTTTTTTTTTAGATTAACTGATAATCCAGCAGAGAAAATGATCTCAATACGACAGCGGAATATAGCAGTTATTCTGAACTCCCTTTTTTTTTTTTAGCCATCGCGACACATAAAAAAATTTAATAAAATATCGTACATTCTAAACAAACTGTCCTCAAACTTATGATCGAATTGTAACCCAATTGTAAAAAAAAAAAAAAAAATGTTTAAATTTCGTTGAAAGTAAAAATTGTTGTTGAATACCATTATATTTTTGCTAATTCATTGTTTGTATATCCTGACATTAATTTTGGATGAATTAAACAAATAATAGGCCTAATAATAAAGGAATTAAATAAGAACGGGATATCTGGGATATCTCATAAGATAATAAAATAAATTTATTACTTAGGAAAAGTGGATGCTTAAAGCACTTTCATAATTACGACCTCGTATTTTAGCGTGAATAAATATTGCATTAATTATCTTAGATAATGTAGAACATATCGCAGTCGGAAATTGCCCTTTAATAACTGCTACGAATTAGACGTGTTCAGAATAATAACATTTAATTAAATGCTTCAACTTAAGGTGACTTACTTTGCAACTCTGTTGTACCGTAAATGCAAACAAGAAATTATTTGCATTGCCTTTAGGTGTCTACAGTAACACGAACAAACAGACCTTAGTCGCAAATGATTTACTCGTAAACTATGGTATTGAATGACTATGACATTGCCATCACGTGACACATTCAATCCTCGTTAGACGCCTGTAACTGCAGTAGAACGTTGTGCTCGAAATACCGAGAATTATCATTTAATTTTAAAGTAGCTTTATTTGAGAAATGAGAGATTTGGGTGCCGTTTTTATTTTAACTTTAAAATGATCACTGATTCTCTGTAAAGTCTTAAAATGCTCTGTTCATTTATCGTATTTGACGATCGTCTGTCTGGAGAATAATCAACTGCCATTAACATAGTCTCTATCAGTTTAGACTTTTCAGAAATTGCTTATTGGCTGTTTGATCACGTGGTTGGTATTCACACACTAAACATTCATATCAAGTCAGTAAAAAAAAGAAAAAAAGCTATTATCATATTTTGACATCAGAACTCCTGTACATTTCAAATTGTCGACATTTGAGATTACTTTTCATGGGAAACCAAATTTCATCTGTTATATTTAATTCTTTGGTTAAAGTGCAGATTACGATACCAAGGGATGATGTCCAATTTTTCTGAGTTTTGATAAGATGTCTGCCTTGGCATTACTTTTAAGATAAGAATTTTAAAGTTTTTCAATTAACTAGTGAAAAGTAGAATGAGGTTTGTAGGTAAACTTATTTGAAAATGAGTTATTTGCACGATCTTTTACTAGAAAAACTAACCCTCATCTGGTTAAATGCAATCTTGAGATAACAGTATGCACCATCATGTATCCCTGCGCAGATTCGGAAGTCGATGTATCCTTACGGAACCTCCTATTGGTGGTACCGTATTGTGCACTTTAGCCAATTCTTTTTCTTCAACGAATGCTCTAATTATTGCTTCCGCCATCTTAGTATTGCTTCTGTGGAAAAAAAAAAAGTGAGTTTTTAACAACCAATCAGAGCTTTTGCTTACTGCAGATTCGTTTTTATCTAATTTGGTGAATTTAAATTCATGAGATTTATTTAAAAACATTGACCTTATTTCATTATTTGGAATTGAGTTTCAAATTCAACAACTTTCCTCTGATTTTCCATTTATTAAAATCTTAGACTAGAACTACTTTCATGTGGGGAAGGATACTTGCCTATTGCTATGCGACAAATCACTTTTAGGCTTCCGAATTCTGTACAACATTATCTTTCACGTTTATTGAAAGTCTCTCCCCGATTTTAACTAAATTTTTATATTCTGAGAAATGGTAGTCGACACCGTTTACATAAAATATTTTTTATTTGCCAATAATAACAAGAAGTTCAAAGAACCTAAAGCCTGCTTTCCTTTAAAAATATTATTTCTTAAAATGTCTTCATTCGTTTTCACGGGAGGAAAACGCGAGGAAACGAACTGTTTTGCAGCCAAAAAAAAAAAAATATTGATATGCAGATTTTATTTTTCTAAACTGAAAGTAACTTAAATTATAAAAGTTATTAGATTTATATATTTTTAATTTTACTTTTTATTTCTGCCTACTAAAAAAAAACACGAAAAAGAAATAAAGAAGCTGAAGCAAAAAGAAAGGTAAAAAAAAAAGAAGAAAATTTAAAAAAAAGAAAGAAAAGAAACTGCATTAATATATAAGACATAGATTAAAAAAGAAAAAAAAAAGGTTTAAAAAAAAAATTTCGTCAGATAACTGATTTGAACCAGCGACCTCGAGGTTTACAATCCAACAGCTTATCAACCGAGCCAAAACTGAACTTCCTGTTTCGACTTCTGTGGCAAGAAGCTTTTAAGCCAAAACGGCAAAAATACTCCAAAAATCATCAAATATCTTCAAAACGCTTGAGAGTTGGACCCTAAAACCTGGTATATTTTTGAAGTATTTTCATCTCCCAAAAGGGCATGAAGTTCAGTGCTGTACAACCCGTGACCTCTCCTTGTAAGTTTAAAGATGATGTATTCAGCGGTTCAAAAGTTATCACATAACACACACACACACACAATGTGATGTGATAAGCCTCACTTCCGTTAGGCGTTCAAATTAAAAAGAGAGAATAACAACTATTCGTTCCTTTTGACTTCATAATTAAGAAAATCAACTACTGATGCTTTTGGTGATTAGTTAGTTAACTGCACTGATAGCTCTACCAGTGTTTTTTTTTTTATCTCGTAAAGGTTGGAAGACCAAGTATTTTCAACAGCACCATTTCCGTACATCTTTGTCGAGATCGTTAAAATCATCGGTTGACGAATATTCAAAACAACCAAACATTAATTATTATTGTTGTTGTTTTTAATCATTTCTATAATTAATCTAGTTCTGTAGTTCAAAGCACGTACTGAGTGAGTGAAAAAATGCTTCTTTTTTTTTCAGTTAAGCTATTTTTTTATTGATTGCCAAGTAAAAAATATTTATGTCCATTTGTCCATAGTCGTTTCTCACAATGCAAAAGTTAGTCGAAATTCTGGATGGTGATCAGATGTCGTAGGGTTGCCTTTTCAGCTGTTGCCTCAATGAACTGATGAACTTGTCTTGTAGAGGCGACTCATATCTAAGATTTTTTTTTTCCTCCCTCGACTGGATTCGTCGTTAAAACCTACATCCTTTTAGCCCAATGAAAAAAAAAAAAAAAAATTAAAGGGAGAGAGAGAGATAGGATATCAGTCATTTCAACTGAAGTTAAATCAATACACTTGCAATATTGAGTAGGGGAAATGAATTCCAGCTTCCACAATTAGCTGTTCAAATATTCACACCAAAAGCAGCTCGTAATGTAATTATTTCGGAGCCCGACCAGTTTAACTGTTACTGAGTAACTTCCCGTTTTATTTGATTTGGCAGACGAACAGAAACGGCCTCCAACGAAGCAGTAACTTGTAAAACATAAAAACAACTTGGTCGAGGCTGAATATGTAAATGAACCTCATTAATTGAAAGGAAACCTCTTTTTATATTTTTTTTCTCTCTCTCTTTCCAAGTACATTTGATTAAGGTGAGTGCATTGAATTTCAAGTTAGTAGGCGTTAGTGATGTGTTAATTACGATTGCTTTTAACTAGTAGATAGGGTGTGTGCTTACAAAATCCTGCTTATTAATTCCTGCAATCTTCATCAGCGATTAACAGCTTATTGTTTATTAGTGCAGATGGCGTCAGGAGGGCGAGTTGTAAGTCCCGTCTAAAATTTCTATGGACCGTTGTTTAGTGGCTAAGAACAGTATTGGCGAAAACTTTCTTTCCATTAGGTCGCCACAATGAATTGTTACGAGGGTCTAACGAAAAGAAAGCATGCAGCAATAACATCTTACAGAAATCTGAGGTAGTCTATGTTGGTCTACATAATTATAAAGCTTGAAGTTTTAGTACTATCAATAACAATCGTTATTGTTGACTTTATTATCATTACATACAATGTTGTGAGGAATAACGTTGTGGTTTTACTTTTTAGGTAACCTATTTTATCTATGTAAACCTGCCACAATGCCTGTCTGCGTGTAGTCTTCAAAAAACTTCGAACTATTGAACGGATTTCGTTATTCACGATTCTTTTAAAATTGCTGTGATATCATCTCTATATTAAAACGATACCTGATAATTTAAGAGATCAACTGAAAACGAACAATTAGATCTTGTACAATAATTATACAATATTTTTTATAAACCAAAAGTATTGAAAAAAAAATCAGTCTTATATAATAAATAAGGATTATTATGGTTTAAAGATATGGAAAAACTTTTGGTAGAATAAGCTACAATTACCATCACCAACGGATATTTGCTATATAAGGAAATCACCTTAGCACTTATTCATGCTTGGAAGTTCATGTGCCAGCAGTTGTACAAAATATGAATTAAAAAAATCACATAATAAATCAAGTGATAGTTAAAAAAGAAAATTGAATTTACAATAAAAACATGTTATAAGCAATTGCAATAATAATCAACATCGCGTTATTTTTTACATTCATTCATGAACAGCAGTCTGTAGCAGCTCAGTTTTTTAACATTGGATATCACTGAAATACCAGGGATGATTAATCCGTTACTAACTACAGAAGATATGCTAAACTAAGAAATAAAGAAATGAACATTCTAGATTAATGTACACATTGAAATCAAGCATTTTTAAACCGACAGCAACAATTGAAATGACGATTTTTCAATGAGTTGAACTAAGTCTACAAAATTAAATGTATAATATATTAAGCATTTGAGACATGAAATTACAATAAGAGGTCTACAAACCTTTTATAAAGGGAGAATTATCCCATTTGTAATGACAGCAGTGTTACAGAAATTCAAAAGGTTTTTCCCGGAAATATAGAATGTTTTATTAAAAAGGATAAAAAGGAAAGTTATATAATATTATTTTAACTTGCTAATTGGGCAACAGGATTACATAATTCTAGCAGGAAATTTTCACTTTGTTTCTTTCTGATTTCATTTCGAGACTTATTATTATATATTGTGTTGTATCATGAAGTTGTATGTTACTCAAATAATTGTTATATAAGAAAGTATTAGTTAAATGTAAATTTTGTAAATAATGATGGTAGCAACGGAATACTAAGAATGATTCGTTGTTAAATGTTTAACATCCATACTGAAACGCAGAGGCCAGTGAATTTTTCTATTTTAAACCTTCAAGCATACCAGGATAGTTGCTGTTTCGTGAATATTCTCACTCGTTAGCTGAGATCAGCTTGAGATTATTGAATGTAATCTTTAAAAAAAGCGGAAACAATGATTTGCAAGAAATTAAGGAGGAAAAAAAATACAATACATATTATAATTTAGTAAATAGTTTAATATCTGAGTCGAAATATTCACTTTTAATTGTCCTCAACTTGAAAATAGCGTGAGTTAATACAGTAGTTGCGTGTTTGTATCTATTCGAATGCAACTTTTTGTCAAAGAAGTTCCTGAAAAAAATTAAGAGCTTACTTCCCTTAAAATCGTCATTGTTAATTATCGAGAGATAATTAACAATCCTGTAGTTTCAATTTTTGAAGGAAATATGACATAAATTTAATTATTTTTTTATCGATTCACCGAATTTCCGATCCTTAGCCTGAATTCAGTTTTGACTGATCTGGAAACTTTCTTTTTATTATTCAACGTGGTATTTTTTAGGCTATTATAGTCTCTCGTCCGTAAATGTGCTTTCTAAATTTCAAAAAGATTCATTCACTAGTTCAGAATTTAGTATTGGAAAACACAGTTACACACACACACGATTTTGTAAGAATAACCTTTCCTTTATAAAAATAAACTGAAAACTTAACGTTTAAAACAAAAGAAGTCTGACAGAGATTGCCTAATTTCTTTTTAATTTATATTAACTTTTCTGATCAGAGAATATGACTGGCATAGCAGACAATGTGTTCGGTCTATTTAGAGGAAGGTTCTAGAAAAAACTCGTTTAATTTGGGTTATTGAATAGTTTGAAACCTGCAAGGTTCATATAAACGTAAAGGCATTTCGTGAATTGGCAGACTTTGAAATCTGTGAGGCGTGGCTTTTTTTTTTCATCGTTATTTCTTAAGCCACTTGGTGCTCATTGAAGCAGACCGAAAATGTTAAAACGCTGCCTATAATACAAAATAAAAGGGAAAAGACCATTCACTGCTCACCCGGAGAACTGAAAGGTTCGCGGAGAGACGGGTAGGAGGTCTTTCTCATTAGGCTTGCTTTATACACTCAGTGTATATATACGATAGAATAGCACAGTGATTATACCAGCCTGGCAACTAGCAATTATAGATTAGTCACATGATATTATTATAATCTTTAAATACCTCTGAATAGTGTATTATTATAATATGCCAATCAGAGGTTTTTAAAGATTTTTCTTTAGTACTTCTTAATATGCGTAGGAGAGAAAACAAGCATATGAAGAAATAAATATATTAATTTGAAATATGTCTGTGATCAAGATAAGATAATTAATTAAACTAACGTGATTTTCTTTCTTAATGTTATGGATATATTCAAAAGTCTTTTCACGAATTCCGTGAAATATTTAGTTAAGTAACCCAAAGATGGAATAATAACATTAATCCAGAAAATAAAGTTCGAACATTTTTTTTTTTAATTGATTATTATATTATCAACACTAGTGTTACAATCTTACAAACCTAAATTCGGAACCTTGTGTTTTCTTCTGAATGTGAATGAAATACTCTTCAGAATTTTCTCAACTTACAAATTCTTTAATTAGACCGTTATTGTTATTATTATTCTATAATTCTTTCTTTCTTTGCAAATACTGAATTGACGAATCAATAAATGACAGTAAACCAAAAACATTCGTTATAGCCTTCCACTTGCTTGTGACAAGGGAATTAGGTTATTTAGATTCGACTGCTATTAGTTTCATCAGGGCTTTTCAAGAAGCAGCTGATGTGACTCATTTGAATTATAAAAAGAAAAAGGCTTTTAATTGACTGTAACGTCATTGCGGATGAATGGATTCGTTATAAGTGAAGTCGGGGTGGAATTAGGTGACCCACACAACGATTTGTCTTGTGGGAAGCTGATCCCAGGAACTTGGGTCGATCTGAAGGCGTTCTTAATTCTTAGATGAGTGGTCACGTTCGCCATTTTGAATCTTTGTCTGCCATTTTTACTTCATAGAGCGCGAAATTAGCATATTTACATTTTTAAAATTGTTTCTTACATCGTTTGAAGACAGTGAAAAAAGATTAATTCTGTTTAAAAATGTTATTTATTTTTAATCGTAAATATACGACATTTCTAAATTAAAAAAAGAACAAAAACATAAGAATATAATGTATCAATGGGAAGTTATTGTACCTACTTTTAACGCTGATTAAAAATTACTTTTTTTAAAGCGTATTAGAAAAATAATACAAAATAATATTTTAATAATATTAAAAAATAATAAGGTTGTTATTTATCAATAAACATTAAAAAAACAAAAACAAATGTGGTATTAAGATTTTAACTGTATTTTTCTTTTATTTATTGAAGAAAAAAAAACCCTGCAGAATTTATGCTTTAATTTATATTTCTATTTGCAGAAATGAATATTTTGGTTCTAAAAATATTTTAATTAATAACAACTTGCTAACAGGAACGATTTATTTTGATAGCTCCACTAATAAAGACACAAGGCTTTATTTATTTATTTATTTATTTATTTATTTATTTATTTATTTATTTATTTATTATTAAAAATATTTACATTTAAAACTGTATTTTTACTCAACAGCAACAATAGTTTCTTTATTTAATATCAACGACTGTTCAAACCTATTATCTGTTTATTGATAAAACAATGCCACAATGATTTGACAGAATTTAACCATGTCTCTGATTTCGTTTTCTTTCAAAATTTGTATTTTATCATCAAGTTATTTACAACCGATGCTGAACACATCGTTGAGACGTCAAACCCTGCATTGTTTATTCACGTCTGAAATTCCGAATGCATTGAATATTGCGAAGCCTTGTGTGGGGACGCAAGAGTAACACGATATCTGAAGGAAATATCGAAAAGCTCCGTTGCAAAATAGAATTTTATATTAACCTTCAGCGAAGTCTGGCGAAAACCAAAGCCTGTTTTACGTCACAGGCCGAGTATTGACGCGCTGCCCGCGTTTCTGTGCAAGGGACGTCAAATCCCTACAGACATCATACACAATACTCTAATTTATTTATTCTTCAATTTCTTTTTAAAAATAGATTTCAGATATTGTTTCTGGTCATGTTTCGCAATGCTACAGCGACACCACTTGACATTTCAGTGAAATTTTGTGGAAAATATTCAGTAATTTTAGAGCCATTAATATTTCTTATAGTTTAGAGCAGAATTGACCCAAGCTTCTCGAAGGCCAAACTGTTATCTTTGAAGTTTTCAAGTAAATTTACGGTTCTATTATATACAGATCATCAACAGTCCTCTTTAAGTCCGTACAAAATTACGAGAGCGTTAAACACAAACGCTTAATTTACTTACATTAGCCTTCTAAATCGTTTCTTTTCTTATTTGCAGACGAATTACTTAAATAATATCACCTATCCTTCCGCCTCCTGATTTTTCGAAAATTTCCTATGCTCTGATTGGCGGAAAACAAATTCAAAATGTCAGAATTAAAGAGAAAAAAAAAATAAACAAATGAGTTAATTAATATAGTCATGCCTCGCTTTGCGACAGTTCGTTCATATGACAATTTCAAATGCCAATATTCCCCGATTTTGCGATCGCTCATTCGCCAATAGGACACTTCTGTGATATGACGCTAATGCTTCGGCGTTTAATGCTTCTGTGATTAAGTAAATCGTAAACTGTTTATAACTTTGGTTTTTTTTTTTTTCCTTGTGATTAAAATTAAAAAAAAAATGCAGTGATTTCGACAGTTTTGCTTTACGACAACGGTCTGTTTTAACCTAACATGTCTGAAATCACGGTATGTCTGTATTCTTTAAACCACTGGTACGTGAGAAAAAAAGTACCAGAAACAAGAACAAACTGGTTAGAACCACAATAATTAATTGATAAGTTGACAGTATATTTGATGGATTAGTTGATTTACTAAAACAGCTTTTACTTATCCAGGTGCTACAACATCCCTTTGTTCCTTTAATAATTTTTATACAACAAGAAAAAATATGTATTTGTAAAACTAAAACTTATTATTTAATTATCAAAGAATATGTTATATTGAATTTAAATTATGTAATTCATTTTTGGTGCTTGTATAAATCGAATTATGCAGCAATAACCCTAGTTAAAAGATAAATTAAATAAGAGAATACGCGAACAAAAAAGGTTGAATTGGAACTATTTTGTTTGCGATTATAACCACACGTAATTCCATATTATTAGGAAGCATCCAGATACAAGTAATTTTTGTTACGAATGTTTTCTTTAGAAAGATCTAGAATTGATTCAGTAACATGAAGAGCGACTGGATTCCACAGCTATATTGCAAGCGCATTTGCTAGAACAGCTGCTGCTATATTTTGCTTGGCGGTTTCTACCGGTTTTTCTTTCGATGAATTTAGATAACGATAAGGTTATCTAGTATTATATTTTTTTTTCGTAGGTAGTTTGTGATTACATGCACATTCTCTAATAACGCTATTGATAAAGAGATTGTAAATTTAATGCATTTTGAAGTGCTCACGTGATTAAACTGCTTCTGAAATGAAATTGCATTTCAGTAAACTAAGTTGATTAAATACTGCGCTTAAGTATTGGGATATTTATGTATTTCAGAATATGCATTTGCATTTCTCCCCATACGTCGTGAAATAGGTTTTGCTTTAAAATTGTAGTGGCGCTCCAGTGACAGAAACGCGAACTACAAAAAGATACAGCTTTTCATTGTTATAATCAAAAGAATAAAACAAAAAGTCCGACCTTAAATTAATAAATAAACAAAACGGATTTCACCATCGTGTTCAGAGGCCCAAACATCGAAGGAATGTGATATTTTTATTTCTTGTGTGCAAATAATTTCGGCGTACTCGTGAGTTTTAAGGTTTTTGAGTTACGTTTTGTTTGTTTGTTTGTTTTTTGTTTTTTGTTTTTGTATTTTGGAGATTTCCTTTAAATAGGCCAATTATCGCTCTATTTTTAAGGAAACTGAAGTATTATAGTGGATAGAGTGACAGATTCAGAATCAGAAGATTGTGAGTTCAAATCCCAGCCTTGAATACAATTTATTTATTTTTTTAATTTTTATTTTAGGAAGCGACATATTCACTGTTTAAGACAAGAATTAGGGCAGAAATCCACTGTTTAGATTCCAATGGTTTTTTTTTTTTTTTTTTTGCTATGGGAATTTTTATCACCTCCCGTCAAGGAACCATTTGGAAAAAGATTTCAAATACAAAAGTCCCTAATCTTCGAATATGCAGACCAAGTTTCAAGAAGATCCATCCAACGGTTGAAAAGTTATTGGGCAGAGGGGGATATATATATACACACACTGATTTGATGGAAAGTAAGATAAAAGAAGAGGGGGAGGGGATACAATCAGTAATAATTAATAATAAAATTAAACCGAAAACTGGTTCGAATGAAGAAATTTAATGATTCTCCCAACTTTCCCGTTAAATCCAGGTTGACTCACTTGACTGTAATAGAATTACTGCAAATCTGAGTTTCATAGTTGTGGGCTACAGCAGCAGTGTTTATAAGGATAAAGCAGATTCTCCCATCAATCACGTTACACTCGATTTAAACTTTATTTCAGTCATTTTTTGTCTGATATATATACATAGCTAATAACACGTAATAACATTACATCTTTCTGAACCAACGTCGGGAAATTTATTTCTAGCTTAATTATTGCTAAATCAGTGAAAAGATCAATTTAAACATCTTAAACCTAAAAAAAATATTATTTATTTATTTATTATGTGAGATCGGCAGTTGGTGATTTAGGCCTAATTTAGTTAAGCCCCTTGAGTCGTGAAGTCTTTTAATATTAATATAATAGAATGTTAAATTGTACTCACATTTTGAATTATCGATTGAATGACTTTTTTTTTTCTTTTTTGCGTCATTTCCGCCTACATTGTGACTTAAGGCAAACCTGTCATTTCGTCATTTTTGAAAATAAAGGCAATTCCCATTTGTACGTATTTGTGTGGGAGTTTTATTCATTTAATTGATCTTTTTTTCTTTTCCTTTTTCAATTGAAGATAAAGAAATCTAACGTCAGATTTGGAATACAATATTCCTTATCTAATCGTTATGACGGAATAGATCTAAGAAATAGTATTAAAAAATATCAAACGCGGAAAATACTTTTAAGTAGAAAAGTTTACGTGGAATTCATTAATTCGGAAAGAAATTTGTCGACTTGCATAATATCAAAATTAAAACTTCTTTTTTTTTTATCTTCCTAATAAATAAATAAAAAAAAAAACTAAAAAAAAACTGTGTATCTTGATTGTAATGTCCCCATGATAAGCATCAGTTTAGATTTTATCTGACACAGGGATCGGCAATCCGCGGCTTTTTCATGGATGATGTGCTATTCCGGATACCCGTCTGTGAAATTGACAAAAATTTTAATTTTGATTGGTTGGTATTTTATTAGTTAATGATGTCTGTGCAGAGAGAGAGAGACTGTCTTTGCCTTTGATATTTTGGATTTACTGAAATTTTGGAAACAAATAAATAAAAATAATGTAATAATAGAGTAGATAATAAAATAATTTCTTCGTATGAAAAAAGATTGCCGATCCGTGGTCTTAACATTAAATTTTGTTACATCCGTTTATTTGTATCAGAAAGCAAAAGGATTAAAATATTTAAATAAAAAAAAAAAAAAACCTTGAACGTGCGTCTTTGTATACTATTTTCAAACTCCACATTTTGAAATTGATTATTAAAAAAAAAATCTTCAGATATCTTTCTCAAATGTCAAACAGATAATACAATGAAGCTGGCGTTCTTTACAGGAAGCTCTAACATCCGTTTTGCGATCGAGCAATTCATCCCGTGCGTCGACTCTTCTTCACTCTTCTTCCAACGCGATAAACAAAAATTTAAAGCACGGGTTCCCAACCTGGAGGTCTATTAGGGGTTGCAAATGGGGTCACCGTGCTTAATTTTGGTTGCTCTTATTTTTATTGAAATTTCATCGTGAAGTTTTTTCAACACTTATTTCAATATGGCTACACTCCATTATTTTACTACAATAGTAGATGTAACACTGAATTTTGATCTTTAAAAAGAAGGGACTTAATATCCACCGCGGCAGGTACTTAAAATATTAAAAACAGCCGTGTTCTTACGTTTTAAATATTTTATATTATTTCAATTATTTGCTAAGGCGGGCTTTTATATTTTTTCAAATTTCCGCCCCGCTTGATTCACTCCCTAAAAATAAAATATATAAGTGTACTGTTATCATTAGAATAAAATTCTGTGTTAGAAATAATACACTGAAAAAAATATTCACTATAGATGCAAACTTGAATATCAAAATTCATTTTTAATCGATGTCTCGATGTTAATTAAATATAAGAATTATGTTCTGAAAAAAACTGTTTTTAATGTTTTTTTCTTTACCTTGTAAAAATGCCTTTTTATGTAAATGTAGCGGGGTTCGCGACTCAGGAAGGTTGGGAAACACTGATCTAAAGGAATTGGATTTGGAAATCTTCGTGGTAAGCATTGCAGCAGGAGGAAAGGACAGTATTCAAATTCAAAAAGTTCTGTATCGGAAACCATTCGGAATAGGATACATGTGCAAATAAACTTTTTTTTTTTTTTTTTTTTTAGAATGACTAATACTTTGCTATCCCAGAATATTGACCTTTTCTTCTGAGACATCTTGTATATTACACACAGTGCATTTTTGGGACATTTTTCCTTTGTCTGTCTGTAATTAATATAATTCAGAATCTATTAATCCTAGGATTAATAATCACAGATTACTTAAAGGTGGAGTCCTGTTGATTTGAAAATGAAAATTATTAAAACTTACAAAAAAATTTGCCACTCGCACCATCCCGGATGCGGCGCTGATTGTGACGGTATTTCTTAAACGCGCGTTATCACACGCTGATTCTTCCAACTTCATAACATTGTTTCCTAGTTTTTACTTCTGAAATAGACAACTTCCGAAATGATTGGAAACACAAACAGATCAACCAAATGATGAAGCAAGGAAGCTTTTTCTTCATAAGGTTTTATTTTCTTAAAATTAGCATTGAAAACACACATTCTTTAGGGGGAAAAAAATCTTGTTTAATCAAGCACCAGCTGAGCGCAGAGGAGTCTTGTGCGACTACTGTTTTTCCGGCGGGATTGCGAAGTTCTGATAGCGTTCCCAGACTTAAAGCTATGTGGCGGCTTTAGAAACGAAGGAAGACATTGTGAGGACAATGCGCTGTGGCTATAATCAGTACAACAAGTACGTCTGGCGAAAGAGCATTGATGTTGCTGGTACCGACATTGATTAAGAGATGGGGGCATGACATTTTCAGTTGCAGAATGATTTACAGTCGTGTTTTGTGGGCGTGCGTGTGGTTTTAATTAAATCAGAGGTTCGACAGCTCCCTTACATTACAAGGAATGCGTAATATGCAGATTGGATTGCAAAAACCTCTCTAATGCCTAAATTACTGCTTTGCATAAGAACGCAATTAGGTTTCTAGGTTTTAAAATAGGTTAATAATAATTTCCCTGTTTTGATTGTTTGTTGTTTTTTTGTTAGGTATTCGACATCGATTTCGAGTTTATGCGTCACTAACAACATACTGATGCTTTTTGACAAAGGGCTGGTTTCACATGATGATTTAATAAATTTATACCTGTTTGAAACTTACTTTCAAAACTTCATCTTAATAGGAAATTAGGGTTCGTCAAATCTATCAGTCTGTCTGCGTATCGTTTCAACCGCTGGAGAATCTTTTGGAAATTTGCTATGAACATTCGTGGACGATTTAACTTTTTTGAAATCTTTTCCAAGTGGATGTTTGTCGGGAAATCAGCGCGAGAAGTTGGCAAAAAATCCCTTAGAAAAGTATCGGAATAAATAAAGTGGATGTCTATCCTATTCTCATTGCGTTAAACAATGAATATTAAATCCTTTTAGCTAATCCACTGCGCGAGATTTAAGATGATTAAAATTAGTCTGATTTAGATAAGTAATTAATGCGTTTTTAATTATTTTTCCGGAAATAAAAAATTTGTACTTTTTGTATTCAACAGATATTATAAAGAAATATAGGCCTTTTCGTTTTTGTCTTTTTCCACGACTTTAAAAAAAATATAAAGGAATTACAAATAAACTTATAGGTATTTTTAAGAAATAACATTTCAAGGAAAGCAGCTTCTTACGAACTTTTTCTATATCATTACAATGATGAACAAAATAACTAATTTTTTGAACCAAGTAAGAAGATAAACTAACTCTACATACAATTTAATGTGAGTAAAATGCACATTTAAAACGACCGATACTCTTATTATACGCTTCGAAAGGTTTTCTGACGTTTTAAATATGGATTTTTATTATAATTTAGAGTCTAAAAAATTTCTCAAAGTTGAGCATCGTAACATTTTGCCTCAATTTTATTTTTTTATTTTTTTACTGTAAGTATTAAGAAAATAAATAAAAACTTTTTAGTTAGATAACTAAAGTTAGTTAGTTAGTTTCTTTGTTATATTTAACTGTTAACATGAAAATTTTGTCGGTAGATTATTCTGTAAAGTGTGATAATTTTTCTCTTATCAGAAATTCGGAATAATTATTATGAAAATTATCATTTATAAATCAAAAATCAGCTTTCAAATTGAAACTACAGTGCTTTCACATTTATTGGATAATATTTCAGGTTGTTTTACTGCATTAGTAATTAAGAGATAATGAATTGTAGACGAGTAACGAAGGAAAACAAGATAATTAATGCTTTTAGACAGTGTCAAAAGCAAAGCGGCCCCATAATATGCACAATTGTATAAACAAACGAAGAGTGAACCTAGCGTTTACAATGAACCTAATGGACGCTTACAGCAAACCGGAAGTTGGGGGTCAAAAGTGGTCGCTTCCGATAAAGAGGAAAACGGCGATAGACGTCCCCCCAATATCGATCCTTCTGAGCACATTGGTGGTGGTCACGTTTTTCCAGACAAACAGTTGCTGAGATATGATAAAATAAAAACGTATTGGAAGCACCGACTTGTGACCTTTCCCCCCCCCACACACACACATACACACATCCGATCAGGGAGTGGTCCTAGAGGTCTGATTTTTTTAGACGCGGTCACCTACTTTTTGATGCTGAACATAATGGTGAAGGTTTCATTCTAATATCTCTAGCCGTTTGGCCGCTACAGAGTGTGACATCCAGACAGGATAAAAGCAAGAGCGATCCCCTATGTTTTACTGGCAAGCTGAAACCTAGGGGCCGCTGAAAAGCATAGGAGGTTTACCTCCGCCTAAGGAAGAGATTTCCTGCAAATCAAGTAAGACCATGAGGAATGATTACACTAACCAAGTTTTTGCCGCGCTTTAATATTTTTTGTATCTCAATCATCCCTATTTTTATGGTTGTAATATGTTAATTCTATATTACAAAACATAGGAAAAAACAAAGACTTATTTTTTTTGTCTTTTATCTTTTTGTGTATTTTTTTTTTTTTAATTAATCTTACATAATAAAAATTCCCGTTTTACGTAAAGCATAGGATGACAAAATAGATATTAAGCAACATATTTGTGATAAGCAGAAATAATAATTATAGTCCATTTCAGACATCCTGGAGATTTCTTAGCTCATTAAAACAGTCAATGCCTCGATTACATCAACATATAATGGAGGACAGCTTAGACTGCTTATAATTACTGGGAAATAATAGACAAAAGCCCAGCAACAACAGATCGTGAAATCTAGCATGAACTGTAGTAAATAATAAGAAGAACTTGAAGCCTTATTTCTTTAAAATGCTGCTTTTTATTTTATTATTTTTTTTTTTAGGTTTTTTACAGCCATAAAAAATAATATAGGGAAAAAAAAAAAAAAAAAAAAACCTCCGTTTTTTTTGTGAATAGTACTAATTGCTGAATTCAAACAAGTATTTTCTAATTTTTCCTTTGCTGAAATTAATTATATCTGCAAATTTAATCAAAATAAACCTTAACAACAGTGGATTACAGAAAAGATTATTTCGCGTTATTTGCACACGGATTGAAATTCATTGTTCCGCTTAAATTAAAATTCTACGAAATTTTAGAAATTGTTTCACTTTCAAGTGCCAATTTCTCGACATGGATCTACACGCAAGAATTCTCAAATACAAAAGTTAAATCTTCTCTGACCTTTAATATGCATATCATATTTCAAGAAGATCCATTCACTTGATCAAAAGTTGTTACGGATTCAGATTGTCTCCTACTGATTTTATGATCTACACTTTTCTTTCGAAAGTAAGCTAAAAAGACTAAAAATTACAAATGAAGTTTTTGAATAATTATGCGAAAGCCGTAAATATCAATAATGATTACCTCTAAATAGTTGTAATGTTTTAACGTTCTTTTATTATTTTATTTACTTTTTACCGTATTAGTCACCATTAATTTTTCCTACGCAAGGGTCTGTTAATTAAAAAACGCGTATCGTGAACACACACAAAAAAAAAATAATTCTCGTACTTTTAATAGGCGTTAGCTTTTTCCCTTACAAAGAATTTTGATTATCATTTGTGATTATTTGATATTTATTTTAGTTTTGATTACATGATATCAAGATAAACATTAGATAAAGATTTGTTTCATTTGGCAAATTAAAATTACAAAAAAAGAAATAATAAATAATAATAATATACAATATATATAAATCTTAAAGGTCAATTATTTTTGTTAGTTGTAAAATGATACCATTTTAATTTTTAATTTTTATTTTTTTCAAATATTGAAAATATAATCTTATTGCCGGTGACAGCTCAGGGTGCGAATTCCTTTCTCTTTTTGCGTTGTGCCTTCGTTTTTTACCCATTTCTTTAAATACTCTTTTTATATCATCTATTAAAAATTACATTTGTTGAAACACTATTTCTTAAGAAATATTGTAGCGTATAAAAGAAAAAATGTAAATAAACAATTGGAAACTTTCAATATAAATGGAGGTCTAAATACATATGATTTTATTATTTAATAAAATGATAAAAAAAAAAAAATAATTCGACTTAAATGATCATAAAATTTTATTTACTGAACTGAATTATATATACGTCTTTATAAATGATATAAAAAGGAATTTTAAAAGTTATTATTATTTTTGTTTATTATCTTTATACGTTATCATCTCTGTTTTGTAATTTAAATGCGAAGATTTAGATGGCAGCGCTTTCTTTTCGATGCGGCCAAACTCTGAAACAGTTCCGACAATTATGGTTACGCTGTTGATAGTGGGTTTCTTAGGAAATTAAATGAAAAATTGTTTTGTTTTTATCACAATTAAAATTAATTGGAATTTCAAAAATTTCCACATCGGAATTTGCGGATTTAATTTATTCTAACGTCCAGTGCATACAGGAAGGCGTTTGATGTATTCATAAGCAAAACAAGTTTTCGCAGCTATTCCGAATGTATGAATCTTGAAACTTTAAAATTTTGGTGGGGATTGGGCTGCTATTAGTGACCAAAGGAAAATACCCTGTTCCCTAACAAACAGTAGAAAAAAACGAAAAAGCTTTTTTTGTTTACTATTGATGTTTATTAGCTCCTCTACATCATGAAATGGACCTGCAATATATATCTTTTATTAGACAAGCCCAATTCATTATCAATTTTAGAACTAGCTGGAGCGTTCTTCGGTTTGATAAGGGGCTTCTCTCTTAAAAGCATTCTTTTATCCTTTATATCTATCAAAATAATTTCATTTTCTAACCTAACATTATCTGAGCAAAACCAATGGTTATTCAATTAAACCAATTCAAAAATAAACAACTTCTTCCCATGTATTTTTACGTCAAACCGACGTTAGTCATAAAGAGAAAAAAAATAGAACTCAGATTTCAAGTGCAACTTTTGAACCCTATTCTAGTGTAAGAAGTATTATGTTTCGTCCAAATATAGCATATCGTTAAACCAACACCGGGCTGTAAAGGGCTCAGTGCCTGTTATTGATATATCATCAGTGATTTCGATTGCAAAACTAATATTACTTCTGGCTCTCGCAGATAAAATAGCTGTAGCCGGGCCGTGGGTGAGGTATGAAGGCATCATATTTTGATTGCGAATATTCCAATAAAACATTTATTCAAGAGAGAGATTACTGAAATAGTAATAACAGTAAATACTTGAAACAAATTAAAATCGTTTCGGGTTACTGGAAAATTTCTTTCTTTCTTTTTCGGTCCGGGAATTCATATCTTGAATTATCTCGGTTATTATTATGAAATAATAATAAATAAGATCATAAACCGAAATAATTATTACTGAAATGATAATAGTAAATACTTGAAACAAAATTATTAAGTTTTGAATTTCGGTTTAAGTTCCGATTTTTTTTTTTTTTTTCCTTACTTCATTCTTGAATTATTCTGTTGAATTATTTCGAGTTAATGAAGTTGAAATTATTTGAGTTTCTAGTCAATTATTTTTTGCTCGTTCTGCTTTTACTGGACAAAATTTCATCAACTGAAAAAGTGAAACTTTATTGATTTTTGATCATTGCAGAACAGTTTTAAATGTTAATTTGCCTCTACGATTAACATTTTTATTTAACTTGCAGTCCAGTTTCAAATAGCTGCAAAGTTGATTGAAAATTTCGTTTCGGTATTAAAACCACTGGTATTTCGACATCTTTCCTTTCAAGTATTTTGAGTTTTGAATTATTTCAATTGCAGTTTCGATTCTACGGATCAAAACTTAACTAATGTAAAAGAAATCTACCACTTACTTAACTTTCGGCAACCATTTGCTAACAATAGTGATTTTTATTCTTTTATGTTTGTAGTTCACGTTTTTTAAATTGTCTTCATTCCTGTTTCGATTTGCCATATATTTGGTTAATTTGAGTTTTTCGCTCACATTCTAGTTCGATTCACTAACTTTAAATAGTTTATTATATTTAATGTTTATATTTCGAATCGGAAAATATAATTACGACTCAAGTAGCATTTTGATTTAGCAAGTAATGTGCAAAATATAAACATTATTTTCAGTATTAATTTATTGTAATTAATCATTGTGAAAAAAGTTTTCCTAATTATTTGCTTAACTCTGGGTCGTGTAAAAGCTGTATCTGTATTTTAATTTTAGTTAATTTTATTTATTTTAAAGTATATGCTATTAATATTTAAATTGGATAATTATTGAGAGAAGGAATCCAGATGTGACCTTTTGATGTTTCAGAAGGTGGGAGAGTTAAAATTGGTCTAAACTTGGTATAATTAGTATCTTAAATGAGATTCTGTATAAATTTCGTTTCCATTTCGTTTCGTTTTTTTTACTAATTCCAATGACGTAATTGCTCCCTTGAGATGCGCAAGAGTCCAAAGACTAAGGGACGAGGGATGCTTAAACTTTTAGATAACGATTTTTTAAGGTTTTATGGAGAATAATGAAGATTTACAAAACGCATACGAAATTTCCAATAAAATATTAACCTTATCAGCCTAAATTACATTATTTCGTTCAGCGTTTTAGAGAAATATTCTATCGCAGTTGCTCACAAACTTACGGAATTATTGTTTGCATTTTGATATTGTTGAAAATCTCTCGCCTCCTTCTTTAAGAAAGAAAAAAAAAAGGAAGATAATGAAACTTGCCTTTTAGACATAAGGGCATTATTTATTGTGTGATTATAGACTATAGACTTAATCATAGTATAGCCGCTGAATATCAGTCCTTAACTACGAACAAATAAGTAACTTCAAAACATGAAACATTACTGCTTTAAGCAGTGTGGAAAAATCTGCAGCAGAACAAATGTTTGCAGTTAATTTGCATAATTAAATATCGCAGTATGAAAATTACAACCACTGTTTAAATGCGAGTTCGTGGATATCGCCGCCGTAGAATGACTTGAACGATAGTTTTTCTTTTAAAGATCAGACGTTGGTTGGAAATAAAAGCATTTTCTTAATAAGTTTACCATCAGTGTTGAAAAGATTTAAAAGTGGTTCTTCTTCTAAATCCTTAAACTAACAGCAAGTTACGGAAAATGATTCAGACATTAACTGTGATTGAGGAATGAAACTTTTCCAGAAGATATCGTGGAAAGCATCTAGAGGAGAACGTTACGAAATAGTAGTGGAATCTTGCCTTACTTGACTTATTTCCCACGGAGCATTTTCATCTAACTCTGTTTTGAGCCAACGCTTTCATTTCTCCCCATGTTTTACTAGCTCTTCGAGTTTCTTCTTGCACAGTTCTTGGTCTACTCTTGGTCTACTCTTGGTCTACTCTTTTTCTCTGTCCCTGTGGATTCCAGCTCATTACTTACCTTTCAGCGGAAGTGTTGCTTTCGCTATCTATTCCACTATTATCTATCTATTTTCACTTCCGTCTATTTATTGTCATTATAATAGGTAGTGGGATCTAGAAGTGGGCAAAACGTTAGTTTTGTTTTTTCTCATTTTCCTATCTCTAAAATGATGTGAAATGATTTTTTACACTTATTATCCATTCAGAACTCACCATTAGCTACTTCTTCCTGATGGTGTATCATTTGATTTAAGTTTGCACTTTTCAACTCGTCACACGCAAGGAAATTGGTAATACAAATTTGCGGAACATGTTACAGACGGAGTGAGATCCATTTTTAGACGCTTGGAGATATAAATAGCCAGAGCCGTAGACAGAAGGACAACCTAATAATTACATTGAACCGAATAGTTCAATTGTCATCGTTCCCGTACTTGACATGACCTTTCATCCAAAATTTCGGATTGATGACTTTTCATCCGTCTAAAATTTTATTATTTGTGCTGAAAAAAAAAAATCGGATGAACCCTAATTCTTCACTGACTTCCGACCGATTTTGATGTTGAAATGAAGTTGGAAACTCCGACCCAATGAAATGCAACAACGAAGGTAACCAATCCGAACTTTTCAAGAAATAATCTACCAAAATCCGTTGCAGAATCATAGAAAAGTTATCGGCAACAATAAAAAATTCCATTTTAAAATAATTACAAATATTTTAAGGGAAATTCAATTATACTGAATGTAGAGTTTCCTTAGCTATTCGTAACCAGTAAATATACCAGCGCTGGTTACAAAAAAACAGTTGTCCTGATGTGGATGAGGAAGAAATTGTAATTATGAGATCAATTGGAAACTTTCCCAGTTAGAAAAAAATCACGTGATTATTAAAAATTAATGTTTTATTCTTAACTAGCAGCAAAGCCTGTCGGACGACAGGCATAAAAAAAATCTGAAAAATCATTTTATTATCAACTATCAAATATAAAGTAAATGTATTCTAAATACTGTGCTAACGTGTGAACGAAGCTTCTACGGCGAACATGGTTTTGAGTTTCGAAATCAGCGTAAACAACTGAGTAAGTTTGCGAAATTTCATTAAAATGGATGCAGTGGTAACAAAATTATTTGGTTTTGAACGTATGTTTTGTTAGAATTTCAGTTAAAATTTCATGGAAACAACATGGAATGACAAAATGAACTAATATTTTCATCCAATTTGAGTACCCCTTATTAGGCTAATGGTACCATTGAGAACCTTGGATCTATCTTAATAGCTTAATTATATCGAGTTACAGACAGACAGACAGACAGACGAACTTAGTCAATTATATAAGTTGATTTGTAACACGAAAACCCCGTAGGAGGTCAAACACTTTTTGTAATTAATTGTTTTGCTAATTGTCATTTAAAACATTAAATCATTTCATTGATGTGTTGTTGATGTAGTGATAAGATAGTTTTTAATGGCTATATGCACTTGAAGTGGGAAAGGTGTACTGGTAGTCTAGAGGGAAGATACTGTTCAGCGATAGCGATAAACGAGTCCCATAATTCCTTTTGCATGATTTAACGAAAGTCCGATTGCATTGAAAACAGTCTTAGATTTTTATTTCGTCGTACGTGGCTCAAAAAAATATCGGGATTTCGGATTTGTAAGACAAGAGTCTACATTGTTGAAGTGAGTAGGATGGTAAACGCCGTCTTAATCTTAAATTCACATTGTTGAAACGAGCACTTTAACGAGAAGAAGAAAGTGATGGTTCTCAAATACTTGTTCGTGTATTTTGCATCGGATTAGTATTCAGCCGGAGAATTGATTCTTATATATTCTGTATTCTCCAGTACAGTCCTTTTCTGTGATGTCTGAATCGTGTTTATAACCGACGCATTATTATCCTCTGGTTGTTAACATGCAACTGGTAGACTGTAACGTATCGGAATACAAAATTGCAATCATTTAGCTATTGTTCTGTAGTTTTCTAAAGAACCGAGGTAAACTTTTCTTTCATAGATTATCAGTTTATTTAAAGCTTTTTCTTTTTCTTAAAAGTTTGCGGTTGTTTATTTCGGATGTCTGTTATTTTTGAAAAAAATTCGGTTTTAAATTCGGTTCGTAAAACCTATTGGCCTCCGTACTTTCTTCACAACGGGATTCTTTTTGACTTACAATTTAAGTTGCACTTCTTTAACATGGATGGCGCTGATGTTGCGAGATGCTGATGTTTGATAATAACATTTATCAAACGATTTTCGTCAAAATAAAAACAGAGTGAGGGGAAAAATTAAATAACAGGCGAAAATATAAGTTGAAAGTGTCTTTCTCTTTTATGGACATCCTGAATTGTCAGCCATAAAAGTTGTTCTCACTGCAGTCACAACATGTTCTCCCTCTCAAGGCCCCCACTGCCAGTCCATTAACCAGACCCAGAAAAAAACTGCCATTAGTGCGACATTAGAGCAATGTGTTTCTGTCTATGGCCATTTTCAATGCACTTGCTTTAACTCTGTCGTTGCTTAATGAAGCCTGCTACAAAAGACCAGACAAACACAACGGAAAGACATTCATAGGACACCAGAGAATTTAGAAAAGGAGATTAAGTAAAGGACAGCAGGGGAAAAAATAAACGAAATAGAAATTCGGACACCAATCGAAAACGAAACTGATTTCTTAAAATCGGATGAAAACTGCTGTATTTAATATGGATTAGAATATTTATCATAATTTCCATTATCGTAAATGAAAAATGTTTTAATCCATATACCGTTTGGAAAGACACTAAAAATTTTATGTATGGTAAAAATTAGGAAAATTTTTTTTTGGGAGGTGAGGGACAAATTTCAGAATTAGGAAAAACATCGAATAAATAACATTAGTTTTGTTGCATATTCGCTTAAAAAGCATCGTGTCTGCAATTGTTTGTTCTGTAATTAACATGTAGCTTCACACTCATCAAATGCTTTTATCTAAACATAAAATAACAGAAATATGAATTATATTCTATTTCATTCTATCAATTAAGGTTAATAAAGTATTAATTCTCTTTCAAATCGGCTTACAAAATATTTCAGGTATCTTTTATTTAAAAACAGACTGTTAGGATGGTAAATCATAGATGTTTTTCAAAGGATTTTGTGACAGCAATGAAAGCATTGAAAAAGTCTGGTGTGCTGCGGGATTTTAGAAACAAGATTTGGTGTGTCACAAGATTCTGTTAATACCAAAAAAATGTGTCGTGAAGCGAAAAAGGTTGAGAAGCACTGTTGTAGTATAAGCATCAATAAGTGAAAAAAAGAAGAAACTGCAGACATCGCTTCCAAATCGGAAGATTTTCGCTTTACGACAACGGTCCGAAACCTACCATATCGTAATATCAGGTTATGTTTGTACAGGCGCCCTTCAGTTATTCGACAAGTAAGGGACCAGAGCAGTGTCGAAATGCGGAATTCAGTTTTTTTTTTTAGCTTTCAAATATATATCTCCAGTCTGGCCCTAGGGGTTCATCCAGCCCTTTGTAAAAATATTAATGTTGTTTTAGTTTACAAATAGAGTGATTCCTATTGATTTTGGTAGATTTCTAGCCCAAAGAAAAGGAGATACCAGTCAAAAAGACGTTGCCATTGAAACTCAATAATCACGAACAATTAAATTATTTAGGTTAGAACTTGATTGATGGAAGAATGTTACTAAATGTGAACTCCTTATGGATCTTATGATTTCCCCACCATCACCAACAAATAATAATAAAAAAAAACCCACTGCTGTGGCAATAAATAAGCACTAATTACCAAGAAACGCCGACTGGAAACCTTTCCACTTTTGGATCTTCGCAGGCGGAAATTCGAAAGTTTTGTTGTCAACTATACTTTCATTTATTACAAGTTTGAGGTATTATTGAATCGGTTAATTTTAAATTTCATAAATTACTTTTAATTGGCTTAATTTTATATAAGAAAAAGAAAAGAAATTTAACGTGCTGTGAATATGAGTAAATAAAGCAAATTTCTCCTTTTAGACAAGTGCTGCGTTTCCTTTGCTTTATTTACTTAATTTTATATAAGATTGATGCATTATTCTTAATTCTACAGTTATCATTCAATATATAAAAAGCTTTTCCAGACTTGTTTACGAATGTTCTGTTTGACAAAATTCAAGAGGATGTTAAAAAAAAAAAAAAAAATCACTTTATTTTTGTAAGAAAATTTAGTATAGTTCCATTAAGAATAGGTCATTAATATTGGTTAAGTTTCAAATCCGATTTTTCACTGCATTAGCTACAAGTTTACTGCGAAATGGTTCCGCCTACTCCTCACATGGCAGTGCATTTAACGTGAAAGTTGTTTAAAATCGCTTCTAAGAAGCGCTGTATGTGCATTTCCATTTTTTGCGTTAATTATAGGGAATTCGTAATTACTATCCACTGTTAAAGGTGATGACCTTATTTGATCGCTTCAGAAGTGAAAGAGATATGTTTTTCCCCAACAAACAGCAGCCAAAAAGATGATGTGGTAAGAATTGGGTAAGCATCCAATTCACGGGGCGAGAGTTAAGCAGCATTATATTTTAATAGCATTCAGTCATGTGTATATGTAGTTGATTGAAGGAATAAAAATTATAATTCTGTCTGCTTTTAATGGCATTCTCGAAATTTTAGTAATTATTTATTGTACAAAGTAACGTTTTAATATCTGTCGTTTTGGAAGAACCTCTGAATCACAGAATTAGGATTGTCTTACAGAAATATTATAACATCTGCTAAATATATAAATATTTGTTTTTTCTTTATTTATAATGAATGTTTATAAACGAATGGTTGAGAATTATAAGTAAGAATTATCCACCTTTTCTTAATTTTTCAGGAGAGGAAAAGCAAAGTTTTAGTTTTACAATAAAATTCTATTTAACCTATTTAGAAACTTTATATAACCAGTTTCATTGATGTTTTATTCATGCATTTGTAAATCAAAGATGAGTTTACAAGTACAATATATAATGAATATGTTTATTTAGTTCAGGCTAACGTGATTGGGACTTGATAAGATTATAAGTAGGCTTAATATTAATGAAATGCTAAGCTTGAAGTTCTAACTGTTATTTTATTTAAAATTCAAGCAGTATTAAACCATTATATCACACGATGTAAAGCAAAAATACATTATTTCACAACATTGTTATCTCTGAAATAGTATTTGGTGATTGTATGATTTCAAAGTGTGTGCTTTATTTAATCAAGGTAAATATTGTGCTTGATTTATGATATTTGAGCAAAATACACAGTAAGTCAACTTTTATCCACTTAAAAATGTAGCTATTCATTTTATACTTGCTCATTCTAACTATCGTGTGTAGTGGAGCTCTCAACCAATCCAAAAATAAAGAAAGAAAGAACGAGAAGAAAACCTTTATTAAAACACTGACATGTCTGTATCTTATTATTTTGGAAAGAGATCTTTGAAACAATATATTTTTAAATAGACCTACATCTGAATGGACTCTTTACAACACACTGACCAATGTACTTGTACCTTACATTCATTAGACGTATACCTGTCATTTGAGGTGACTTTTATACTGACAAATTAAAATTATTTTTCAATTTATTTGAAATTGAATATTTTTAACTGCGCTCATATTAACGTCTTCTAGCTACGAAAAAAATAATTTAGATTCATTTACTATACCATGTCATCATTATCACTACTTTTCTGGCAAACATTTCTGATGTCATCACTTTAGAAACCTTTCTTGGATGTAAAAATACGGTTTCTTCAGTGCAGTGTTGCGAAAAATAAAAATAGAAAAAAAGGCTTCCGCAAATTGCGAATTAAGGTAGATTCTCACTAGGTAAAGTGCGGCCATGATTTGTATTGACGTTAACTTCTAACTTCTTGTCTCTTGTCTGACTTGCGTGTGCGTCATCTTCACGAGCCACCGGGTCTATCATAGCAGAAAATCTTTTGTAACGAAAATTTCTCTTGAAAAAACAAAGAAAAAGCTATCTTCCAGTATTTTCCACGAAACAAGTAACCTTTACATTTATCCCATTTCTTTATTTCTTGTTGCTTCTTGATATTTTTGAAAATGAAGGTTAATTAGGTCTGAAATAAACTTCACATTTTATTTACCGAATTCCGCCCCTCTTTTTGAACGTGTCCAAGTTACCGAAATGACGTCATGTATGCTTCCATCTCATCAAGGCAACTATTCTGCAAAGTTCCAGTCATATAAGTATCCAGGGGCACTTTATAAACTCGACATTTTATCATGAATTAAAAGCAATATATAAAAAAAAAATGGTAAAGATGCTGAAAAAAAACATGGGCATACTTTTCGTGAAATCACCATATCTTTGTACTCATCGAAAGACAGCCCCATTTTTATTTTTTATTTTTTTACATTTATTTTTTTGAAGGAAATCAAAAATTTTCGTTTTCTGAATTCCTCTCAGAAATTCAGCTTAGTCCTGGAGGTGGGGGCTCTGCTTTTGACTGTTCGGAAAATAACGTTCAAATACAAAGGAAAATAGGTTCTTGTCGGTCAACATGCACATCAAGTTTCCAGAAAATCAGTTCGCTTGTTAAAAAGATTGTTTTTGGTGTGGGACCACATACACATGGACATGGTGCTCTTATTGTAAGTTTTTCTATGAAAAGTAGGTTAAAAAGAAGAATATACAATTCATCATGTTTAACGTGCGGTAGATACATAAATGTTAAGATGATCATAACATGCACAGCTTTCAAAAAATAAACACAACAACATTTTTTCGCAACATGTTGTAACTGTTTATTTACTCTTTTTGTGTTTATTTTTCGAAAACTGTGCATGTTATTGTCATCTTAACTAAAGAATATACTGATAAAAGATCTTCAACATCTCTAAGATTAGAGATATTGAAGATCTTTTATCACAATAAATATTGTAGAAGAAAGGACCTACAAAAAAGGTATGGAACAATTATATAAAATAGATAAAAATGAATAGATAAAAATAGAACAATTATATATAAAGAATATACTTTTTTTTATTATTATTTAACTAATTTTTTTAATTGATTCTATTAAAAGTAATGTAAATTTTGCACATAAAACTTACTTCAGATAATAGGACTGCTTCTAAATATAAAATTATTTCAGTTCGTAATTGTAATTTAGGGAAACAGTGGTCTGTAATAAAAGCGTCCCATTTTCAAATAGCATACCAAATTAGACAATGTGACTGAACCTTTAAATGTCAGCTTTGATGTAGATCAGTACATTATTGGTTGAATTACCGTACCAACGAACACAGACTCACAAAGTACAAAAAGCTATGCAGAAATCGCTTCAAAAAAAAAAAAAAAAAAAACAAAACCTAAAAAATGAATTTTCAGTTGAAATCTATTAAGAAACTTTTGTTGTTGTTGTTATTATATTTTCACCATCTTCAATTTTTAAGGACTGCCGTTGATAAGACCCATGAAGAAAAAAATTATATTTCCAGCAAATTCAAGTTCTGTATGAAGCTAAATTACATAAACAAGTTAATTTATTTATTTATTAGCTACTTGAAAATTTACTCGCGCAATTTACCTAAATTTGAGGTTAAATTAAGTGATATATCTTTGTTTACTTCTTTTGTTAAGATAGATGAAATGGCATATCGTCATTATTAGCGCCGTTGAATGCGATTTATTAGATTTCTCCTATACGCGTTGCCCGTAAACAATGTTGTAATTCACTCATTTCCATTTTGAACGACAATCAGATAATAAGCCATTAATATAAATGGAAATTATCATCTAATCAATATGATGAAGTCACAGTCAAAACAAAATAACTAGCCTGGCTGATCATCAGCAGATCCATTACTAATGTCTAGATTGTTTTAATTAAAACAATAACGCAAGATAGTGTCAACTTTTGAATATCTACATTATTAGATCTGAAATAAACTCCACAACTTCCTCTATAACTTTTCGCTTGTCTTCAATTAAAATAAAAACTGAAATTTTATTAGTACTAAAATATCCTCCAAATTAATTATATACGAGTAGGAAATGCCAACCCGGCGTTACTGGGCGAAAGAACAAAATTAAGTAATAAAAAAAAAAAGCATTTCCTAAGGATTCTAATTTAGTTAGTTGTTTCCTTGCCTTCTGTTTGAAGCAAAGTAAATAAGTAATATTCCTCATTCTGCTACATAAGAAAGTTTGCGACATGTTATACAGGAAAAGAAAAAAAGAACAAAAAATCCAAATGTTTTGCCTTTTCTTTTAGCTGAAACCAGAACATACCGCATCTCGTTGAACGGAACGAGCAAAACATGTGTTTTTAATAAGTGTTAAAAAAGTTTTTCCATAGTTTCGAACTGACAGACAAATAAATACATAGACCTTTAAAAATGTATTTTAGGTATTAAAGGCAGATATTTGCCAAGAGTGATTTTCCTTTTTTTTATTAATCTTTTAATTTCCTAGAACGTGAATTTTCGTGATTCATATCAACATGTAAAAACCACTAACTCCAGATTGATATGTTGTATCTTTTAGTTTTAATTAAATAACACTAAAAGATTGTTGCTTAGATTGAACTTATCTCGGTTAATATTAAACGAAGCAAAGCCAATATTTGCGCTGTTCCACTGCTGTGAGCTAGAGTGGGAAGTTGGCATGGTGCAATAAATATTGCACATAAAATGAGCTGTGGCCCAACTGTAGACAAATGGCATTTGTGAACTCGCCGCTTTTCCAAGTGTCTTAAAATATACAATCCTTTTTTCATTAATATTTCTCAAACTGTTAACTTATCACTAATAATTTTCAAATAATTTTAATAATGAATTTTTTATTTTCTAGCAAGTTTTCAATCACTTATTTGAATTATAATTTGTTGACTGAATCTTTCCCTTTTGCAGCTGTTCCCTCTTTTTTATTAGTTTTATCTACGTCTCAGTCAAAGTTGATTGTGTTTGTTTATTCTGAAAACTGTAAAATGGGAAAGGCTTTTATAGTCAAATTGACGTTACCTTACATCTTTTTTTTTTTTTTTCTTTACGGAATTTAAAAGATTTTTCAAGCTTTGTTTTTTGATGTTATTCGGTTAAAAAGGTTGACTAGAAAGATTTCGCTCTCCTAATTCAGTGGCCCACTTCTAAAAAAACTTTGCCTATCCCCATACATTTAGAAACTATAAAAGTTGCGAACATTTACAGTGTTAAGTTCAGAGGCGGATCCAGACATTTCGTATGGGAGGTGTAAGAACATTATAACCCCTATGATGTTAACAGCCATTCAGTCAAATGGAAAAAAAAATTGTATTCTTTTTCCGGATTAGGGGGTAGGAAAGTTTACAAACAAAACGATATCTTCGTAATAAAAAAAAGACGGGACCAAAATGCTAGATTTTTCTATTTTCGGATGCAGTAGGGGATGGAGTTTACAATCCTTACCAACTCCCCATTCCTCCAGCTCGAAGCCTTGGTAACGCTTGTTACAAAGGCAAAAAGAATCAACTTTGAAACCATACGAGACTTTTTCAGTGGATGAATTTTCACGTAGTGCAGAAATATTAAAAAACACACACACATACACTTTTGAATTGGTTTTCTTCGTGCAAATAATAGACCAACGATCCATTCTGAAACTTACATGTAACGTAATTAAATCAGAAACAACGGTTAAACAATATTACCTAGCTGCTGAGATATGATCATAATGGAATTCATTTCTGAATAGCATTTTTTGCGACAGTGAGACAAAATACTTTTTTCTAAATCTGGGGAAAAAAAATAATTTGCAGAAAAAGTTATTTGCATTTTTGGTATCAAACTTTCAGGCCTTGCACCTCCCGTTTGATATTAATCTTAATCCCTATCGCCACACATCCAAAAAGAAAAACAACCCCATCTCTCTATAAATATGAGAAAGATATAAACGGAAACACCCGCAGTTTGAGAAGCAAGGCTTCTGTAGGCATTTTCCTTCAAATTTTTCATGTTTATATAATTTCACATTTTTTTGCATTAGAAGTAGTTGAATTATTTAAGGATTTTAACCAATCTTTGACAATAAATTTATGTAAAATTCTTAAATTTTAACTTTCACTTAAACTGAAACTAAAAGAATTGATTTTTACTACTTGCATATGGACATGAACGAATACCGAAATAGGGTTAGAAAAGACATTATTTAGATTTCTTTTTTATTTTCCTATGTTATTTTAATGAATTACAATTTGCACTGTTCATTTAAAAGAAATAATAATCATAGTAATAATATTTAAAAAATCCTGACTTATTGAAATAAAGATTATCTTGTTCACTAATCAAAATGACGTAGCAAAGATTTTAAATCAGTTTTTATTCTTTCATTCCTGAATTCGTGATGCTAGAAAAATGGTGGTTTCTGTAGAATGTTCTACATTAATAAATGCCTAATGGTTTTGTCGACAACTTAGAAAGATGAAATTTGGGAGTATTGTAGACGGTAAGAGAACAGGTGCTCAAAATTAAGGAAACCAGAACTTTCACGACACGGGACAGAAAATTGGAGGAGTTTAGAAGTCCTTCCGACGACCTTACGGCCTCCAAACCTGAAATTTGGGAATGTTGTAGAGAGCTCCAGTGAACTGATGCTTATATACGAGACAACCGCGAAATCCTCCTTTGGCTGGATTATCGAGAAATAAGAACACTTTTTTTCACTGAAATACTTAAAATAAAATTAAAATACTTGATACCGAATTTAAATGATAACATATATTAGTGAATCCGTGTCGGCGTGGCCGAGCGGTCTAGACGGCGGTCTGCCGTGAGGCCGTGTGCCGGCATCTGGGTTCGATTTCCGGACGAGGACTTGGCTGTTTCAATTTCCTTTCCTGTGTTTGTAAGCCTCTTCTTCGCTTTCTCTTCGGTCTGACGTCATTCCATGATGGCGTCCTGGGGCAGGCAATGGGAAACCACCCCAGTATCTGTTCCCTAGTAATAGGCGGCTCTCCGGTTGGAAAGCGCCTAGCGACAAGGCGTTGGCCTTTAGAACCAAAAAAAAAAAATATATATTAGTGAAGCAATTAAAATATTCGGGCCTAGGAATTATCTCCATTGATAGGGAAAAAAAAATAGGAAGTTCAAAATGAGGACACCAATTTTGATAAACATTGAATTACAGTGGTGCTTTGATGAAAGTTGGTAATTAGGAGTTTTCGGAATCACACATTATGCATTTGATTATAATTTTTATAAATTAAATATTATTTGGATTCAATATGGCGGCCCGAAATTTAACGGATATTTGTTGTTTTAATCCGATTTTACTTCAAATATTTTTTTAACAAATTAATTTGATTTTGTTTTTTAAATAAAATTTTTCCAACTAAAACTTTTCATTGAAACTTTTTGTTAACAGTAATTCTGAAATTCTGCCGTCCTTGAAACGAGCTTTAAAAGTAGTCTGCTAACGGATTGCTGGCACATAAATTTTCTCACTAATATTTTATTAGTGAGTTCTTTATTGTTATTTTTTTGCTTTTGAGGCGCCACTGCGATTCAGATGAGTAGTCTTTTAAATAAAAAGAGTAAAGACGTTCAGGAACAGTACGAAATTATTGAATTCTAGGAATAGCATTCTTTGTTGCTATTATTAAAACCAAAGCCTATCGTTAAATCCCTAAACATCTTTATAAAAACTCTTAACTAACTTAACCTAGCCTGAATTGTCTGGCGGTGACGTGCGTTAATTTACATATATGCATCCTGCAAGACCCTTTTTACTGAATTAACCGTAGTAGTCCAGAGACGGCGTGCTTTAAAATACAAGGTGTCTTTAATTAAAGTTCACCTATTCTCGCACTCTACAGCAAAAACTACTTATTGAAATGGCACCAAATTTGTACTACGTCGTAATGACGCCATGGGAAGGACATTCATTGAAAAAAAAATAGTTTCAAAATCACCACCAGGGGCGTTTGTAGGCGTCTTTAGTATCAGAAATGCAAATTTCCATTAGTATGTCATCCCTTTTATCACTATTTAGCAACAGCCTCACACGCATTTTTCATTCATATTTTGTGTTCAACTCAAAATGATGTTAAGTTTACGAGAACGTGCGTTACTTGTGAAATTGTTTTACCAAAACGGGTATTCTGCGCTAGAAGCTTTGCGGATGTTTAGGTCGTTAAAAGGTCTTCGACGAGGTCCAATGACTGCGAATGGGTTACGAAAAATGATCCTCAAATTTGAAGAAACAGGATCGTTGAATATGAAAGATGGAAGAGGACGAAAGCCTGTTGCCGCGCAGGTGGTTGACGATGTAGCGACCAAAGTGGAAGAAAACAGTGTGTCAAATGTCAGGCCAGCGTCAGTGTTCGCCGGAGTTGCACATTCGTTGGGCCAGCCTGTTGCCACGGTCCACAAATTTATTCGGAACATTATGTCCTACTATTCTTATAAAATTTCTGACGTTCAACAACTGTGCCTCCTGATCCGCGTCAACGAGAGACCTTCGCGCGACAGTTCTTAGCTCGGATCGAGGTTCACCCGGAATGGCCCTGGAACATTCTCTGGACGGACGAGGCACATTTCCATGTGCATGGTGTAGTTAACAGGCATAATTGTCGCATTTGGACGAGAGAAAATCCCAATGCATGTCTGGAAATTCCTTTACAGTCTCAAAAGTGGCAGTTTGGGTTTACGTCAACATTCATTGTTGGGCCGTTTTTCTTTGAAGAGCGAGGGCGTACAGGTTCTATTTCAGGTTCCATTACTGGCAATCGATATGCATCATTACTAACCACTTCAGTGATTCCAGTACTCCAACAACTACAGTGTCTTGATTCAAGTGTTCATGCAGGATGGTGCCCCTCCACGCCATGATGATGCATCGCCAGTTGTGTTAAACCATGCTCCGCAATCATTTCACTGATGACCGCGTCATCAGCCGGCACTTCAGTACTGCATGCGTGGCCCACATGCTCATCAGATCTCACCCCATGCGATTTTTGGCTGTGGGATATCATAAAGATCTGGTTTATCGTGTCAACGATAACATATTAAAGCAAACATATCATGTCAGGTGCTCAACATTTCCAGGGACACCTTGCGTTGAACATGCGATTTTGCGATTTCCAGATGGTAGCAGATAATGGTGGTCAACATATTGAACATGTTGTGACGTGACTGTAGCCATATCAGCACTATACTACATTGTCATGGTAAGCATACACGCCTTCAAAAAAACCCTGGTGGTGATTATTGGAACTATTTTATGTTTCAATGAATGTCCTTCCCATGGCGTCATTACGACGTACTGCAAATTTGGTGTCATTCCGATAAGTAGTTTTTGCTGTAGAGTGCTTGGAATAGGTGAACTATAAATTTTAGACACTTGTACATATACATCCGTGAGACCCAATAGTTTACAATTTAAGATTATTGTTGGTACGATCAGGATTGGGGTAAATATAATCTTCTCTTCAATTAGGATATGATAAAATGAGTAATGACGTTAATGCAATGCATTCTTACAATGTTACGAAAAATCTTACAGTTTTCGTATTGTTAGCCGTCTAGCAGTCGTTTCAAGATATTTAAATAATAATAATAATAATTATTATTATTATTATTATTAGCTATAGAGTTTTAAATCTTGTGCGTACGCATTTTTACTGTTTAATTTTCAACCGTTCCCAATTTGCCATTGCAACATGCCACAATTAATATGTTTTGATGAAAAATTATTATTTCTGTAACAGTAGCTCTCAGCCTTTTCATTCAGTCATAATTTAATTAAATGTGTATGGTTCTTCTTTCGGTTGCAGCTTCTCATTAATATAAAATAGTTAGGAAATTAACTTTTTTTAATTGTAAAGAACAATCTGAAAAAAATTTTGTTTGTATATATTTAAATAAAAATTCCGACATTTATTTGAAAATGTTAATGTTTTCAGAACCATCTTGGAGACAGAATAAAGTAAATATTAAATGTAAAAGTAAAACGTTTACAGATCTTAAAATTATAGCTAAAAATTCATTAAATTTATAAAGATATTTGAAAATTTATTTAGCGAACGGTAAATTAAGAATTTTCTTTGAATTGTAAAGCTCCAAATTTGATAGTCAGTTGTTCATTTTCTTGGAATTAAGTTGAAATTACTAAATTGAATTGTAAACAAAATGTGTAATAAAAAAAAGAAGTCGTCCATTAAATAACAATTTATGATCTGCTGAAGTGTGCACAAAGGATGTTTTATTGCAAAACATTTTGATGATGATAAATTGTTAATAATAGACACAAAGTGGAAAAGGAAATCACTTCATGATTTATATTATGCTTTGTGAACTTCAGTTTTTTTTTTTGTTTGTTTTTTAATATCTATGTATAGAGATATAATTTTAATATATATATATATACATACACATACACACACACCCAGAAAGAAAGAGAAAGAATTTATAGATTATATATATATAAGATCTGCTTCACGAAGTAGTTGTAGAAATTTGCAGTTTTGTGTGAAGCTTCAAACAAAATAGTTCCTATTTAAAGCTTAAAACGGAATTGCTGTCTGTAAATTTACAGTATGTAAATGTTCTGATGATGATAATGCGGTCAATACCGCACAATACATATAAAACAAATATTTTAAAAAAATTACATGTTTCGAGAAGTCCGAAGTAAACGGCTCTCTTCCTCAGAGTAAACATTTGTTGTCCTTTAGTCTGAGGAAGAGAGCCGTTTACTTCGGGCTTCTCGAAACATGTCTTTTTTTTTTTTTAAATATTTGTTTTATATGTATTGTGCGGTATTGATCGCATTAACATTTGTTATTTCCCGCACGTTAATTATCTTCATCATGTAAATGTTTTGTTTGCATTTTCATGAAGGAAATGAATGTCAACTTATTTTTATTTTCTTCAGTTATGTAAAGAAATTTTGAATCAGTTTTCAACCAATCGTAGGATAGAAACGTTTAGTTACAATTAGAAAGCGGAAGGATATGTGACATTAATTACAATTAAATATATAAAAGTGAAATAGTCAATAGACTCTCAAAAGAGTGGGGCAGAATTCTAAATATTTATTGACATATAATTTCAAGGTAGTTTCTGGCTAAAATAATAAGGGGAAAAAATCAATGTGACAATTAATCTTCATTCAAATGTTATTAATTCTTTCAATTTCATAGTAGATTGATTGATTGGATTGAATTATAATCATTTATAATCAAAAAAGAAAAGGAAAAAAATATTTGAATAAGGTTTCTCCAAATTATGTTGATTTAACTAGTTTGCTGTAGTGTGCTTTTACAAAAGCAAATATATGTATTAAAAGAAAATATAAATTAAGCTTAAAAAATGCAATCATATACATTGTTTCTGTTTTAATGTTGCAAAATATAAAATTGAAATTTTAACGATTGCTTGTGCTTAGAATTATAATCTTGAAAGTTATGAAAAAAAAATCCAGCTTCATAGAAAAAAAGAAAAAAAAAATCAAAATTTAAAATAATTGATAGACTAATTTAATTTTAAACTTATTGTAGTGATAAAGTTACGTTTTTTCGTGGCCAGAGAGTTTTGTTTTGCAATTAAAAAAAAAGCTTTACCCTTCGTACTACCTTCAACAAAAAAAAAAAACATCAGCACCCTGCGCCTCCCCTCTCTTAGCTACGCTAGTGGATAGGTGAAAAGAAAATCAATCATAAGTTATTTCACAATTGTAATTATTGATTGGTTTTGACAATCTGAATTTACTTTTTATTTATCCCATAGCAGCTATATTGAAAAACTTACTAATCGTAATTAATTGTTACTATATTCAGCTAATTTTTTTCTGAAACGTCATTATTTTAATAATAATGAGTTAATTTTACCTTCAGAACAAAAACCCAAAGTCTCACGCTGCGTAATTTTTATGTAATCTTATCAAACTTTCGTAAAAATCTTATATTTATTTCTAGCTACCTATGAATGAAATGAAAATTAACCTCATTTAAGTTTCGTTAGAAATTCCAAGAGATTTTCTTATCAGTGAAAAAAGCATCTCATTGAAATGCTTTGTTTTTAATTTAAATACTTGTACTTATTTTGATTTTATTATCGTGTAACAACATTTGGATTTTTGTTATTTAGCTAGGTTTGTTTTGTAAACTAAAATGAATATTTTGGTTCTAAAATACACACATTCATTCCTAAATTTAAGAAGGGGGGGGGGGGGGTAAGTAGTACGCGGAATGGCTATGGGAGGCAGCCACTTGTAATAATGTTTTTTAAAGGATATATTATCGGTTTCCTTAAAATTGTTTTTTATCATTCCTCCAATATTATCTGTCATTTATAATTTCTCATTGGAATGTTAGAGGACGCTATTATGATTAAGACCATTTGGAGTTAAGATTCATAATGAAATAAACGTTATAATATAGATATAGTGAGCAAATATAAATACAATAAAGAACTGGTTTTTCTTTTTTTCTTTACTGAAACTTAATAAATCTGTAAGAATTAATTTATTCAATTTAAAAAGAATGATTTATATTTTGTAGGAAAAAAAAATTTAAATTACAAAATAGTATGTTAAAAAGAATAATTTATTTACATTTAACTTGTAATGTAAATTACTGTAATGGAGCAGATTTACTATTATATCCGGAGCAAAAAAAGTATATAAACCAAATCAGTGAGCAGTTAAATAATTAATTAAATTAAAGGCTTATTTAATTTTAACTTTTTTTTTTTCTTTTTAAAGATCAACATGAAGAAAAAAATATTTAATTATTTTTTTTAAATATTTAAATATATGAATATATGTAGCATTAACCAAAGCATTAACCTCACAATAATAATAAAAAAGTGGGACATTAAAGAAATTATAGCTGAGAGCCGATAAATTATAGTTGATAAACTTAAAACAGCTGCTCAGAAGCTTATTAACAAAAAGAAAAAGGAGTAAATTTTGCCTTGCAGCACTTGTATTTTGTAGGTTTTAATTTTCTTTCATTTAAAAAAAACAAAACTCAATAAGATATTAATTGTATTTGACTGGCATGTTTATCCACAGTAATGTCGAATGATATTTTATACAAAGTCAATAAATCAACTTTAAATTACGAGTAACATTCAGATTACTCTAAAACAGTTCTTTATTACATTATTTATCTGTTATCATTTATTTATTTATTTCATTTTATTTTATTTTTTTCCTTTAGCCGACTGGATTTATGGAAGCCCCCATTTCTTACTATTCTGTAGAAGATGTCTATCGAGTGACTAGATGGGATTGTAGCAACAAATATTTTATCAGGATAGTAATTCCTGATGCCTCTGTACTTCTGCAGGTAAAAATTAAGGCTCTTTTTTTTTTTTCTTCTTTTTTTCCCCACTGAAGGTTTTATATTCAAGGTGTTCATAATTAAAGTTCACATTTCGGAAGGCAAGAACTGGAGAACCAATCAGACTTCACATTTCACATGAGAACAATCGGTGGTGATGGAATTTTGTTTGGCAAAAAACAAAAAAAAAATGTTTTACTACCTAAGGTGGCTGCTAGGGCGATATATGGTGCTGCAATAAGTATGCTATCACATATTGAGCAAACATCAACGGGAATCCTGAACAGCTGTTTCATCCTAATTGGGAATCATCAGCATCATATTTACTGTCCATTTATGGTTTTTAATTGATTTTTAAATTATTATGGATGTTATATTTTTGCTTCTCATTGCACATATGATATTTTAATTGTTTATTATTTATATTAAATTCCTTAGTTCCTTTCAGTGAAAGGACAAGGAATTCATACTATGGATTTCACAGGATTATTTTTTATTTGGTTGTTTTTTGTTCTTAGCGGCCATTCCTGAGAGCCAGAATAGTTTCCTTTTACTTTCATGCAGTCTGAGCCCAACATCAAGGGTAAATCCTGCTGATGATTGCTAATAAGAATGAAACAGTTGTTCAGGATTCCCATTGATGTTGGCTCAGTGTGCGAAAGCATATTTACTGTTATGATATTTTAATTGTTTCTTATTTATATTTAAATTCTTACTGCCTTTCAGTGAAAGGACAAGGAATTTAATGCTGTGATTTCACAGGATTATTTTGTATTGGGTTGTTTTTGTTCTCGGCGGCCATTCCCGGGAGCGAGAATGGTTTCCTTTTATTTTCATGCAGTCTGAGCCTAACATCAAGGGTAAATCCTGCTGATGATTCCTAATAAGGATGGAACAGCCATTTAGGATTCTCATTGATGTTGGCTCAGTGTGCAAAAGCATATTTACTGTCCATTTATGATTTTTTTCTTGATTTATAAATTGTTATGAACCTTAAATTTTTGCTTCTCATTGCACTTATGATATTTTAATTGATTCTTATTTATAATTAAATTTCTTAGTGCCTTTCAGTGAAAGGACAAGGAATTAATACTGTGGATTTCACAGGATTATTTTATATTGGTTGCTGTTGTTCTCTGTGGCCATTCCCGGGAACTAGAATGGTTTCCTTATACATTCGCGCAGGCTGAGCCTAACTTCAAGGGTAAATCCTGCTGATGATTCCTAATAAAGATGAAACAGCTGTTTAGGATTCCCCTTGATGTTGGCTCAGTGTGCGAAAGCACATTTACTGTCCATTTATGGTTTTTATAAATTGTTATGGACGTTAGATATTTGTTTCTCATTACACTTATGATATTTTTCTTGTTTCTTATTTATAATTAAAGTCCTTGCTGCCTTTCAGTGAAAGGACAAGGAATTAATGCTGTGGATTTCTCAGGATTATTTTTTTTATTTGGTTGTTTTTGTTCTCTGAGGCTATTTCCGGGAGCCAGAATGGTTTTCTTTTATTTCCACGTAGTCTGAGCCTAACATCAAGGGTAAATCCTGCTGATGATTCCTAATAAGGATGGAACAGCTGTTCAGGATTCCCATTGATATTGGTTTAGTGTGAAAGCATATTTACTCTCCATTTATGTTTTTTTCTTGATTTACAAATTATTACGGACGTTAAATATTTGTTTCTCATTACACTTGTGATATTTTAATTGTTTCTTATTTATAATTAAATTCCTATTGCCTTTCAGTGAAAGGACAAGGAATTAATGCTGTGGATTTCTCAGGATTATTTTTTTTATTTGGTTGCTTTTGTTCTCGGCGGCCATTCCTAGAGAGCCAGAAGGGTTTCCTTTTACTTCTGCGCAGTCTGAGCCTAACATCAAGGGTAAATCCTGCTGATAATTCCTTATAAGGATGAAACAGCTGTTTAGGATTCTCATTGATGTTGGCTCAGTGTGCGAAAGCATATTTACTGTCAATTTATGTTTTTTTCTTGATTTATAAATTATTACGGACGTTAAATATTTGTTTCTCATTGCACTTGTGATGTTTTAATTGTTTCTTATTTATAATTAAACTCCTTAGTGCCTTTCAGTGAAAGGACAAGGAATTTATACTGTGGATTTCACAGGATTATTTTTTATTGGGTTGTTTTTGTTCTCGGCGGCCATTCCCGGGAGCTGAAATGGTTTCCTTTTACTTCCATGCAGTCTTAGCCTAACATCAAGGGTAAATTCTGCTGATGATTCCTAATAAGGATGGAACAGCTGTTCAGGATTCCCATTGATATTGGCTTAGTGTGTGAAAGCATATTTCTTGTCCATTTTTGGTTTTTTTCTTAATTATTAAATTTTTATGGATGTTACATTTTTGCTTCTCATTGCACTTATGATGTTTTAATTGTTTCTTATTTATAATTAAATTTCTTAGTGCCTTTCAGTGAAAGGACACGGAATTAATACTGTGGATTTCACAGAATTATTTTTTATTGGGTTGTTTTTGTTGTCGACTGCCATTCCCGGGAGCCATAATGGTTTCCTTTTACTTCCATGTAGTCTTAGCCTAAAATCAAGGGTAAATCCTGCTGATGATTCCTAATAAGGATGGAACAGCTGTTCAGGATTCCCATCGATATTGGCTTAGTGTGTGAAAGCACATTTACTGTCCATTTATGGTTTTTTCTTGATTATTAAATTTTTGCTTCTCATTGCACTTATGATGTTTTAATTGTTTCTTATTTATAATTAAATGCTTTGGTGCCTTTGAGTGAAAGGAGAAGAAATAATTCCTGTGGATTTCATAGGATTATTTTTTATTTGGTTGTTTTTGTTCTTGGTGGCCATTCCTGGGAGCAAGAAAGGCTTCCTTTTACTTTTACCCAGTTTGAGCCTAACAACAAGGGTAAATCCTGCTGATGATTCCTAATCAGGATGAAACAGCTTTTCAAGATTCTTGTTGGTGTTGGCTCAGTATGCAAAAGCATATTTACTGTCCATTTGTGGGTGTTTCTTGATTAAAAATTATTCTGGACCTCAAATTTTTGCTTCTCATTAAAATATAAATTGTTATGAGATTTATCATTGTCTAAAATGTCAGTAGCTCAAAGCATCAGTCCACAGTATGTACTAATACATTTGAATATGATTCTATAAGGATAACATTATTATTACAGCTTTCTCTATCCTTCAGATGTGATGCGTAAAACTGATTCTTCCTGACTTCCTTGTTATTAATCAACCATTCTTTATAAAGCATTCATCCATTGTAAATATTTGTATATTTGTTCTTTTATTCTTGCCTTGATAATGAGAGTCATTATAATTGGAAACTAACCACCATTGGTATCTAAATGTGACCAAGTGGATTTACTTCTCCTTTTACTGATTTAATCTTCCTATTATTACATATTTTCAGGTTACTAATAATCTGTGAAAACAATATTGGCAGACCTGACAATTTAGCACTAAAAGAAATTTCTTATTTAGTTCCAGGAATACGAGAAACTTTAATAAAATACTTCAGAGTGAAGCCACACTAATTTACTGAAAAAAAAATATTAAATAAATCTAGTGATAGTTCTCAAACTAGCTAGGTCTTTCTTTATTGTTAGAAAATATCTGCCGAGAACAATCATATAGCATGAAAATGAAGTGGATCAATATGACAGACTGAAAATACATTACGTTCTACCTGGATAGAAATCTTAAAAGTGTTTTGATGATTCAAATTTTGATTTGAAAGATTAATTACTTACTCAGTTGTGGAGCCAATCTTCAGTGGATTTCAAATAAATCAGGTAATTAACATATCCCTCCACTGAAGTAGCTAATTGTAGACCAACACCTTCCTAGCAAAAATAGAGCCCAAATTGCTTCACATCTTATTTTATCACCAATTCAGTTTTCCAGTTACTTATAGAAAAGCTGCCAATCCATTTAAGTCATCTCTAAAATTAAAATTTGTATGTATTAATTCCCAAAGATACTCCCATCCATAGAATTCATATAGAAAGATAATATAAATATCCTACAGAATGGAATAGAGATAGAGGTTATTAATGAATATTTAAAATTTTTAGCTTTGATTCTTTTTATCAATAATTGCAGCTCACTTTTTCTTTTCTTTCTTATTTTTTTTTTTTTTTAAGGATTTGAAATGCTAGAAGTAATATTGTATCTCACTGTAGGAAGTATAACATATTGACTTCTCATAAGCTATTCATAAGAATGAAACAGTTGATGTAATATACCACTGACAACAGCTCATGTTGTGAAATTATTTCACTATTGCATGTTAAACCTTTTTCTTTTATTAATATTATTTATTAGGGGGTGGGGTTTAGTTGTATTATTCATTGAACTTGATTAGAGATTTCTACAATGTGCAAATAATTATTTAAAGAAGTCACATGGGGACAACATCTCTTCATACAGAGGAAGTAGTATCTCTAAGAAGTAAACAACATCAAAATTATTATGCAAGTTGTATATATATATATATATAAATTATAATTAAAGTGACAATAATTGACTTGATCTCAAATGAATTAATTAGGCATTAAAAAACGGGGAAAAAATAAAAAAAGAAAAAAAAACCCAACCCTTTAAATGCTAGTAATTAGTATTTTAAAAAAACTTTAAGTGAAGTCTATCCCATTATGGCATCACGTAAGACATCTCCATGATGTATCATTAAGATTTACTCGTTCATTGTTTTTTAAATGGGATGGTGTGAACTTATAATGCCTTATTGATGTTATTGTGCCTTCCCAGATGAGGTCACGCTGAAATGTGAGAGGGTGGCAGGAGGTCAAGATTTCTTTTTCTATTATAGTGTCAGAAAGTAAAACGATTAAAAAAAAAGAAAAAGTTAACTGCTTTATTGAGTACCGGTATTTATATTTTTTATTTATATTTTTCTCTCATGAAAGGAAATGATATTGCAATTCAAATTTAATTTTACTTTGAATAAAATTAAATTGCACTTAATTTATGTAGTGTTTTAAATAATTAATAAATAATTACAATTGTAATTTAAATAAAGTATTTCTTTGATTCTTTCATTTCTTCTTAAAAATTACTTACTTTTGCAAAAAAAGTAAAATAGTAAATTTTCTAATAAAAAATATAATCTAATAAAAACATGTAAAATTACCCTAACTAGGGTAAAATTCCCTCCCCAATAGAGGATGTCATCCATTTTCTATATTGAAGGGAGAGGGAACTGTCAAATAAACCTGGAGAGGATTGATTTTCTGTCCCCCTTCCCCATAGAGATAAATATGGTTGCACCTTCAACTGCTTTCAGGAACATCTATTCTTGTATGTGTTAAGTTTCCCACTGAATTTTGGCAGTATTCTTCAAAATGTCTTGAAATTGTATTATATTGATCATGTCGAACCATCATTAGATCTCTAAAAATAAAGTAGATATAGACATATATTATATTACCGTACTAAATAGGAGAATGCTCAGAGCTCAAAGTGAGGAAGAATGGAGTAGATAACATCCCAGTGATTCTTAGAAATTATAAAAACCTGCCACTGCTTCATGTTAAATTAAAACAAAACCATTCCAAACCTATTTCCATTAAAGAAATAGTTTTATTTACACAATTCTTAGATTTATTAGCAAAATAATAATAAAAAAAATATTTAGCATTGTTAATATTCTTTTTAAAATCAATATTTCAAAGATGTTTAGGAAGAGATTTTTATAATCATAATCATGGAAGATTTCTCTATGAACAACTTCATAGATAAATTTAACTATCAAGAGAGTTGACAATATTTTTTTTTTTTAATGTTATTTCACTTGGATGTAAATTCAAATCACTTATTAACTTATTCACTTAGCAAGTGAATAAGTTAGTAATTTAAAAATAAAAAAAATATTATTTAAAGAATTAATTGTAATTTTAATTCATTACTAGGCTAATAATGCATATATAAGAGATCAGTGGCTCCACTCTATTCAGTGGAAGGTAAGTGCTTTTATCTTATTAACAAATTATGTTTAATTACTTTATAACATCATTGCTATAAATTTAAAGGTATTCATTAGGGTTGTGGAGTCAAAAAAGAATTTTTCCAACTCTGACACCAGCAATAAGTATGACTCTAACTCCAATTTTGTTAATTATTAATTGTATTGTAAAGATCGTATCTTTGATACATGCACAAAAAATGGCTACTCTTTTTTTTCTTAAAGGCTTTCATTGTGAATTACATTATAATTTGACATTTAGGTTACTTTAAGCACTTGTGAGCTAGCTGATCACTTATTTCCATGGATGGGTAGTAATGCGTAAAGCCATTACTACTAAAAGTTACTTTTTATGTGAAACATTGTTAATGTTGTTACTTTTGTAGTAGAGACACTGTAATTACTTTATCAGTAACGGAAATATGTTTCGTTCTGCTTGCTTTTCATTTTTATATATTGCAATAGGCTACAGCTTGAGACGTTTGGCAGGAGGAGTTTCTAAAGTGTCTTAAGTTCTATATCATTTTTGGATCTTTTCATTCAATGAAGAAATTGTTTTGAGTTAGTGCTGTATTGATTTTCCTTTTTTTTTGGGGGGGGGGGTTTGTTTGGATAAGAAGAAAAAACTAACTGTAACTCAAGTTATATTTTAAAGTATTTTTTTTTTCCTATCCCAGCTTCTTTCTTTTTGTCACAGAACTTGTTGTGCATTTTGATGCAGTAGGATGAGATCGAGATTTCACCACTTCCCAAAGAATCTCCAACATCTAAAACAAAATGAATTATGCATTAAAATTAAATGATTGCCTTTAACCCATCTTGATTGATTAAATGTGTCATTTAACAAATGTTAACAGATCTCTGTTTATATAGACTCCTTTAGCAGATTAACAATCTGCATAATAAGAGTTCCAAAAACATTCATTAAATGCTATTTTATTTAACAGAATGTATGCTAAAGCTTTCAGTTTTCAGCCTACAAAAAATTGAGTTGTAATTAGGAGAACCGTAATTAACTCAATACGAAACTTTACAACTGTAATATTCACCAAGCCTATGATAACATTTGGATAATACCATTCTCCCTAAGGTGTAGCAGATCCATGCTTGTTTAAATAAAACATCCACATCACAGATTTTATAATATAATAGTTCATGTGAAAGAATTAGAATGACTGGTACATAGTCTACATCTGAACTCTCTACATATTTTTATGAGATGAACAAAAACTCCATTTTTTGCCACAATCTTCTCACAGAATGTGCCTATATATACAGAAGTGATTGTGAAAAGCCTTCCTTGGAAGATCAAATATGATAAGCAATCAAACAATATAAACACAGTTGTGACTGAAACAGTGACATCAGTAAGAAATAAAATATTTTATGGCAATATAAAAAAAAAAAGCCACTTGGTAAAAACTGCTAAAATCCTGAATACTATGGCTCTTGTACAGAAACCAAAGACATTGAACTTTCACATTTAATACAATTTTATTAGCATAATACCTTACATGCTTTGCAGTTATTTCACTTTTACTTCATACTTTTAATTATTTTAACCAAAGAATAATGAATACTACAATCCAAAATACTATTGATATAAAGAATTACTCATACTATAATTTTCAAAATTACTTGCCTTGATTTCATATCCTATGAGAAATCAAAGAAAGCCATGTTGCAGAATATTAAATTAAAATATTTTTGGATTTATAAAGATAGAAGAGTATTATTTTTTTTTTTTTACTTTAATCTACAAATCATATTCACTAATAATTTTTTAATGTGCGTGTTACTGACTGTATGAAATAAATTAACGCCAACTCACGTAATTAAAAATAAATAATATACACAAATAAAAAACTGACTGGTTTCACTAGTGAAACAAGGTCTAAAAATACTAGACGATTCTTTTTGCTAGTGAACCCTGTCGGAGTTTTTAATTGTATTTAGTATTTATTTTTAATTATGTGCATTGGCGTTAATTTATTTCATACAAATCAAGTTCTTTCAGTTATTATTATAATCTCAAGTTGTTATAACTTCTCTTGTTTCAGAAAAACGTTTTCAAATATCAGAAACTATTAAAAAGCATACAGCGACCAGAAATCCTTATTAAAGAAATGAGAGTAAGTGAACCTTAATTTTTTTTTTTTTTTTAATTTCAGTCAATGAATGAAAGTATTATTTTTGATTGATCTAATTTACACTAAAGTCCCCAATTACTTCATAATAAAATTGAAAATTTAATGAATTTTATCAAAGGAAGTTTTGATGAACCAGAAATTAAACAGTGTTCAAACTTTTTAAAATTGTCATTACATACAAAATTTACTATTTAGCTCACATTCAGGAAAATGACATCCAGGTTTATATATATAGGTCAATCAACTATTCTTTGTACCTAAGTGTGTCCCGAACACAAATTTAATAAATATTGTTTTTGGAAATAATTATTGGACTTTATTTTTACCCCAAAGTATTATTAGGTCATTGAGCAAAAGCTTTACAGTGACCGATGTTAGTTTAATTACGAATATTTTATTATTTTTACAGTAACTTAGGAGACAATGTTTCCCCACGAGTATTTGGTTTCCCTGTCACTTCAGAGACTTCGCAAACTCCCAAAGTGAATGTTTTAATACAGATTGCTATTAAATATACAAAATATATGTTAAATAGTAATAACTGATAGTAAGGATAACAATGACAGGGAAAAGTAGGCTGTTTGTTTTGTTTTGTCCCGCTGGGACAGTAACGCAGGGGACAAATTACCACCATAATCTCACTAAATAAAGCAAAATATTGCTCTTCAAATTAAAAAAAGTGCTCTGCTCGTTATCTTAACTAAAACTTCTTTCACTAATTATTAAAATGTGCTCCATAGGAAGTTAGATTTTCGATTTTTGTTTGTTAGAAAATCATTGTGTTGTCACTCGCAATTAGTACAAAGAATAATTGATTGACCCATGTATATATATATATATATATACACTACTATGACTACTTGCAAATTGGCCCTAACGGACCATGTGCTAGCCCCCCTGACAACGTCAGGACAAGGCTAGGAAATCAGAGACGAGAATTCACTTCCCGTTGGGGATATACCTGAGAGAGTAAGTCGCGGGGAAACAGACGAAACACAGAAGAAGAAAGAAACAGTCATGCCACGACCGGGATTCGAACCCAGGTGCCGGCACACTGGCTACACACGACAGACCGCCGTCTAGACCGCTCCGCCAACTTAGAAATTAAGAATTGATAGTGACATAGGCAGAAATTGAATCTAAAAAAAAAAAACCTTTTTTAACTAAAAAAAAAGAATATCAGGGTGTCTACCAACCGGGAAATCCGGAAATCCGGGAAAACCGGTAATTATACTGGAAAATCAGACTATGTCCTTAAATTTTCAGCATTTTTTTTTGGTTGAACAGAATTTTTTGTGAAAATGTCCTTAAATGTACGGGAATTGTCCTTAAATTTTTTGTTTGAGATTCAGTAGACACCCTGAATATTTAGCGAAGTTATTTAACAAAGTTTAAAAAGATAATTATGCAATAGCTAATGTATAATAAACTCACTACTATATATAATAAAAATATATTTTTGTGTGTGTAATTCCCCCCCCCCCCCCAATAATTGGATCTGAGCTACACTACAATGAAGAACATAAAAAGCATTATTCATTTGGGCTGGGGATATCACTGGGATTATTGATTATTTATTGTAAGCACAATGATCTGTGAATGATTTTTTAGTCAAATTTGGTGAAAATAACAATTGAAGAAGTAGAGTTTGTTTGCTTGTGAAGCTTTTTCTTCACATGATTTTAGTGATTTGTTGTTCAGTTGACCTACAGTCATTCTTTCAACTGTTTTTTGGAAGTTTTGATATTTCCTACATGAAAACATGCATTACTCACTAAACCTAATAACAACTTATCTTAGTCTTTTATTTATACAGGGTGGGCATCAATAGTGCAGTGTGGTTTCAAAGACATGTATTTTCTTAACATTTCATTTTCATCTCTCAATTGGAAATGCAACTATCCAAAGTAGGGACTTTGATGTGCACCTTTCGTCACCCGGCACTCATCTAAGTGGTAGTCTAATTCCTGCCAGACTTGATGAAGCATGTCCCATCTGATGGCCTCCACAACTTGGTGATCCATTCCTTGATATCACTGACGCATCTCAGCATTGGGGATATGTACACATTGTCTTTCATGTACCTCCCATAGGAAGAAGTCATATGTTGTTAGGTCCAGGGGTCAAGGTGGCCACCACAGGAGGTGGTTGTCCTCATCTGTAGCACATCCAATCCAGCACTGTGGAAGAACACGAGTCAGTAGGCATTGCACATCATGATAGAAGGGGGGGGGGGCAGTCCAGTTGGAAACAGTAATCAAACCGGATGTGCTTCATTGAGTCTAACAGGAATTATACTACTGCTTGGATGCGTTCCAGGTGACAAAAGGTGCATACATTGAGGGACTTTTCAGTGACGCACATCAAACTTGGACAGTTGCACTTCTTCCAATTGAGAGATATCATGACTGTATACATACAAAAACTACATGTCTTTGAAACTCCACCATTCTTTTATGTTCACCCTGTATTTGAGAATAACATATTGTAGTTCAGTACTGTCTTTACAACACAATATTTGAATGAACTGATTTTTAAACTAGAATTTTACCGAGACCAGCCACTAGGCGGCAGCATATACATAGATATATATACACATAATTCTTATATATTTTAATCATTATATAATATAGAAAGCATGGTTTTTTAAAGTTTTTTTAATGCTTTAATTATTTCTAATCTGAAAATTGAAAATGTTCAGTTCAGATAGAGAAAGAACTTGTGATCAAATTTTCCTTCCATGCTATTTACCTTTGATCAGTCACTTATGAAAATCAATTATTATTACTTTTTAAGCCTTAACTGATAAATATTGAAAGAGAGACAAAATTCTTACAAACAGAATATGAATATGCAAGTAATTTACATAAGTTATAGCCAGTTCCAAATACTTTATTACTAATTCCAGTGTTGGAAGGCATAAGTTCCTTTATTAAGAACTTCAGATGAATATTTTCATTCTTTAAGATTTGAACTAAATTAAAATTTAAGTTCTTTTCTCGCAGGAATATGGATAGATTTTTACTGTTCCTTCCTTTTCCATGTCAGTTTATATCTTGCAATGAATGAAGTCTTTTACTTTTCAGGTGTGTGATGTAATTTTTTATAGCACTCTATATGTTATATAAGCATAATGCATTAGTATTACCTGTTGGTAGCCTCCATTGGCCCATGTGGGCACCAAAGATATAGGCTCTGTTTCAGTGACCATCAAGATTAGTTGGGGGAAGTTGGGCAGTTCAATGGTCGCTTGCCTTTTATCCCTGGGAAACGACATCCAATGTCCATTTTAGAGAGGGCTGGGTAAACCCTACAGCCCATCTGGAGAAGAAACAGCATGAAAAAAATCCCTGACCTCTGCCAGAGATTGAAAACCTTGCTCTTCCAGCTTGCAGTCTAGTGAATTGTTGGGTCCACACTTAATACATAACTTCTGTGTAACTCTAAAAGATAAATTTTGAATTACAAATATTCTTTTTTTTTTTACTTTAGTTACAAAGCCTGTACTTTTAAAAGGAAGAACATAGTTCCTCTCAATTTTTAGGAACTTTACAAGCAATGATTATTTTGTTTTAGTTAATTCTGAAACTGTCAGTATTATTATTAAACTAATTTTGGTTTCTGAAATCATACCTCAAATGTTTATCTCTAAATTCCATTGGTAAGTTATTAATTTTATTAATCTTTGCTTTCAGAATATGGTTGATTTGACTGTTACTACTCCTCTTCAAGATGAATGCATTCATCAGATGCCTTTAAAACTAATTTCAGAAATATTACAAAGGGTAAATGCTTTATTAATTCTTTTTTTGATACAAAATTATTTTTATACTTTGTACTGAATAATTTTGTACTGAGTATTTTGAATAAGTAAATTTTCTGTAAATGCATTTACATTAAAACAACTGCCATTTTAATCTTTTAAAGAGATCTTTTTTATTCTATTTTAATTAGGTAGTCGAATGGATGCCTAAAGACACTCATGAAGAAATTATAAGTACATTAATTCCTTTGTTGGAAAATAACCACCCTACACCAGAAATCTGTGATTTCTTTAATAAGGTATTTGCTTATTTAAAAATGTTTGTTTTAGAATGATTGGTATAAGGAGTTTAATTACAAATCATAAACTGAAATTATCGTTTCTGTTTTCAAAAGCAAGGCGGGGGCGGGGGAATTTGAGGCATTATAGACATTTGAAATTTGAACAGTCTTAGTACAGAGTTTCTTAGCAACCTAGTTATGCCTTCAACCTACACCCAAAACTTAATGTTATTCAAAATTATGACTCAACAAATTCCATTGAAGTTTTAATTTGAGAATAAAAATACAGTGAATTATTTATTTATTGCATTAATTACAAATTAATAATAAATTAAAATTTGCTTGTTGATTTTCTTTTTAAATTAGCAAAATTTGTCTTCAAATCAATGTTCTATTCATTCAATGACATGGAGTTTAATTACAAATCATAAACTGAAATTATCCTTTCTGTTCTCAAAAGCGGGGAGGGAGTTTGAGCCATCATAGACATTTGAAATTTGAACAGTCTTAGTACAGAGGTTCTTAGCAACCTAAATATGCCTTCAACCTACACCCAAAACTTAACATTATTCAAAATTATTTGACTCAACAAATTCCATTGAAGTTTTAATTTGAGAATAAAAATACAGTGAATTGTTTATTTATTGCATTTTCTATTGAACAATCTTTCAATCACCATTAATCAGAATTTTGTCGTAAATCTGCTGTTTCTCAGCCGAATGGCTTATTTCGTGAGCGTACTGATCAACCGCTACATTGACAATAAAGTAGAAGAAGAAATTAGAGAAAGACACAAGCAAGAAACTAAAAAACCAACACATTTAGAAAAAGCTGTCAAAGATGATGATGATAAAAATTATTTTCTCTTTTATTAATTCTTTTGACATTTATTGACTGTAAATTTTATGTTCTATGCATTTGGTTAGTTTACCAAGCAAGTACAAATAAAAAAAAATATTATTATTCACTTTTATTTTTATTTTTTATGATAATACTTTATATTAAGGACTGATTCATCTAGAAAATGACAATAAGGCTAAAAGAAATATTAGCTCTCATCAGCCAGATCTACCTAGGTTCTGAATATCCACCCCCCCTGATTCATCAACTGAGTAAATCTTACTTATGTGTGTTTAATAAGGGTAAATCATGATGATCCACGATTGCTGTTGTGTAATTGTTAATTTTTCTCTATGTATTCATTACATTTGTTTAATCAGTCTACTGATTGCTTTGATTTACTTTCATATGCTTGTCTTTTCATTCAGGTAATCAAGCTAAATGCTTTCTCAAACCACTATTTTCTATACTATTATATCTACATTAATTTACACGTCTTTTAATATTGTTTTTTTTTGTTTTTGTTTTTGTTTTTTTAATTTTTTTCTTTTTTCTTTATTTTTCAGTTCTGTAGGGAAAATCCCAGATCTAGTGTCATTACGGAATTATTCACACCTGTGGTTGAAAGAATTTTGAAACATAATGTGGTGAGAATGTTACATTAGCCAAATAACCTTTTCACATGTTTATTCATACATTGTCTTAATTACTGATGAATATCTTATTATTGTAACATTTTTTTTTTATTGTAACAGCTGCACTGAAAAAATAGAATATGTTTTGAAAATAACAATTAATTAACTTATATACTATTTATTTATATGAAGAATAATATAATAACAAGTTGATTAGCAATAAACAAATATTATGAATAATTAAAGTATGTTAAAATCAATAGATTAATGTATTACTACTACTGTGATGTAGCTGGTTATTTGATAGTAATTTGGTTCAGTTAAACGTATTTAATGATATTGACTTTTAATTGTAGATTATATTTTTATAGGATTTTGGAAAGTATCCACGGATGAGAGTGTTTATACAGGACTTCATATTAGCCCTCAACTCTACAAATGAAGGAATTAAAGTGGTGCAGAATTTTGTTATCAGGTAAACCTAAGAATAATGTATAATTATTTAATTGCTTAAACTTAAGAAAAAAATTCAATGTTTTATTTGAAAATTTGATTTGAAACAAAAATTAACAGACAAAAAACATTTGAAATGCAATTCAGATTCTTGTCTTTCTTAGATACAATATTTGAACAGAAGCCCTCAATATCTCTTTATTATTAAGAGAAGACCGTGTTTCTGTGATGTTTGCTTGTTTAATATTTTTAGTATATTTGTATTTATGTAGGTAAAAAGAACATATTTCTCATTATTTGATGAACTTCACTGTCCTAAAAAAAAATAGACTAAAATTAAAGACGTTGTTCATTAACTTGGTTAATTTAAAAAATATGAACTCATTTAAAACTGATAGATTTATTAATTATTATATCTTATTAAAATAAAGTCTAATCAGTTCTGGTAAATTTAAGACACAAACTGTCAAAAGTAAAGTAATATTAACTTCTTTTTTTATTTATTTTTTTTTCTATGGGATTTTTCCCACGGCATCCTCTGGTCAGAATTCTGATCGGACTTCAGAATTTCTGAAGTTTTCCGAAGCACTCTTGTTGAAATCTATACAAATGACTCATCAGAATTCCTGATCCGATTGTAGCATATATATGTGCGCAGACCTTCAGGAAAAATTCCGCTTCCAACATCGGAATTCCTGAAGGCCAATGTGTGCACTCCCACTGAAATCTATACCAATGATTCCTTCGGATCAGAATTTTTCTGATCGGATTGTGCCAATAAGTGTGTGAGAAGCTTTATGCAGTCTAGTTCGGATATTATAGGTTTATGTACAAGTGTTCCCATGTTGAGTGGTTTACACCATTGTGTCTTTTAACTTTACTGTAATTAGCCTTTATAGTGTGTTTAACTGATGTAGTAATTGTGTGAAAAGTGAAATGGATAGTAGAAAAAGACTAAGTGGGTTGCATATTGGAAGAGGGCAGTAGAAAAGAAATAAAAAGAAGAGGATATTATCAAAAGGTACCCGAATCAGACTTCTTCTTTAGCTCAGAAAAAAATCTTACTGATGATGTTAACATCATAGGAAATGGTAGTAGTACTAGCAGTAGCAGTTTTGTTAGTGTTGATTCTTTGATTGAAAACATAGAAAGAGTCATTAAGAATGATAGTGCTTGTGATAACCCTACTGAATCCTCTACTATTCCTTTTTCTGGACCATCAGAAGTAGCAAATGACGACTTAGTTTCTCTGCCTAGCATTGATCCATGCCGGTGGGAAATTAACAATAAAACCATTGACTATCTTATAAAAAATGGAATAAAGCAAAATGACAAAAGTGACTTTTTTAAGTCAGTTCGATTGTATCCTGATGGCACGAAAAGACACTGTGCAAATAAATTATTCACACAAGAACTGCTAAATGGCAGTGTTGTAAAGAGGGAATATTTTGTGTATTCTCCAAATCAAGGCTCTCTTTACTGCACACCTTATAGACTCTTTGGTGGCGTTTCTCTTTTCGCTTCCAAAACAGGATTTAACGATTGGAGCCATGCTGGACAACGGATTTCAGAGCATGATAATTCTTTCTCCCACAAAGAATTAAACTAAGGAGCCAAGGCAGTGAACTTGCGAGGATAAGCAAACAGTTAGTTACAGTCTATGAGCAAGAGGTCCAGTATTGGAGGAATGTTTCACAGAGAGTTGTCTCTGTCATAATAAAGCTGTCTTCATGAGGATTTACATTTAGAGGAGATAACAAGGTGTTTGGCTCAGAACACAAAGGTAATTTCATGATGTGCTTAGAGCTAACAGCTGAATACGACCCCTTCCTTTCTGGACACATTTCACGATATGGGAATCCAGGGAGTGGTATGACTTCATATCTTAGCTCAACAATATGTGAGGAGCTCCTAAAGGTTATGTCGGACAGAGTTATCTCCAAGATTGTTAAAGGACTCCAGTCATCAAAATATTATTCCATAATTATTGATTCATCCCCGGAATATCATACACAGCGATCATCTAAGCTTCATTGTTCATTACGTAATTGAAAAAGGAGATTCAAAAGAAAGATTTCTTATGTTTCATCAAAAATCCAGGGCACACAGCCCTGCCGAAGCTGTGTTTGACACTGTAAAAAATACAGCTGTGTTAGACTGTAAAAGGCTTGCGTATTGAAGACTGCAGAGGACAGACATATGACAATGGATCTAATAAGTCTGGAAAATATTTTGGCCTGCAAGCAAGAGTAAAAAATATAAATCCACTTGCTTTTTTTATCCCTTATACTGCTCATTCAGCAAATTTAAGTGAATCTCAATCAGCTATGTGTTGTTCAGAATCTTCTAGATTTTTGACTTTCTCTGGATCTTATACAACTTTTTTTCAAGTTCTATGGAAAGGTGCAATTTGCTTTTTTAATCCTGAGAGTTTGACGTTAAAATCTCTGAGTCAGAATCGAAGGAGTTCTCGGGAAGAAGCATGCAGGAGCCTGAACTTTGACTGGAAAGCTGTCTTTAATGCACTGAAGCAGTTTTCGGAGGATGAAGATCAGAGACCTAGACTGAAACAGGGCAAGAGGTCTGCTGAAAGATCCCATCAAATTTGACACTGCATTTATGTCAACTGTATAGGGAGCCATTTTCAAACAGTTTGGAAAAGCAATGAAAAAACTAGATATAAAGAGGACATGGATGTCTCTACTGCTAAGGAACTCTAAGAATCGTTGATGGATTACCTGAAGAAATCAAGAAATCTTTTGAACTGTACATATTCCAAGCAAGAAAAAAAATGACAGGAACTGAGGATTTAAGCAGGGCATCATCAGAACTCGAAACAATGCCTAAGAGATAGAAGAAGTGAAAATGTTTTTTTGATGAATATGATGAAACAGAAGACGTGCACCTTCAAAGCTACAGGAAGTAGCAAAAAACCCCATCCTGGAGGAAAAAAAGTTAAAATCAAGTTTTATCAATGTTGGTGACATACTTAAAGAAGACTTGGAAAAGAGAATATCTGAATATATGCTTTTTGTATCTAAATTTGACTTTATTTCAGAACTGCAAACCTCGAACCAAACCTTATACAGTAGACTCCCTCTTAACTGGCCTCGGATCAACTGGCTGTCGGTTTAACCGATTGCCCACCTGCTGCACTGTGACTCGCAGTTTCAATCACAGATTTCTTTAAGTAATTATTTTTCCTTAAAAGTACAGTACTGTACAGTTTTCTTTTATTGCTTTAGCATATGTATGTGTTGGTTTTGTAAATTTGTATCTAAGATGAAAGAAAGTTTTGTTTTTGGTTATTGTGATATGTGCTTGTATGTGAGTATTACTGTAACTTGTATTTACTGTAAGTATATAAATTTTTATTTTATAAAATTATATAATCTTTGTCTCTTTTATTTACTTTTTTTATATAATAAAAAGTACAGTAGAAGTACTTTAATTCAGTTAAAAGCTAATTTAAGTATATTTTCGGTTTAACTGGCCATTTTGCCAACCGGCCTAGGTCCGGTCCCAAGCTGAACGGTTAAGAGGGAGTCTTCTGCATTTGATTCGGCTAAAGAATTGTGTGAGGTGTACAACAGGGACTTGAAGAGTAGCTTTGCAGATGAATGAGTCCATCTGACAGGTTATCTAAAAATTGTAAAACAAGAAGTTATTATCAAGAAAGGTAAAAAAGTTGAAAAATCTTGGACTCTGCCAAGTCTGTACAAGAAGATTATTGAAAAAAATCTACAGGACATCTATCCTAACGTGTGCGTTGTATTGAAAATATACAATTGCATGCCTGCTATGAGTTGTTCAGCCGAACGATCTTAGCCATTCTACAAAGGGTGAAGAACTACTTAAGGTCTACCCAAAGACAAAATCAACTTGTAAATGCAGTGATACTTTGTATTGAGACAGACATTACAACTCAACTTGCCTTTGATGAAGTTATCAATCTCTTTGCTTATGATCACACAAGATGAAAACCTTTCATGTAAAAAATAATGAGATTCCTTTGGACTTTATTTTGAAATAAAGAAATGTTACTGTGTTATTTTTTTAAGGCAGCTAAAAAATATAACATTACATATATATTTTTACTTTTTATGTAACAGTATAATACAGTTGATATTTCTTTTAATCTTGATTTTGAAATGTTACTGTATTCTTTTATAAACACTTAAAAGCAACATAATGATTTCAAATTGTATTATTTCTAATCACCATTTAAATTAATTTAATTGATAATCTTACCTACTGATTTTTCCAGCAAGATTTTATTCGAAATATTGTACATTACCTCTTAATGCTATCTGTGTATTTTTTAGGTTTAAAATATTTTCTTTGTCATATTTTACATTGTAAATTACTTTAAAGTTTACTTCCTCTAAAATAAGATGTAAAATTTGGAAGTGTTGTATACTTTTATTCCTGTTACTCTTTAGTCTCTAGCATTAGTTATATAAGGACCCCCGTAGCCCAGTGGTTACTGCTCTCACCTTCAGTCCGAGAAGTCATGGGTTTGATTCCCATGGGTGCTCAAAAAGTATCAGCATTGATCCAGCATCGTGAGGCAAAATTGGGAATAACAGAAATTCAGATACCGCAAGCATTACAAAAATATATTTTTCACTGTATAACTGAAGTAAACTGGAAGTTCACTGGAAGTGGGGGGGGGGGGGCAATTGAAAGTCTGCACAGGGGCGCATTAACCCTAAACCCGGGTGATGATATATAAAATTAATTGTTATTTTAATCTAAAAGAAAGAAAGAGTATATAAAAAGAATGAAAGCATGAACAAGAATGTTAGCAATTGAACAGTGATAAAAGAAATTTATAATAGACTGTAGCCTTCATAATAATCTTAATTCTTTTGAATTTCAAATTAACTTTGTATGAGACTTAATTATTCCTTGTTATGGTTATTCACCAGAACAGTAAAGCAGCATCAACAGATTCAATTCTAACTAAAGCTTTAAGCCAGTGCTTCCCAATTTTTTTGAATTACCAGCACCTTAAACTGATAACATAAGATTTATGGCATCCAATTAAAGTTAGTTATGTGCATTGAAGAATAATTTACAAAATATAGATTATTTCTTATGAAACAATATGAGATGAATGTTATAGAATAACAGCCTTGATATAAGATAACACCCCAACTGGAAATACTGTTTTAATCCCATTTCAAGTTTTGTTCTCTTGTTTCCTCGATCACATTCAATGGTGGACTGGTGGAGGGGGGGGGTCCACTCTGGGCCCCATATTGATTTCATTAACATTTCATTAGAATCATTTATTTCAAGTACCCTATTCAACTTCCTAAAAAGTTTCTAAAAATTCAGAAAAGAAATGTAACTGGTAACACTGTAGTCATCTGTAGTGCGAGAAATACTGTCTTAATGCAGTATTTTAACTCAGAATTGATAAATTTTCATTGTAGTAATAGATGAAACATTTCATGTATAATAAAATAAATAAGTAAATAAATAGAACTGCTTAATTTTTATTATTTCCTTAAATACAAAGAACGAGAATCTATCTGTTTGCATAGAGATTTAGTCTCTAATAAAACGAAGACATCGGAATAAGAACAGATCGATTTGAACAGAACAGTTTGGCTAATTTCATACATGCGATCAGAAATAAATTTCAAATTTCTTAATTTGACATTCCTAAAGACTTGTATCTTTTAAGAATTACAAAACTAACTGTAAAATACTGATCGTATGTTTATATGTTTAGATATACTTTTTTATAGAAATCAAAACTAATATCACATCACTTTAATGCCTCTCATTTCGGTCCAAACAAAATCAGGATTTTTGAAAAGAAAAAAAAATAGCTACTATCAATGAATGAATGGATGAAAGATTGCTGGAATCTCCTTTAAAGAATCCTTCATTTATTTTAACTTTTTTTTTAGCAATAATAACTGAAAATAATGAAGCTTTATGATAATAGTATATGAATTCCTACGAGGAAGCAAGAGCTTGCCAAACCAGTGACATCAAACCAATTAGAGAGCGTTTTCATGTTTATTGAAGATTTCGCAACTTTAACATTAAAAATTTATATTACATATTATTCATTCATGTTCTATGCATTAAAATCTGTTAAAACAAGGTATAATTAAAAAATGTGTTCCGGAATGCAAATTCCCTATTGTATGAGTTCTTCGGTAGCACTGTGTATTCGTGCAGGGTAATCCCCGAATCATAGTATGTAATCTCTCACGTATTGAAGGAACACAGGTTGAAACTTCAAGAATCCGCAAGTGGACCAAAGAGAGTGCCTTCTTACTTATCGAAAGGAATCCAGAATGAGTTTATTTCTCTTTTAGACGATCACGTAAAACAGAAAATTATCGAAGACATCAAAAAATTGCAGTATTTTGGAATATTCCAAATACCAGCTTCACTGATCAAATGAGCGAAATAATAAAATATGTTCATATCGAAGGAGATATCGTAGAGGTTCGAGAATCTTTCTTAGATTTTTTCTTGATATCAGGAAAGTCTGCAACCGATGTATCATAAAGCATCCTACAACAACTAGAAAAAGATGGACTGAACATTCAGTTTTGTAGAGCTCAGAGCTACAATAATGCTACCTTGATGTCAGGTATGCACAGTGGAGTTCAACAGAAAGTCAAAGAGATCAGTCCTAAAGCTTTGTTTACTCCGTGTGTGAATCACTCTTTAAACCTTTGTGGAGTACATTCAAGTGTAACTTTAGAGAGATTATATTCTTTCTTTTCTGTATCCACCCACAGATGGGTGGATACAGAAAAGAAAAGGTTGGGAAGAGTTTAAAAAGATTGTCTGATACGCACTGGAGTGCTTATCACGATTCTGTCAAAGCTGTTACAGAAAATGTGGAACAACTAGTGAACACATTTCAAGAAATCTGTGATTCCCTCTAAAGAAAATTTGGATACTAGATCAGCAGCAAGAATACTTTTTCCTGCATTATGGACTTCACATTTGTAAGTTATTTGGAATTTTGGAATAGTATTTTACAAGAAGTTAATATCACTCAATAATATTTGCAAATACTGAAAATTACACTGGATATGGGTTTACCGAAAATAAAAGCTCTGCAAGCATTTCTTGTCGAAGAAAGAAGCACGCTCATCGATAAGGCTATAAATTTTGGCACTCAAAAATGTGAATCAATGGGCATTGATATTGAAAGATGCAGTAGACGAAAATTGAAAAAAAAAAAAAAAAAATACAACCAGGAGAACTATCTGTTGATGCAGACTTAATACTACAAGATGAAGTTCATAGTTCGATATTTCAGTGTCTAGATCGATTTATCCAAGAATTGTCCCAAAGGTCCTCTGCAATGGAAAAAATATCAAATATGCTTAATGTTGTTCAATCAAAGTTCTTAATGAAAGCCTCAGATAATGATTTAAAATCGGCTGTAGACAAGCTCAACCATGTACATGGTGAGTTTGATAAAGAACAAGTGGTGCAAGAAGTAAAAAGATTTCGACGACATATAGGCGCTATAAATACTACCATAGAAGCAGCAGCATGAACAGCCAAAGAATTCTTCAATTTATCGTTAAATGAGACTTCACTTAATCCATTCCAAACATATTTTGCATTTTATAGTATTTCGTAACAACTTGTGTGAAAGAAGTTTCTCAAAACTTAAATTAATTAAAAATTGTCTGAGATCAACAATGAGTGAAGAAAGACTGAAAAACGGCCATATTGTCAAAAAACAAAACAAAAAAAACTAACAAACACTTTGGTCTTTGATGACATAATAGATAAATTCAGTAAAGTGAAGGCTTGAAAACGTGATTTAACTGTTTAATTACTTAGTTTTAATTTGTATATAATTTCCTTTGTTATGTATAATAAACCTTTGTCATAAGTAAAATTATTTGTTCAAATGAAAGGCTGATTTTCTCCTGTCTTTTTTTTTTTCTATTTTGTTAAATGATACCAGGTCTACTGGCTTAAATCCGCTGTTTGCTCATAGATGGTGTAAGTGATCTATAAAACGACTATCGAACCACCATATTGTTAGTTTCATGCGTTTGACATCTGGCAACAATAAGCAGTGCACATCAACAGCAATTACAAAGAAGAAATTAATTTTTTCCTGTGTTAATCATGTTGAGTTTTGTGCCAAAAAAGGAGCATATGCGGGGAGCTCTGCTTTTCTGCTTCAATCTCAAGAAATCGGCAGTCGAATCGCACCGAGTGCTTGTGGAGGCCTATGGCAACCGTGCTCTATCGGAAACAACGTGCAGAGACTGGTTTTGTCGGTTCAAAGACGGCAATTTCGATGTTACCGTCAAAGAGCGTGAAAATCGGTCTAAAAAATTTGAGGACAGTGAACTGCAAGCGCTATTGGACGAGGACGACACGCAATCGCAAAAAATGCTTGCCGAGCAATTGGGTGTTGCTCAACAAACCATTTTTGATTGCCTACGTGCCATGGGAAAGGTCCAAAAGATCGGAAAATGGGTCCCACACAAATTGACTGATCAACAGATGGAGCGACGCCAAGACACATGTGAAATTTTGCTTGCCAGACAAAAAAGAAAGTCCTTTCTGCATCTTCAGACGGAAGACGATTCTGTGCGTTTGGTGGGATCAGGAGGGTGTCGTCTATTATGAGTTGCTGAAACCAGGGGAAACTGTGAATGCCCATCGCTACCACCAACAACTGATCAAATTGAACCGTGCTCTTCGTGAAAAAAAGGCTGGAATATCAGAAAAGACATGACAAGCTGATTTTTCTCCATGACAATGCACCATCCCACGCGTCAACAATAGTCCGCAACTACTTGGAGGCACTCAACTGGGAGCTGCTACCCCATGCTGCTAACTCACCAGACCTGGCACCTTCTGACTACCACTTGTTTTCGTCGATGGGCCACTCACTTGCTGAGGAACAATTCAATTCCTATGAAGACGCCCGAAAATGGCTTGATACATGCTTTATCTCAAAAGGGAAAAATTTTTTTTGGCAAGGTATCTCTCGGGCTTTGCCCGAGAGATGGGAAAAATGTGTAGTTAATGAGGGCCAGTACTTTGAATAAACCATTTTTTCACTTCCTATTGAAAAAACGTGTTTTTTATTACCTAAAAAACAGCGGATTTAAGCCGGTAGACCTGGTATATGGTTAAATATTTTCTTAATTCTTAAAAAAGGGCCTCAGTTAGCGAGTCTGCCCCTGATCACACTTCAGCACCATAGATTTCAAAATTCATTTTTCCGAACTTTGCCAAAAGTCATGAGGTTTCCTTATCCCCAGCTGCAGGATAAGATGATACAACAATGACCATGTAAGAGTTGGGAATAACAAGTCCATAGAGCTCCAAGTGCCATTGATAGGGCTCCACCGCTAAGCCAGAGCACTAATTCCCATCAATGAATTGTTCAGATTTATAAATTGATCAGTGGCTAATTGATCACTTTCCTTCTTGAAGAATATGGTTATACAGCCATCACTCATTCACTAGAGCTCTTCTGTATAATAAAGGCTGTTATAAGTCTTTGTTTATTTTATCATATTTATCTTATATCTTTATTTATGCATCTTGTCATTGTCACAGGAAATTAAAACTCATAAAATGTGAGTTTAAATAGTTTGACATACTGGAATTCCAGCATCTCAAAACAGAAACTGAAAAGTTTCTTTAACATAGTTATTTAAAACTCACATTTTATTAGTTTTAATTTTTTTTTAAGAAATCTCATTCTAGAACTGGAAGTACAATCTGTAAGACTATCATTATTATAGCATTGAAAGAAGTATGGTAGCATACTTTAGTTTAATGTCAGGAAATAATCCTTCACAAGATACTATCATTTTAATAAGAATGTAATGTTAATGTTATGGATTGAATGTAAAGAAATATGTATGATATTATCTTATATTTAAATTAATATGAGATAACATTTAAGAAAAGGTAAAAAATAATAATGTTCAGTAAATGTTTCTTGGCATATTCTAATGTTGGCTGGTAGTAGAATCCCTCGGCTGGTAGTAACATTACTTCAGAATATAAAGTTCTTAAGATACTACGTTAAGGGTTATTTTCTGACATACAGTAGGAAATTTAAATAACCACCACAATTTTTCAAGTTCCATAACAATAAACTAATAAAAAAAAATTTAAAGAGTTTTGTATCATTCTTTATTGATCATAGCTTCAAAATTTCTTTTTCAGTATGCACGGATCTGGCAGTACCTGTCCCCATCCTCGGGTTCTTCCCAATCTTGTATCTGTCTGTTTGGCAGCAGTGTATACTATTTTTGAAGAAAGAAGAAGGTAATTAACATTACGTTTCTAACTGAAGCTAACTAATTAAATTAATTAAAAATTAATTTTGTAAGAGTTTGATTACTCAAAAAATGTTCATTGTTTAACAATTGCATATTTTATTTGCAGTTACTACACTGAGAAATTGAATGATGCAAAGCAGAGCAATACAGAATGGGAAGATAATTTGGAATGTGTCATGGCGTGCTTTGATACTATGTAAGTAATAAAAAGAAATATTATTAATTAATACACTCTAAATTTTCCTTAAATTTTCAATAGTATTAACTTTGAAATTCCTTTACTGCAGTATTTCACAGTAATTTAGGAATTTAATGCTTCTTCTCCTAGAAGCATTAAAAGTTTCAAGTCGTTTAAACATCCTAGGACATATTTGTTCACATTAAATTTCACACACGTGTATCACATTATATGTGAATCAGAAATGGAATTAAAAGAACTTAAGCTCTTAAGATTTAAAATTAAAAGTAGGAAGCCTCCGCACTTGACTAAAAAGATGAGAAATTATTTACAATAAAAAACGGCAACCTACTACTTTAGACTGATAAGAAAGGACAAGGAGACCAGTATCTACAAAGCAGATGTTTGGTAAGGCAACCTACTACTAGCATCCAGAGTACAGATTGGACATCGAATGGGAAATGCTCCTTGTTGAAGAATTATTTTTTGAGCAAAACCTCTCACAGAAGTCTCATAATGAGATTTAATACTTTTAAAAATAAAATAAAAAAATTATCATGTTCATACTTTGTTACATGTGTATTTTGTTGAAATACAAACAATAAGTTAATCTGCTATTTGCTTATCAGTGTTATTATTAAGTACTTTGAACTCTGAATTCCTCAGACATAAATCTCAATTATTTATCTTAAATTTCACGCACTCACGAATCCTGAGTTAATTTAAGTTGCTAACCAGAACTATGAGACATCTGATATACTAGAATTACATGTTATTTATAACATTCATCCACTTGACTGCTGCCGCCATCAGTTATAATAACTAATTAGTGCTAAATATTGGTTACATGAGAAGAGAGGTTGCCAAGAAGAAATAATGCCATAGGAAGTATAATAGTATGGGAATTGCATGGTAGCCTAAAGAAAATGAGGGGAGCATAATAAAATCCAAGCCTTATGAACTTCTACATTGTTGAAGACAAGAGCAGCAGCATTTTTGTTTTTAATTATACAGCAGTGATCACGATAAAAAGAATCTTTTAACTGACAATTTTCTAATGAAAATTATCTCGTGAACATCTGTATTATTAGTTGGGTAAACTGTTAAACAGTTGTCCCATTGCTTTTATTTTTATGGCTCTGAAAATGGTTCAGACAATTATTAAATGGTTACTTACTCAATCGTTTTTGCGAGCACTTAAGCTTTGCCATAATATTTCTTTAATTTAAGGTTGGGGTAATGAGGTCATCTTTTACTACTTGGTACAAATTAAATCGTACTCAGTATTCTGTAACAACTGATTCTAAATTTTTATGTTAAGTTTTGAAAGCAATTTACAATAAAAATTGAAGTTTGTATTTTGTTAATATACTTTGTCTATAGAATACAAATTTTATTGGATAGTTGCTCTTTTTCTACAGTTAATAAGTTATAAGCTATTTCATTCATTTATGTGTGTGTTATCCTCTTTGTAGTGTCCTTTACCTGCAATCATTTTTGATTATTGCTGGGGTTTTTTTTTTTTTTTTTGTTCATAATGAATTTTCCTCTTTTTTTAAACCTACTTTCTGCTTAACTGTTTTTTACATTAGGATTCAACTACTTTTAATTTCTTCCTTTTTAATACTTCTTATAAATAATTGACTTATGTCAAATCAAAACTTGCCAGCTATCATTTTCATAAATTCCTAAGAAATGATACTAAAGTCATCCTATAATCAGGAAATCTGAAAGTAACAAGCTTTCTATAATCATTAATGTTAAAATTATACATATTAATTCTTGTAGAAAGTATGTGCTGCTCAAATTCCTCAACTGATTCTTTACTACACCTGTTAAACTGCCTTGAAATAATTTTTTGTTTGTAACTAATATAAAATTTGTAAACTTGCCTTTATGAATAAGCAATCATTTATATATTTTTGGAGGGGGGGTCTGTATCCTATAGGATCAGTAGTGGATCTTGTCGTAGAGTTTATTCTAACATGATAGGCAGGGAATTGGCTATTATGTATTGAATTTATAAGTTATTGTATTTAGCCAAAGCATTTTGTTTTGTTTTGTTTTGTTTTTGTTTTTTTTGCAAATTTAAGAATTTAATAGTTTCTTTGCAATAACATTATACTCTGGAAAAAAATTAAAATTTAGATTTTTTTCCCCTCAGTATGAACAAAAAATATATTATTCAACTATTTAGTAATTTGAAAAGGAAAAATGCAATATATAACTTTTCTTATTTTCTAGGTCTTCTTTTGAAGATTGGAGACCTGGTTTATCTCAACTTCTGCAACCAATCCCTTTTCCTGATGAGTAAGTGTTTGTTATTTCAACAGCAAGAATCCAAGCCTTGTTAAATATTATTTTACTTAGCATATTATAGCCTTCAAGTTATGTACATGATAATTGGAAAAATATAAGGTGTAATTTTTCAAATTTCGTGGCATAATTTAAAAAAAAAAAAAATGGTTTTAGAAATCTCAATCTCCTTTTTAATAAATTTCAGTTTTTCATTTAAATAGTGTTACAAACATTCATCCCTACATAAAACTCATCAATTTTTTTTCTAAATTTTCTAGGGCACTGACTAATAAAATATTTGGCTGGTAAGTACTTTTTTATTAGATGGCTTCAAAGCATCCGATTATCTGAATAATATAAATCAGCTTTAAATTTTAAAACAGCTTTCATAACAAATGTCATAAGGGCAATGAACGAACTTAAGAGAAATTATTTAATAAACAATATAATTGTAATTTAACCAAGATTACAATTTATAACATAAGGAATTGGATAGTTTTACAAATTTTTAATGTAATTTTCGAGAAATAATATCATATACCTTTACATCCTGCAAAACACATGAAGTATAACACGCTATTTCTGCAATGGAAATGTAATTCACAATAATTTTTTTTTTCAGATACATTAAAAGAATTAACTAGGCTACAAATAAATTGATTAAATTATTTCATAATCTTAAATGAGGAATTTTACATGATCTTCCCATTAAAAAGAAAGTTGTTGTTTTTTTTAAGCAAATATTTTTCTTTTAAAAAAGTTTATTATTTTATATTTTGATGTGGCTATGTTGTTTATCTGAATATGCATTTCTACTATATTTAAGCATTTTTCAGTTCAATAAATTCAAAGAATTCTGAATTGAAGTATCAAATTCTTTTTAATTATGCAGCTTGGTCTGTTAATTGATTCCTGAATAACCACTTGTTCAGTAGCTTATGTCCTGTGTTGGCTGTGCTTGAAAAATTCTCTCATTTTATAATGATGAGACACACACTATTCATTAAAATATATCCTTTAATCTATAATTTAAGATGATCTTTTTAACTTCGGGGATCTTATCATAAGATTAAAAATTAAAGTGTTTTATGCATTGATCGCAACAGTTGAATTTTATGTTTAAGAGAAATAATGAGCTTTTTTTTTTTTTTTTTTCCACAGTGGAATTCAATCTGTCATGAGACGCATTGGAACAGATCCACGTTGTGATGTCCATTTAATGGTATTGGGAATACGCGAAGGAAAAGAAGGTTGGTTTCACATATTCTGCCCCGGAAATGCAGCATGTACTGATGAGGGAGAAGTCTGGATTACCATGGTAAATACTGCAGTCAGATCTAGGAATCTTTAGGGATTTTTTTTTTTTAAAAAAATCTTATTCTTGGAATTACATATAAAATTCTAAAAATCACTTTTAAGTTAAATGATTTCTTCTCTTACTATTGTAAATGGAATAAATGACATTTCCAGTTGTCAGTACAAAAAGTATTCACTACTTTTCATTACCACTGATTTTCAGAGAATTTTTGAAAAAGTAAGAAATTCCTGGTATAATTTATGAAACAATAACAAAAAAAAAAAAATCTCAATAAAAAGATTAATAAATGTCTGTTTTTTTAATGCTCGTAATAAATTCATTTGTGGCTAATGATAGGAGGAACACTTGTTTTGCCTTTTTTTTTTAATTGTGATTTTGTTTTTCTTTTATTAACTCTCCTTGAGAATTTGTGAAGTTATCAAATATTGTTTATACATTAAATTAATTGTTTCTCTTACATTCTAAAATGAAACTCATCAAATGTAACTTACAGTGATGCCAAATCTACGTTAACTTACAAAACAATTAACATCAAAAGCATTTAAGATAGAAATCTTTGCTCCTTACTGTTCCAGGGAAATTTTACCTCTTGAATGCTTAATGTAGTTCTCTTTTTCTTATTGTAGCTAAAAACTTTAGTTAACTGCTGTTGTCGGCGTAAAAAGTTCCTTTCCTCAATGAACAAAATGCTTGGGCCATGTATGCTAATGGCCCTCCGAGACAGCAACACTGCCCAAGAAGTGCTCTGTGCAATGTTGGAATTAGAAGTTGTAGAAGATAATGATCCCAAACTTCAGATAGTAACAACACTACAAAGCACACAGTCTGGTCGGAAACACTATGCTGCGCTATGTGAGCGTCAAATGCATCTCAGAGAATTAGTTAGTATTGTTTTAATTTATTTATCTCATGCAACTTAAGCAATTTACCATTCTCTTTTCAGTTATAGAAAAGTCTAGGTTGCTATTTTAATTCTTGTTAAGATTGAAATTAGTATGTTTTTCAATTTGTAATATCTTTTTTTATTTATAATATCTTATAATAACTATCTTATCATTTAAAATAAATAATAATAACAATTTATCACTTACAATGAAATGTACTGTACAAGCCCATAGTGAATGAGAAAACTAATGTGCGTGAATGAAACAATTTGAGGTATATCGTCCAACAGCTTCAGAATACTCACTACTACTGTTAGTCCTATCTTTGGTTACCATGTATAGTGTATTGTCTTGTATCAATCTAATATATCTATGCCATCCCCTGAAAATGGAACACACTTCATGTTTCAAATCTGCTGGATGATATACCTCTGCCTTTTATTTTATCAACTAGTATGTTTTATACAATTGCCTTTATTTTTGTATATATCCACACTGTTAGTTCATTCATATCTTAGCTATTCCTCTTCTTGTCAGACCTGAAAGAAAATCATATGATCTGCTTGAAAACTTTTAATTTGATATTAGTAATAATTTATTAATTTATTTTCCATAACAGTTTGTATTCTAATCATTATTTAATCTGCAGGGAAACTGAATTGTTCATAATAACACAGTTAATATAATAAAACTAAAATTACAAAAAAAAAAAAAAATCTTGATCGATTGACAATAAATTCCAACCCAATCCTTACTTAATAATATATTAAAACATTACATTTTTCAAAATTATTTGACTTTCAATAGACATGATCATTAACAATAATCATGGTTCTAGCTCTGCAAAATAATATCTTATATCTTAAAATTATTATTATTATTATTTTATTACAATGTTTATGTTAAAGAAAACTTGACTTTTGTTTTCATGTGAGTTTTTAGACATAATAGCAAAAAGAAAAAAAAAAAAAATCCTTATGAAGCAACGTCACTAAAATAATTTTTTTGTTGGTTAGCAACAGAAGGGTGGACCAAGGAAGCTTTCACTACCATCCAGATCAACAGTAAGTAAAAAACAAACAAACCAGTTATTCTAATTTATATTAGCTTAGTATTACTTTTATTTTTTTTAAGTGGTTACAGCCACTGGATAATTTTTGCTTAATATTTCTTAAAATAATGATAATAAAGTTTGAAAATGACAAAAAGTTTGTCAAAGAGGTGTGGCAATTAGTAATAGATTAATCATTCCAGTTATTTCAGTGATATCTAATGTTAAATGCAAAAATAATGCAGTATTATTTATTATTGTAATTCCTTATAACATATAATTATAAATATAGATTTTCTTAAATATCAGTTTCACTTATTAAGTGATATTTTTATTCTTATTTTGAATAACTGTTGTGATGTGGACTTTTAGCATGATTAAGTGAATCATTTCCTTATATGGCAAACATTCACTGGTGACAGCAACTTTTGACTGATAATTGTAATGTTGCTACAGAACATTACAATTATGGCAACTTTGATATAATTCATTGTATTTATCCCACAAGTGCTTTTTTTTTTTTATATATATTGACTATCATACTATTATTGAAAAAAAATTGGTCCCAATGCTATTTTGATTTATCCACATTATTTTAATAGTGTAACTCAGCAGTCAAGCTTTTTTTTGCCCGAAAATCCCTTTATATTCTAAAAAAGTATTGAGGACCCAAATAGCTGTTGTTTACGTGTGATCTTGTGGATTACATCTATCGTTATTTGCCACATAGAAGTAAATACAAAAGTAACAATATTAAACCATTACAATAATTACACGTTGATGAAAACAGTATGTAAATATATAAAGTAGTTAATTTTCCAAAACAAAATTAGTTTTTGAGGATCCAGGGAACAGTTACAAGATAACTTAGGATAGCCAACTTGTTAGTTTTATTTATTCTTTACTTATTATTGCCAATACACATTAAGCCTTAAAACAGAATAATTCTGTGTTGTATAGCTTTTTTTTTTTTTTAATTATTATTTTTATTTTTATTTATTTTATTATTTTTATTATTTTTAGGATTCAGATTTAGCTAAACTACTGAGCTGTGGATCCTTTGGTAACTTGGAAAGTTTAAGCTTAGCCTTCACTCAAGTTACAAGTGCCTGTGCTGAGCAACTAATTAAGCTTCCTTCCTTGCGGGAGCTCAATCTATGGTCAACACAGGTTAGTACTGGAACTTTTTTTTTTTTTTTGAGACAAGCTTAAGATGTGATTACTGTTTCATAATTAATTGTTTAAATTCTCAAATAACTGCAGTAAAACTAAGAATGCTAAGAAATATAAATGAAAAGTTTCTGCAAAAGTAGTTGAAACTGAGTATTATTATAGGTTGTTTTAACAGTAAATATAAGGAAGTTATTTTAGTGAAGATAATTGGCTTTGATCATGGGATGTCAAATTCAAGACTATTTGCAGGCTGGACAACCATTTAAGTTTCATTGCACGCCAGAATCTAAGAGCGATTGTTTAAATGAAATAAAGATTTTTATATAAACATTAACAGACTGTCCCCAATTTACATAAAAGTCTGTGGAAATTAAAAATAAAATTTCAGCTTGCCCAAATCTTACCCAAAGCACTAACGTAAAACATTTGAAGCATGCCAGTACATTACATCCTCCACATGTACCAGGTAGCATCCCATCAGTTCCATGAGTCTCTCCTTCTGTGCTAGGTCTTCAATTTTTTCAGTTATTTCTGCCAGTAATTAACACTATGGCTAGTCAAAGGCATCCAATTTGTGAAAAATAAGTGAATAATTTGATGTATTATCGATACTGTAGGTTTTGTCTGAATACTTTTGTACAGGGGGGGAAGGGCCTCCAACCTACCATTGAGGTCTGTGGAAAGGAAATCTTATATAAGTTGGGACTGTATATTTATTACAGTGGTGTACAGACATACCTTGGAGATATTGTAGGTTCGGTTCCAGACTGCTGCAATAAATTGAGTCAGACGAAGTTTTTGGTTTTCCACTGCATACAAAAGTTATTTTTACACTATACTGTAGTTTATTAAATGAGCAATATCATTATGTCTAAAAAACAAAGTACATACCTTAATTAAAGAATACTTTATTGCTAAAAAATGCTAACCATCATCTGAGCCAGTAAAAGATAACAGATCATCTTAACAGATACAATAGTAATGAAAAATATTGAAAATAATGAAATACTGCGAGAATTATCAAAATGTGACACAGACACAAACAAAGTAAGCACATGCTCTTGGAAAAATAACAGACTTGCTGGATGCAGGGTTGCCATAAACCTTCAATTTGATCTGTGAAGTGCAATAAAACGAGGTATGCCTATACTTACTTTGGGTGTTTATATTTGCTTTTCAATCATAATAGCACCCCCTGATGTGTAACACAACACAAAAAAATTGCTAGTTTTCCATGTGTGACAATCATCCTGCTTCTTGCCTTTTTTTTTTTTTTTTCTTTTTTTCTCAGTCTTTCAGCCTTTGTCCTCATATCCTTAATGCTCATGGGATTTAAGATAGATTTAAATCAAGAAGTTCTGATGGAAACTCATGCTTTATGTTTAATATCCCTGGAATTAATACTGTGATATTTTTAGCTCAATATACTCTACATGCATTACTATGTATGGTGAATTTATCTCTCTAAATACTTTTGTAGTTTCTATTTAGGTTTTAATAACTTCTCTAACGACTGGTAAAATTTCTGTTATTATAAAATGTAACTTCTTTTTTTTTCTTAGTAACCCCACGATGCATTTAATATGGTATTTTATGTCTTACTTATTCTCTTTAAATAACTTACAAGAAACTTTAAATTAATTAACAATTTCACCGGCCTACTACAAAATCTTTACTCCAAGAGCTTTTAGATATTGTTGGTTATGAGGAACAATCTGTTTCATCTCCAAAATGCAGCTCTGGCATTCTTCTATTACATACAAGTTTTTGACCCCAAGAATTATGGCATAAACAGTGTTCAAATTGAGTGGAATAAAGCATAAACTGGAAGATTTCCTTTTGGTTATGCTTAATAGAAAACAGGACATCCAACTTGTAGAAAATGTGGCTGAATCATTTATCAGCACAACTCGTTTCTCTGTGGATGTGAGGTCATGGCTGGAATCAAATTTGCAAGTCCCCTCTGCACAAAATACTTTTATAAAACCTTAAGACTTCAACAGGAATAACTTAAAAATGAAATGCACAATAAAAATTTGAGGGCTACAATAAACTAAAGGGAGTCTGAGACTCCTTTAAAATGTTTATTTCCTTTAAATTGTTTTAAAGGAAAAACAAGATTGTGCAAGAAAATCTTTTGGATTATCAGCAAAGGAAAATAATTCTAAAATAATTAAGTTTCCATAGTATAGTATTTTCAACATCAATGTGCTGACATAGGTAAGTATTATCTGATATAAGGAAAAAGCGAATAGTATATCTTAAAACTGGTATGGGTCTGTGAAATATTGGTCATGAGCAACTGTTAATTTAAAAAAAAAAAAAAAAAAAAAACTGCACTGTTCAGCATAGCAATCTCCATATAACATCAGAAGAGCAAGCTACTATTCTATTTAAATGCATTTGTCAGTGGACACCACAGTAGACTGCAATATCAAAGTGAATGATAAAAAGATGTTGGCTGTTGTACAAGTGACAGATCAGTTTGTGTGATGCATTACGTCCTTACTCTTCTAAGCAAAAGTATCATGTAGTCGCAATTGGCAACTTCCATTTGTTTCCAACACTGAGTTGAAAAAAAATAGCATTTTAGAATCAGCTATGCTTTGTTTCCTTTATAGACAAAGGAAACGTATATATATATCCTCATCTTTCTTATTCAGAGAATTGAAAAAATTAATACAATGATAGGACAAAAACCTAAATGCCAAAGGTTATCATCTTCAGAAATTGAGAAAGGATGTAGCTCTCTTTTCCGGCATTACACATTTCTATAAATAAATAAATAACGACCAAATCGAGGACATGCATATTGAGTATTCCTTGCATATAATCAAAGTACCGATTTATTACTACACTTATAGTTCAAATTTATTTAATGTTTCCTGCAGTTTCATCAGCAACATCGTTGATCTATCATTTTTTTTTTCTTCCTAATATTTTATAGTTTGGTGACGTAGGATTGCAATTAATATCAGAACATTTGCACAAATTGCGAGTTTTAAATCTGTGTGAGACTCCAGTGACGGACAAAGGACTTGTTTCTTTAGCAGGTATTCATTTTTTCTTATTTAAAAAATTATGAAATTAGATATCTTTAATGATAATTTTAAATGAAAGCATTAACACAAGTCCTGTTTGTAAATTTGAGGATTCTGCTTTAATATTAGCTTCATTTGATTTCATTTTATCATTAGATGAAAAACCAAATTGCTACCATTTTTATTACAAAAGTTATTATATTAGTTATTTATTCTTATGCATTAGTTTTAATTGATGATGTTTATTAAGGTAATAAATATACTTTTTTGTATTTTCTTTTTTTTCTTTCTCTTAGCAATGAAGAATTTAAGAACATTAAATTTAAACAGTACACATTTATCCGCACTTACCTTTGAAATATTAAAGGTAATGAAAAATATTTCTTTTTTATTACATAATTCTAAGTTTTAAAAATATTAATATTCAGTAAAAAATATTTTTTTTTTTTTCTGGAAAATTTCAGATTATTTACAATTGTTTAAGAACTATCATTGTATTCATTTTCTTTACTTTAAGCAATGCACTTTCTTGATGAAAGGTGCTAGCAGAATGGTAATAAGCATCTGACAGTTTTAAAATACAATGTGCATTTCATCTTTAGAGATGGCACAAACCATACAGGAGAATTTAAAACTAACACAATAGGATCACACATTGCCTTCTTTCCAAATCCATTATGCTGTCATGAGGTGAAACGGTCACCACAACTGTTAATCTTTCCTTCCCATATCTACATGTTCATTTGTGTTGTCTTTATATATTTCTGCCATCCCCTTGAGGATGAAATTTCAATGTGCTTGCATGTTTTATTAAGTGTGTTATATTTATTTTCTTTCCTTTATTTCATCAACACACATTAAGCAATGCTTTCATTATTTAATATAGCACATTTTATTCTTCAAACATAAGATATCAGAAGGGAATGCTAACTCTATTTAGCTGATCATTATAGATTTTCTCATTATCGTAAGATAACCATCAAAAAATATTTCAGTTATGAAAACAGAAGTATCGACATTTGAATAACAAGAAAATCTTGAGATTTCAAAGGTGCCTTTTTATCTATCTGAAATTTACTGATAAATTAGTATATACTCCCCATTCTACTACAAAATTCTATTTCATATTAAATAACTTTCACTTAACCTATCAATTTAATTCACATTACAGTGCCATAATTTCAAAGAATATATAATATCAGGTGAACAGAAATTAAACTTACTATTTTCTGTATTCTTCATGTAATTCCCTGAAAAGAAGAAATTATTGGAATGACACCATCTATCTGTGATAGTAACAGTTTAATAAAAACATAAAATTCATTTGCTTAAACTTCTATGTTTTTTGCTCACTCAGACAAAAAAACTAATGGCCAAGTTAACTTTTTACTCCCATATATTCCATTTGTTTGTTTAAAGAATATGCTATACTATAAAAATTACTTATTGTTTTAAAATTCTTGGATACAGCAAGGAAAGATGTTAGGAAGCATGATCAGGCCAGGGACAGAGAACTCAACTTAATTACCCACTTTGATCTGTAGGAAATTTAAAATAACTTGAATTTTTTGATGCTCTAGATTAGAATAGAATAACAGGCACTAAAAGATGCTTAACATTCAGGAAATGACTTCTGTTCATCTGGTGATTCAATTAAAAATATAACGAGATATGTAGCCATAGCAAAAATGTTAATCTTCTAAATTAAAGGTAAAGTGGTTGCTTGAAGAGGCAAATGAAAGCCTAGTGCAACTCGTACTAGTGAAGAAGAAGAACACTAAATAACTCAAATTATAAAGAAAGAAATAATGAATTTACAAATATTATAGCTAGTGATAAATGAAGTGATAGTTAGTCATTATATAAAATTATGTTGGTATAATTTTTAAAATGTTGGCCATTAGTCTATGTATTCTAGTTGAAAAGTGCAACATTTGGATTAATGAAAAATGGAGAAGAAATAGTTTCAATTCAAAGCCTCTCGAGATCCTTCAATGGAGATTAATCCCTACCAGATCTCAAAAGAAATGTAAAAATATGGGCTTTCTCATATTAGCAAGTTCTCATTGGGGAAAAAAAAAAAACACACACACACACACACAAGAAAGCCCATATTTGTATCAAATGTTGAACATTTTGATTAGGATATTGTCGAGGCCTAAGTTTTTACACTGGCTGCATACTGCTTGCCCAAGCGATAAAGACTGGGTTTGGCACACTGCCAAAACAATGGATCACGCCGAAGGGACGGAAAAGGACGCTTGGAATTCACGCTTGAATATGCTTCTCCATTTTGCGCTTGTTTAAATTAGTTCTTTCTATCGTACGATCGTCATATCAGTAATTTTTCACTTTATGCATCTCTCCTTTATACATCATTTGTTTCTGTTCTTGTCGGCACATACGCATCTTCCCTATTTTCACGCCTAGAAAGAAGTAGGAGCGACCACTAAATCACGTGACCAGTCTCTTTCGTCTGGCTAAGCAGTAGGATTTCTAAAAAAAAATCTATGAAGAAAATATGATGAGCATTTTGCAATGAATAGAAGACACATATAATTCCTGAAGATTCAGTTCTTTAATATTGGAGACATTAAAGGTTCAGGTGATATCTGTGAATTAACCTTAAAGAATTAATTCATGAGAATCAAATGATACAATTACTTGATGTGTTTTTGCTTCAGCACAAATTTATTAATTATCGTTTGGCTGTTTTTCATAAACACATTTATCAAGTAGTTCATTTATTTTATCTATACCTGTATTTATGAACACAATGATCAAAATCTGTATGGTTTAAAACATGTATTATGTCCACAAAAAGAATTCTAAAAATAGATATTGAAGTATTTTTTTTTTCAGCAATTGTTTTTTTTAACTAAAGTATGCACTATTAATTTGGCTAATTGCACTAAACATATATATATATATATATATATATATATATATTCATTTATTTCAAGAGATTCCTAGCCATCACTTTTGGTCATAGTATCTAATTATTATTTTTATTATTTATTTATTTTAACAGCAAAAACTACCTGCCTTAAAAGAATGTGATGTCTCATACACAGATGCTTGGTGACCCTTTCTTATGGTGCTGCAGGACAGATTTTCCCCAACGCACCAAAATTAAAAACCTATCTTTGGCAACCAAAGATCGAACAACATTTTAAAAAGACTGCCTTAAATCTTATGGTCAAGAGACAATTTTCGTTGCCAATTGAAGACGATGACTCCCTTGGAAAAAAAAAACAAAAAAAAAAA
>JAFIDM010009631.1:262428596-262471093 GCA_023159025.1 Thereuonema tuberculata | reverse complement strand
AAAAAAAAAAAAAAAAAATCATACACACACTTACTTTAGTAAAAAGAAGATAATGAAGACTGCAGAACATAATGTTCATGATAAGAATGCAAGAAATACAGGAACTTTCATTCAGTTCAGTGGAAGCGAAATACAAAATGATGGAAATTAGAACATAAAATAGAATTGGAATTTGTCTTTTTTTTTTTTATTTTAATAAAAAAAAAAACCTTGAAAGAGACATGAAATTAATGAATGTTATAAAATTGAATTTATCATATCAGTATTTCTTCAGTTTTGCCAAATCAATGTGGAATGAAATTAACAAAAGTGAATTGTAATAATTTCCAGCTAATTAGCAAATAACTTTTGAAAATTATTTCATCCAAAAAGAACAGTTCATGTTTATACTGCAAAATCCACACAAACAAAGTGGCCTGTGGGGAAAAATACCCTGGATTACATAATTTTAAAATATTAAGAATTAACTGTTACGTTTTATTGAAAAATTACATACAAAGTCTGTTTGAATTAAGATCTTTTTATGTAAAATAAATGTGTGTTATTGACCAAATTTATTTATTTATTTAATTAGCATTTTCACTTCCTCTACTGTTACAGAGTTATCAATTTTTGGGGAATCTGAGAACTTTTTGAGAAAGGCTGTTCATGAAAGTAAATACTTATAATGGACAGCCAAAGAACTTATGTTAATATTTTTGCCTTCTTTTTTTTCTGTTTCAGTTCTTGTTCTAAACATTGAGTTTTATTTAATAAAAGATAATTAGCAATAAATATGTAGAAGCAGCTGAAAAATAATGGAACATTTAAGTTATTTGTTTTATCAATTTCATATTTGTTTCTTATTTGATAAGGAACTGAGAAAAGAGAATTTAAGAAACAAATATTGTAAAGAAAAAAAAAATAGGTGTACTAGATTCACAACATTAAATTGCCTCCTTAAATGATTTCTGCAGTTTATATCAAAAATAAATAGAAGTATTCTTTGGTTTTTTATTGAATGTGTTATTTGCAATCAGTGGTCTTTGCTTTACTTAAAAGGAGAGTGATATGTTTATTCCTAGTATGTTAGAAAATAGTCCTTAACTAAAGACTTAATTTTAAAAAATATTAACATATTAATAATAACTGAATATTGTGAATTAGTTGTAAAAGTAATATTTTTACCTTCTTAGGTCTGAATTAATGTTAAGAAATCAAAACAGAAAAAATTCAAGAAATGAAATATAGATTTTAATTTAAATAAATGATATTTATAAATGTTATTTTTATATCCAGTTTACAATCTCTAAGTTATGATAAATATGACGCGTTTAAATGAGGACTATTTTCAGACATGCAATGACAGAATTTAATGAGCCCCTATAACAGTGGCAATGCATTCAATTATAGTGAAAGATAATTGACATTCAACAGCCTTTAGATCGAAGTAATTTGCCAGCGTACTCACTCACTTGAAAAATATTATTTTGATTTTTCTCTACAACCAATTCTTTATTATGTTAGTGGAAGAGATATCTTGTACCTACTACAAAAACCATTTTTGTCAGCTTATTTTTAATTTTCTTTTCTCATCAATAACGAGATTCTGGGTGATAATTAAAGTGTTAATTCTGTTATTCAATTGGTTTATATATAGGTTATTCTCTTAATGACTTTTTAATGCTTGAAGGGAGTTCAATTACTCTTTTTCTTAGGCAGGTGGATTACTGAAATAAACGAATTATGAATTAAAAAGTAAACTTTACCACAGCACATCAAACATATAATAAATCTAGACAATATTGCATATTAAACTTATTGTAATGTAAGTTTAACATGATCAGTTATTGTTCATTTTGGAATTCCATCAATTAAAAGCTTAAGTTTCTTTATGTAATTCAGATGTTTGAAAAAAAATAACAGAATTACCTGAACCTTCACAGCATTAAGAAGTTACTATGAGATTTAATGTTTTGAAAGTTTCTTATAATTATGAATTATTGCTGGAAGAAAACTAAAAATGGGAAAGAAAGAGAGCAACATTATAGAAGGAATAGGCCTTTTGTCTTTCAGAAAATTGAAACTCCTGTCAATGTAATATGATGTAACAGCAATAGTTTTCATCTGAAGACAAAATGTGTCTCAAATACAAAATTAATAGAAGAATTTTTTTTTTATTTTTATTATTCAAATTGTTCATTGTTTGTTTTCAATATTCATCAAATTATAATAACTTTCTAAATTCAAAGGTCAGCTTTTATTGTTATTTACAGAAATTGAATTTCTCTGCAATATGAATATGCAATTTTAGTTAATATATTTTGTAAGTGAAAAAGTAAGCCAAAACTGACAAAAAAAGGGGTGGATGGAGAAAATGAGGAAAAACTTACATTGATGCTTAGAAATTTTTTTTCCTTCAACTGATGTAAATGGATCCTGATGGGCAATATAGATCAAATCATTTTTTAAAAACACAGCGGAATATATTTAAATGTTATGAAGATATATCGATAAACTACGGGATAACGTAAAAGAAAAGTTTAACACAAATATACTTACCTGTCCATTACCAATACATTCATGAGATTAGTAACTGATGTGCAAATTTCACTATTCAATAAATTGGCCAACTGATATTTTCTCTAGATCTAATATTTCTTATATTCGATAAATTCTTTAAAATATTGATAAAAAGTTATATTATGTTACGGAAAACCAAAACAAAAAAAAAAAACCTTGTCTCTAAATGTAAAATATTTTTATTACTCTTCATTGTCAACAGTACTGAATTATTATATGTGAACTTTTTTATCATACTAGAATTTTGAATGTCTTTGTCTATGGTTAATAATATCTCAAATAAAAATTTTTAAGCAACATTTCATTTTAAATTTTTATTGACTTACTAATTAATAATTTAATATCAGTTTAGTTTGTTACAGTGACTCATTGTATTAATTGTATTTTTGACGCTTTCACTATTTGCAATTCTGTATAATATTTTACTTATAAAAAGGCCTACTCCATGTTGAGTGATCTCACTCTCTCTGGTCATCTGATTAAGTTGTTTTTTTGGAACTGAGATTTAGTTTCATTTGCTTGATTTTCAAAAACTACTAGATGATAATTTTTTTATTTCCCTATTTCAGATCTTTCTTTAGTCATGATAGTCCTGTGGCCTGTATATAACTAGGACTTTTTTGGCATTCTCACAATGCCATTGGATTGTGTATTTCTTTGTTTTTAGATCAATCATTCCATAACATTGAAATGAAATTGTCATTGGGTGTATGTTAACCAAATTCTTAAAAGTGTCTGTAGCTGTAAGTCAAAACCCCTAATTTCATAAAGCATCTGCAGTATCAACAAAAGCGCAAAAACAGTCAACAACAATAGGCATTCTTTTCTGACAGTCTTGCCTTTGCTTTTGATTGATGTGGAGTTTTCTTTTTTTTTACCCTCTGACAAGACTTTTTTTTTACAAGGATAATAAAAACAGTAGAGGTAAAAACATATAGAGGTACATATTAATAGAAATGATGAATGATTAAGGACAACAGCCTTCAACTGCTTCTGAGCACTGTGCAATATAACATACAAGGCAATATAAAATAGGTGAGGAAGAACAGACGATTTAAGAGCGAGAATGAGTACTCTGAAACATGAAGTTAGCATTTTTAATCACTGTTTAGTTTTGTAAGCGCATGTTTACTTCTAAAGCTTATTATTTTCTAACACACTAAGTCTTGTCATTAGAATTAAAAAAAGTTTGCTTCATGTCTTGTAGTAATGATAACTGTTTTTTACTGAAGACCTTTAGATGATAAGGTAGATTTTCTGCTCAGTGACTATCTGGGAGGGGGAGAAGACTGCAAAGTATTAATCAGCTTTTCCCAAACACTTCAGTCAGCCTTACTTTGCTATCAGTCCTGCTGTTCTTCACAAGTCTTCATCAGAGCCTCTAAGTCGTAATGTGAAGTTGCCGTATATCCATTTGGTTGAGTCTACCCAATCGTTCCTAGAGAGATCCAAAATTGTGTATGAGAACTAAATCATTCATATAAACAGAGATTTGCCACAGATGCATGAGACAAAATTAAAAAAAAAAAAGAAACTAAATATCAAATTGATTTACTTTCTATTCACTTCTCAATGGATTTTCCTGCATAATGGAGGAAAAACAAAAAGCAGATTTCAATTGGTATTCTTCTGTGTTAAATATAAAAAGGCAAACAAAAAAAAAACACTTTCAAATAAGTCCCCATTAGATTTATTACTGATATAAAATTTTCTATTAAATCTAGTACAGAAACTGAAAGATTCCTAAGAATATTAAAGGCAATTAATTTAAAAAAGATTTATCAATTACTATTATTGTTTCTGTAACTGCAGTCCACTTCTGTAGAGCACTGTTAGTTGACTAACCACGATGCTGAACTTGCTTGCTTTATTTCTTTAGATCACCACAGAAATGTATTTTTAATTAGCACTTTTCACTGTTGCTGGACCTAACAGAAAGATGGCCTGTTTCATTATAACCCTACAATAATGTTATTTTCCAAATAAGCCTTTCTTTTGTTTCCTAATCATCAGAGGAAGAAATTTCATCAAGCAACATTAGAAATCTTTTGTCAGTGGAATATTTTTACAGGTGTAGTTAATAGAGAAATTAGGTAGATACAACTTTACCTCAGCTGAAATCAACTTGGTTCTGAAATTGTCATTATATTTAAGTAAATTTTTAAATATACCTTATGAAGTTTATTTGTGGCAATTTTGTTCACTGTTAAATTATAAGCTTAAGTCTTCTCAACATTTAAATATCTGAATTAATAAATTCATTGTTCACACACAAAAAGCTTTCAAAAAAGTAATATTGCATTTCAAGTAGAAACTATTCATAACTTGTTAATATCAACGTAGGATTCAACTCAAAGGCTTTGAATAAAGAAAAGTTGAAAATGCCTTGATGTTGCTCTTTAGTTTTTTTTTGTAGAAATCACATTTTTCAAATTTAAAAGAAGAGTAAATCGTTTTTTTATTTCTTTATTATGCCATGGACCAGCACAGATTCATGTGTCAATTGTAATCACTTTTTCTTTTTTGTTAAATGTATGTAAGTCTTTATCTGAACAAGTCATATATTAAAACTGATTATGTAAAGCATTCATTATATTCTTTTAGCTTTTTAAGGCAGCTGGATTTTTATAACAATCTTGTCATCAACTGTTGCCAGATGTAATAAGGAAGCTGGACTTCCTGTTGCAATTTCTTGCATAAAATGAAGTTTTAAATTTCCTCTTATTTATTTTTATGGTAATTTTGTGTTTGACTATAATCTGTCGCAGATTATTTACAATTTTCATTATATTTTTATTTCATATAGTTTTGTTTTTTATATAGCATGCTGTAAACAAATATGCTAATTCTTTATAAACTTGCTTGTATTACATGTTAATGGAAGGATGTTATGACTTATCGAGACTTGATTTGCAAAGACAGGGTAAAAAATCTTAATGGCAATGTCAAAATTCAACATAATATTGTGAATTAGTAGAAAGTTTAAAAATCAAGGAGTATTTTTAAGTATTTAAAAAACTGAATCTTTGAATTTAATTTAAATGAATGCAGTGTAACAATTTGAAAAGTGATTAACACCATTGACAGTCCATTAACATAACAGGACTCTTCCCTTATGACAATTCCATATTAACGGATTGATATCGTAAACCCCTTGGAAGGATTCCTGGTATCCATTTGACAAGATCACAGTTGAGTTCAGGGTTACAATGAAAATAAATTTAACTCGAGAAGTACATGGTTTGATTGCCTAAACCCCATCGAAACCATAAATAAATAAAAACAATAAATCAGACTTTCAGGAATGAAATGTATAATCCCATGTTACACTGGATTAAAAATTAAAATACAATTTCATAAAAATACTTCAGTTTTTATATTTAGTGAAGATTTATAGGGATGTAAATTACATTCAAACAAAAAATATGTCAGATGGGTTTCTTTTCTTAGGGTTAAGGAAGGCAGGCTGCTATTTCATCCCATTAGCTTAGTGATCACAGAAGCCTGTGTCTCTTATGATGCCGATACTTATTTCAGGATGTTCTGATGCTATATTGCAAAAAAATACAAACAAAAAACTGAGTAAATTTCCGATTTTGTTTATTTTAAATTGCCATTAAGAGTTCTCTTTGTGTTTTTGGTTAAGACCGGATGGTTTTCTTTTAAATTAATTTTCTCAAGCGTATGGGTCTTTGTTTTGTAAAATATGATTCAATCTAGTGCCTGGTTTAAGGATAGTTCTGACCAATCGGTACTGTCTTGAGAAGTTGCCATTTTAAAATTGCAGATCATTCATTTCAAACTTTTACAAATGTGTGTGTTTTGATGTAGTAGCAAATAAAATATTCAAATTTCATTCCCATTATTTTTGTTTAATTTTCATTTCAAATACTTTACACTAAATCAATGCAAATTCAATATGCAACTCAAAAGAAAGTGTACATGTTCACTTTTATATATACTGCATATGTAAATTTTTTTTAAGGCTTAAAAGGGCAGAAATCTCAATCTCAAATTAGTTTGTTAAAAAGAACACTGTAGTTCCATGTTTTAATGGTTGCTTTACATGAGCTCGAAAAGAAATTTTGCCATTTGAAGCTCGGTGAAATCGGCATCCCATTACAAAAGCAAGTCTCATTTTGTTCTTGATGTCTCAATTAAAAATGCCATGCCAGCAAAGCGATGAAGAGGTTGGGTTTTTGCTTTAATTTTGTTATTAATCCTCGACTCATCCTATATAAAGAAAAAAAGATCCTGGAAGAAGGTGGGGATGGGCATCCATATTCCATTGTGAAGTTAAGCTCATTCACAGGTTTTCAGATAAATCTTTCTCACTGAGTTGCTGCTAAAACTTGCTTCAAATTAGAGCAAAGTGTCAGGTTTTTAAACAAGTATGTGTTTTTTGAACGACCTGCTTGTTCAATGCATGTTTTCCAGCACATGTAAAGAGGCCACAAGTGTAGCAAAATCTATAAAGTACTTGTATCTAGTGCAAGAAATGTAGTTTCCTTTTTGGGCTACTCTAAAGTCAGCTGACATGGAGTCGCACAGCTGACAAATTAACTGAAATGAATAATAATCCAATGAACACAAATGATGAAGACCTATCTGGCCAAAAACTGATTTAAAAATTTGAAGTTCTCCCAAACTATATTTTTAAATATTTCACTGTAATAAGGGTTTTACAGATATTATTTTACAGTGAGTAATTCTGGTCTAGTTTTTTTTATACTGAAATTTGAAATCAAGACATTTATTTGCTGTATATTTTGATCTCTGTTTTACTTAAAAAAAAAAAAAACTTTGATATTATTTTCAGACAAAAAATTTTTGCTTTTTATAAAATAATTTCCCATTAATTGGTAATTTCTAATTTAGCCAACAGATGCCAGCTGCTCATTGTCATCAAATACACAAAATAAAGAAAATTTTTGTTTTAACTGTTACAAATATATATATATATTTTAATCTTCTAAAATAAATGTCATAAACTACTAAAACAGTGACAGCAAAATCTAATGACAATCACCAATCTCTGCATTGGAATCTATTAATATCAGTGTTTCTGTAAATAAAGATTACAGAACTTGGATCTGAAGGAGGAATAGACCATAATAACTCAGTATAGAAATAATGTAACTTTTCATGAGGGATTTACTCACTCTGGATGAAATTAATTTGACACGTCAAATCACTTCCTTAAACTTTTGTCAGGAGTCATTTGAGAATTACAGGTACATTGGGAAAAGTGAGGGGAAGAAATGAATTGGTGTGTTTATTTAAAATTCAAAGAAAGGAGAGAGATGAAGTAAGAGTAAAACATAAATAAATAAGTGGATTTGCATAAAGGCACATTGAAAAAATATGTCATTTACAATAATACTATGCAATATATAATAATAATGATAATAAAAAGATAAAATAAACACACAACAAAAATATAAGAAATCAGTAGATAAGTAAATTAAAGTTAAAAAGGAAGTTGGTAGAAACAGTTGAAGCACTTCAAAACATATCAAATTCTTCAAACATAGACACAAACACCAATCATCACCAATATTTTGTTCTTTTATTCAAAGAACTTCCTCAAGGCGTACATAAGAAGAAAAGAAAATATCTTTCTTCTCTAAAATCAACAAATGAACTAAATACAAATGTGAATAACAATAAAATCAAATAAATCATCCACAATCCAAACGTGAATAACAATAAAATCAAATCAAACAAACAAAACAAAAACATCCAAGATCCAAACATGAATAACAAAAATAAACAATTTATAACAGTAGACTTAGGAGTTCAGTATCTTTTTCAATTTTGTATCATTGCTCATAAATTTTGTGAAAATACCAAATGAGATTTCATTTACTTTCAAAGATTTTTCCTTATTAATACAATTGCTCCAATTTATAAAACATGATTCAAGAAGTAATCTTTCAGATTCATCTTCAGATTCATATAAAATATTGACTAAGGGGTCTGGATTGTGGTTAGACATCAGGCAATGGTCTGTCCAATCAGAAATACCTTTTTTGTTACCTCTATAAGCTCTTAAGTGCTCTTGAACCCGTACTAACAATACAAATCGCTTTACAATTCCTGCATTTTAAAACATAAATAACTCCCATTTTATGTAAATCATCAAAATCCTTGTTTCCAATCATTTTCTTAAACAATCTATTACCCTTGTAATAAATAATTTTAACCCTATTCTCATTACACACATCTTTTTTATTGTTATCTAAATTTGTACCAATTGGTAATTTTAAGTACTTGTAACTATGATTAACATCTTTAACATTCTCCATCAATATATTGTTCTTATTCTTAAAAAAATTATTAAAAGTAGAATTAATAAATTTCTCTGGATACTCATTTATTAATAATTTTCCTTTTAAATCTTTAATTTTATTCTTCCATAAATTACGATCCTCCGTGTAATCTGTGATTCTTTTCAAGTTATTAAAAATAATAGCCCTTTTAGAGGATAATGTGATTTGAAGTAAAATTTAACATATGTTTACTTTGAAATATCTTGTTATAATGTTCATAAGTTAACACATTATTTTCATTTTTAACTAATATATCTAAAAATGGAAGCTTTCCATTATCTTCTTTCTCAAATGTAAAAAACAAATCCTTATGATATGAGTTAATATGTGAAATTTTTTTTTTTTGAAAACTACCTATCTGTCCCATACCACAGAATTCATATGTCATCAACATATCTTAAATATAAGAATTTTACTTTGTTCCAGTTTAATATATAATTACATTCAACCCAATTAAGATAAATGTTACAGATAGTCCCAAAAATGGGACTACCCATAGGAAAACCTTTAGCTTGTATATAATATTTACCATCATATTAAAATATTTGTTATCACATTACATATTCAATGATTTCATTACATCATTAGTACATTTCTCTTCAACTACTCTAAGAGCATCTTGAATAGGAATATTCGTATACATTGCTGTAATATCCATAGAATATAATTTAACTTTTTTCTTTGAAACCAATAAATCTTCTTTGTAATTTTTAAGAACATTAATTAAATTAGAAGTATTCTTAATTACAATTTCTGTAAGATTGAATTCAAAAACTTCCCTAACCCTTGTAAAAGGGACCCAAATGAATTTATCACTGGTCTAAGAGGAAAACCGTCTTTATGTGTCTTAACCTTGGATTCAAAAGATGGAGTCTTTGTCATACATTTACAGATATCATTATATTGAAAGAAATTCAAAATCTTATCTCTTTTCATTTTTTGTATTTCAAGTTTTGCTTTCTTATACAACTTATATGTGGGATTGTCTTGAATAATCAAAAGATCTTCCGTTCCCAGCATGTCTAAAGATTTCTTTTTGTAAATATCAGAATCTAATATAACAATTTTACTATCTTTATCTGCTTTATTAATTACTAATTGATCATCTGATAGTAATTTATAAATATTATCAATATCCCTAGTAAGATATATTAGGCATAGAATTATAATTGTAGTCCATACGGCTAAATATTTGATATAAAGCTTCCTTTTTGTTATTAAACAAACATGATTTTTTCTCAATCTCTGTAATAATTTTTATTACATTATATCCTTTACTCACAGTAAAGTCAAATCATTTATTTAAGGAAATAATATCACCCATCTTAAGTTCCTTTTTACTGAGATTCACTACATAGTCTAAATCTTTGCAATACTTATTAAATTTAAAATTGTCACTTTCTTTCAACATCCTATAAAATTCTGAATCCTTCTTAGTGTTTAAACATTTTCTTTCCTTCTTGTATTTATACCAATCCATTTTTATGATATCTTCATAAACTTTTATAGGAAGGGAGACTTTCAGACTCCTATTGAAATATAATTCCTTACCTTGTAAAGTCTTAATTTGTCTTCTGCAAAATTCTATTTGATTCTTCATTAAGCACCATTTGAAATCTGAGATAAAATTCCTAGCCTTATAATTATCAATGGCCATTTTAACTCATTGATCGGTCTTGATCAATAAGTTACACCTCTGGCTTTTTATCAAAAACTCCTCATGAGTTTCCCAAATCGCTAACTTCTATACACATTTCCTATGATTCCTGAAACAGGTGTAAATATGCTGACCAAAACCTGACCCCACAATCCAGACCCCTTAGTCAAAATTTTATATGAATCTCAAGATGAATCTGAAAGATTACTTCTTGAATCATGTTTTATAAATTGGAGTAATTGTATTAATAAAGAAAAATCTTTGAAAGTAAACCAAATCTCATTTGGTATTTTCACGAAATTTATGAGCAATAATACAAAATTGAAAGAGATACTGAACTCGTTGTAAGTCAATTGTTATAAATTATTTATTTTTGTTATTTTTGTTTTTCACGTTTGGATCGTGGATGAATTGTTTGATTTTATTGTTATTCACATTTGTATTTAGTTCATTTGTTGATTTTAGAGAAGAAAGATGTTTTCTTTTCTTCTTATGTACACCTTGAGGAAGTTCTTTGAATAAAAGAACGAAATATTGGTGATGTTTAGTGTTTGTGTCTATGTTTGAAGAATTTGATATGTTTTGAAGACTTTGTTTTTGGAGTTGAAGCACTTGTGGAAGATGCATTGCAAGGTTTCCATTTGTAACCATGAATCGTGCCTATGCTATTAATGTGCTTTTATTTCCTCTTCAAGGTCTGATAAATGTGATCACTCAGGAAGATTTGATAAATTAGGGCCCTCAGGAAGAAATTACCCAAATGTTCATATGTTGGGATGTGCAGACAGTTCATGGATAGAGAGTTCACGTCCATTGGTTTTCTGTATACAGAGAAATCTAGCAGTTTGGTTTGTTTTTGATGCAGGTGTCAAAAAATGCCATTTCTCAAGTCATTTCTTCTGCTTCTGTAGTGGGCTTTATTGAATTTCTTCAGTGCTTCAACCATTTCCGCAATTCCCAAATCCAACTTCACAAATCTAAACCATTTCCATATGTCTCCATCACAAAATCCAATTAAGCATCAAAATACAACCCAATTTTCTTAACATTTTCATGTATCACAAACCGGTGATTCATTCTACTTTCTTGGAATAAAAAAGAAGAATTTCAGCACTCATCTTGGGCAAGACAAGAAGATAATGTTAGGCTGAAAAGAGAAAACACAGCTCTTTCCCACCACAAAATAGACTTGGCACAATCTATTATGGCTAAATTAGTAAGGTCATCCAATCAACTCAAAGACTTCTTCCCAGAGCATCAGTTTTGATGAGCACTGGATTCTGAAAACACCAAACATACTAAACAGAGACAGAAGGTTTCTTAACCACATTTGGATGACATATTGGCTTCATTATCAATGCATTCCCATCATCCCAACATTTATAAAAGATTTTTTTTCTTTCTTTCCTCCAATCCTTTTCTTTCCTTTCCACTAGCGTAACTCCAATATTTATTCTTTAAATTAAGTTTGGCACTATTTTTTTTTTTTTTTATCCTCTTATTTCATCTCTCACTCTCTCTCTCTATTTTAGACAAACATAACAATTCATTTCTCCATCTCCCTTTTTAACTTGCCCATTCTCCAATCCTCCAAGCAATTAAAAATATGTCCAGAAGCGTTGGTCCTGCTTATGTCCTGTACTGTTCCCTATCCCATTATTTCAGAATGCTTACAATGTCTTAGACAAGAACGCCACAAAACCGTCTGCTTCAAAATATTGGCTTTGGTAAAAATAACAGCACAGAAGTTCATGTAATTTTCAAAAGTCCCCTGACAAAGGCTCAAGGAACAGAGCAAATATTGAATTAATTTCACCAGGAGTGGGAAAATCCCTCATGAAAAGTTACATTATTTGAATCCTCAAATATAAAGATCACAAATGTGTTCACCGTGTGATTTTTTGTTTTGAGGATTTTTTTTTTTTTTGCTTTGAAGATTGATTACACATCAGATACTAATTAAATACTAAGATTAATTAACTAATGTTACCTCTTATTTGGAAATGGTTTTATATGTTAATTCTTTTCAGATATTTAAATAATTAAAACTGAAAACATACCTTCAAACCAAAGTTCTTTAAAATTCAAAGCACTTTCTTATATTTCACTGCAAACATGATCCATGCAGACATCACTCTTTCGGGATAAGTAAAAATTCGCACTCGAACAGCATGGCGGACAGCATCCCCTCGGCACCTTAATATATCCTGGCAAATGGTTGATCTATTAAGATGAGAACAAAATACTAATAAACATTATAGAAATATCTAAAGTACTGGTGTGAAGAAAATGTCAAACACTCCAATGCCAGGTACAATTACTGATTTTATAAAAAATATATAAAGTCAAAAAGCATTTATGCAATTTTTCCAGATAGACAATTTATCATAATTTCAATTCAATTCAGTAAGTATTAATTTCAAGGACTTTATATGATTAAAACTTTTATACATACATGGTGGTTTTTAAAGGTCAACAGACATTAATGACAGGTTCTACAAAGACAAATCTGTAAAAAATGTCCAATAAACATTGAGTCAGAAATGCATCATTTTCTAAATATCGATAGTGAACATAAGGACTATTTGATGAAGCGGAAGGTGAACAATGTGTTCTGTAACTTTTTTGTTTGTTACAACATACAGCCTGCATCACTACTCATGGTGAATTGCATGAGGGTATTTACTGTTATAAGTTTTTACCAAAGTTTATTGTGAATGTGATTGAAATGTGTTATTAAAAATCCAAAGAAAAAATTGCTTTCTTTCGGTTTTTTTTTCATATGTACATAGTTGCATAGTGGGCCCGGTAGCCGAGTGGTCAGGGCGCTTGGCTGCGGGTTGGAGGTGGGGGTTTGAGTCCCGGCCTTGGCGGAGGGCAAGGATTTTTCCACGCTCCTTTCACCTCCAAACAGGTCCTAGGGTCTACCCAGCCCTCTGTGGAATGGGTACCAGGTTTCTTTCCCGGGAGTTAAAGGCGGGCGGGCGTCGGGCTGACCACCTGACCTCAACTTCGTCCCGTTGGTTACGAAATGCTGGGAGCCTGACCTCCCACGCCTCAAAGGCCTGTCCAGGCCTGTAGAGGGACACTTTTAAACATAGTTGCATAACTGCTAGCAATATGAGTTTGTATTCGTTTTTCGAAATGGCAGACATGCATTTGATGTATGGACTGACTCATGCAATGGACATGTCAGCTATACCAAAAAGAACATTTCTCAGACAGGTACACATCTCACCACCTAATATTTATTGCCATAGATTGATGTCTCAGAGAAAGGGGCAAATTTGAGCCAAAGATGAACAGTGGAAGGCCTAAAAGCATTGCGGCACCCAGAAGAGAACACTTGATCAAGGAATTACTAGGACAACAGTGGGAACTGAAGGGATTTCGCATACAGTGGTTTGGAAGGTACTTCATGAGTAGCTATTATACCCCTATCATCTTCAATGTATCCAAATTATTTTCAATGCCACAGATTTTCCTTTAAGGCTGCAGTTCTGTTATTGGTTTCCTGCTTACCAAGTGGATATTATTAACTTTGAATCTGTAATTTTATTTACTGATAAAACTTCATTTTCCCAAAATGGAATTATGAATTAATATACATTTATGAGCACAGGTAATCCCATATGCATTCGTTCAAAGAAAAGATCAACAGCAGTTTACTTTAAATATGTAGGCTAGTGATAGGATAATTAGTGCCTACTTCCTCTGTTCTCCTTTAAATGGTGAAGTGTACCTTGATTTCCTTCAAAGACACCCGTCTGAGTGTTGGAAGACATTAATCTTGAAACAAGAAGGCTAATATGGTTCTTGCATGACAGAATCCCAGCCCATTTTCAAAATGAAGTTCGTGCTAACCTCAACTATCATTTTCCACAATGATGGATTTGTCAAGGTGGTCCTGTTACGTGGACTGCAAGCTCCTCAGATTTAATCCTCTGGATTTTTATTTTGATAAAAAACATTGTTTTTCAATTGGACATGTGTTTGATTGCACAGCTGGAATAGAGGATAGACAACAGTTTTCAGCTAATTTGGAACACAACAGAATTTGTCAGTGGATTAAATATTCACTATCACTACAGTGTGTCCGGGAAGTTCCCGTACCCCATCATTGATAATCATATTTTAAGAAAATATTTACACATTAAGTGTCCAAAGCATTTGTGCGTTCGCTATCCTGCTGTACAAGTTCATATGCCCCCACATCCTACTTGACATGTTTTGGAGCATGTCTGGTGTGATGGTTCAAAATGCATCCTGAACTGCAGTGCACAATTCTTCATTTGTAGCATAATGACATTCAGACATGTAGGCCTTGATGATTCCCTGCAATGAGTTATCAGGCATCGTGAGGTCAGGACTTCGTGGTGGCCATTTCAATGGAGCTGGTGATGCTGGAGTACCGCGACCAATCCAGCGCCTTGGAAAATGTTCATTAAGACACCCATGCACGGTAAGTGTGAAGTCAGCAGATGCCCCGTCCTGCTGTAGCCATACACATTCCATGATACCCGAGTCTTCAAGCTGTGGGATTAACCATGTTTCTAACATGTGTAAAAATGTTTTGCGATTAACAAGACAGCACCTTTGCACAGGACACTGCATTACGGAATTGTGCTAACAAAGCACGGCATGCTGTTACGTATTGATCCCAGTCTCCATCTGATAACTCGTTGATGAACTTTGAGTGAAACAATCTGACTTTACACACGAAACCTGCATTCTAGTGTCAACAATTGAAATAACATTCAATACTTACATTTACATTTATTCAATATTTACATTTATTACTACATAACAGGGGGGTATGGGAACTTTCTGGGCACATTATATATTGAGGCACATGATGGACATTTTAAATATTTACTTTGATTTACCTGTTGTTAGTAGAGGCTTATTTCTGTATCAGTTGTTAGCTGTTTGTACACTGTTATGTTCATTCATGTGCAATAAAAATTAAGAATCTTTTTTCTTTGTAATTTTTACAGTATCTTTACTGTACACATCGATTTCATACAGTATTATACGTGCATTAGTATATCATACATCTAATGTAATAATGAATACTAATTCAAACAATGCATTTCCAATCCTATGTTTATTGGACATTTTCTACCGATTCCTCCCATTTGTAGAACTTGTCCCTTTATTAAAATCCCTTTATAAAAAATTACACATGCTAAGAGACAATTATTTGTAATAGGATTTTAACTTCTAGATATTATGAATACTACAAATTTTTGTCATCCCACATTGATAGTTTTTATTATTTATATTCAATATAAATCTGAATTATTTTTATTATTTATTTCAAAATCATCTTTTTATAGGAAATATATCTACAACTTAGAACAAGAAAGTATGGAAGTAAAAAATTCTGGTTAAATGATGAATAAAATCTTTGTAGATTAGGATGAAATCAAAGGAAACGTAGTTCCATGTATTTGTTGACTGTAAAGAGTTAAAACAAGAAAAAACAAATATTAAAAATAGAAAATATTAAGGATAAGGAAAAAAGATGGTTAAATTTACTGAATCCAAATAAAATAAACATAAAATTATGTAGATTTACTTTGTCTTTTATTAAAAAAAAAAAATATGTATATAATTTTGAATTTTCTTAAAAATATTTAAGCTTTAAATAAAATTGGACTTGTGAATTAATATCCGAAATGTTTGTTGGTTATAAATATTTATTTCATAAAATAGAGTAATTTAAGTTATATTGTTTATGTACAATGCAATTTAAATTAATGCACCTTATCCTTATAAAAGGCTAAATGTCTAGACAAGTAATAACAATTTGATTATTATTATTGTTATTATTATTATTAGCTAAATTTATAGAATTCTACAGAGTAAAATATGTTGCCAAAATATTTTGCCCCCCTAGAAAAATTTCTGTGGATGCCTATGATAGTATAAGCAAATAAAAAAAGGATTGGAAAGTGAGTCCACTACTTTCTTGAAACTTCTCTAAGGGAAGTAGTCAATGGAGTAACAAAAGATTACCAAATTAATTTTCAAGGGATAAACCAAAGTTAAGATGGATGGATGGTGTTGCAATGGACCTGTTGTTGTCAAAAGGTTAAAAAGTTAGAGTATATAATGGGAAGAGTTGGAAGCAAATGGTTGATTTGTAGTGCAGCTAAGAAAATACACATAAATCATATAAATTTTGACTAATACAAAACATCAATATCTTTGTCTATCACACCATTGTCTACCATACTGATGAAAAATTGCTTCCCACAAGCCTCTTTCAATACTCATTGCTGTTTTAATGTCATTAACATGTTATTAATTTACCTTTTCATTCTTTGTTTTATCATTTACATTTATATCCTTTTAAAAACATTTTGCTCTCTTATCATCTGCTCATAATTTCTTATAATTTCAAAAAAGGCTACTACATTAATTCAGATAACAGTCATTTTATCTGGAATGTATCACTTGAAAAATCTTCCCAAAACTATCATAATCATCACAGAATTTAATAAAAACATACAATGCACAAATATTTTACCTTAGACTGGCAGCAAATATTCGTCTTGCATAATTATGACCAAATCTTATTGGAAATCCCTTAAATGTGTGTCCATTTGGAACAGCTCTCCTGATACCTTGTTGAAATTCCTCAATATCTGCTGCAATTCCTAAAAGTTTTCAATTCAAACAATTTACTTAAAAAAATAAATAATAATAAAAAAAAATTCTGAAAACTTCTAACATGGAAAATAGTGTAAAATAGAAAATGGATATTGAAGCAAGTGTGTACATGTCTATTTTGAAGTTTTATAGACCATGCAGGTCTTTACCTAAGTTATCTTATCAGGGAAGATGAGTCTAGGCAGAATTCAAATAAGTTCATGATTTCATTTATTTTGTTCTTATCATTCTTCAGCTGCAGGAGGTAGTTGAAAGGTTTGAGGTAATTTCAATTAATATCAAACAAAATACAATGAAAAATTGCCTTGGGATCTATTATTGTAAAATAGTGTTTTTTTTATTTTATTTTTTTTTTTTTTTTGGCATTTATAAAATTGTAAATATTATAAGTCAAATCATTTTATTCACCTGTCCATCAATGCTACAACTCCAGAACAACGGATGAATTTTGATGAAATTTGATGTAGGAGATCTCTACTAAAAGTCAACAAATCATTCAAAATCTTATAACATTATCACAATGCAAATAATGTAATATAGCAACAGGTCTGTGGATTGTAAAAATGCAAAGAATGCATTACATAACTTGGAAAAATATCCCTTCCATAATTATTTAAAGTAAAATAATCATTTACACATACCGATATATCTTTTGAATCATTCATATTTTCTTCAACATAACAATAAGTATTGGTAAGAGGCATTTAATTGATTCAGTAAGATAGGTAGTTATGAATGAACAACTCTCAGCTATTTCCAAGTGGAGATAGGACTTTTTCTGGGTAAATTTTTCTTCTAATGTGGCAATGAAAGCTGCTCAGGCTGTTATCCTCAAGTACCATATTTCATCATTCTAGTACTGATGCTACACTCCTCACCCTCTTCAAATCATCCTCTCACAAAATTAAAGAACAAACCAAATTCTACGGGTTCAAGTTTTGAAAAGTTAAGAATAGACTACAAATACAAATAATTAATATCAAATCTTAAGTTTTCATTAAAATTATTTCCTGCATTAGGAAATAATGTGAGCATAAAGTAAATGAATATTAATGCAACTAAACAAATTTTCTTTTCATATCCTAGAATATCATTTCAGAAACAAAATTTATTATTATTATTTTCTAATTTGGTCTGAATTCTGGGAATAAAAATGGGACATTTAAATTATAAGTAGGAATTCAATTACAAATTGAATCATTTTGATCGTAATAGTCTCATTATATTTTTTAATTAAAATGTATAGGAAAAGTACATTTACAAACCTAATTTCTTTTCTGCTTCATAAGCAGCCAAAGCAGGACTTAGCAAATATGATAAATGTTCATCCCACATAGTAGTCAAGCCAAGATCCTAAACAGAAGGGAATTACTATCAACAATGAAAGCATTCAAATTATGCTTTAGACAAGATAACAGTTAAATGAAAATTATAGTTCAACTGGATGTTTTCTTCAAGAGTAATCTTATCTAATTAAGTAATATTATGTATCAGACTTGTTTTTTCTTTCTAATTTGCACTTAGGAATATCCTCAATATCTTAAAAAAAAAAAAAAGTTGTTGAAAATACCTATAAACAGGAATGACTTAACATGCATGTATTAAAATAAAGAGAAAGTGAAAATAAATAAAATGCACTTACTTGCAAACATGAAAATAAAATAAAAAAGATGATAATAAACCTACAGTTTCAAAATACTCAGCATATTCTGAAACTATAGGTTTATTACCATCTTTTTTATTCTCTTTTCATGTTTGCAAGTAAGTGCGTTTTATTTATTTTCACTTTGTTTATGAAAATACCTATATTCCATAGAAGTGTTTATGAACAGTTTCTGAATGGCAAAACACAAAATGTATTTATATTTGAACTTTATTTCATACATTCTTTTGAAAGAAAAGTGATATTCAGTGTTAATTTATCAAAACGAATTATTAAAACATGACCAGTTAGAAATGGAATAATTGTAATTTGTACAATAAATGTAAACGTATTGAATTAGTAGACGTTCCTAGTTTGGATTAAGCTTTACATATAGTTTTTTTAGCTTTTGCAAACAAAACTTTCTAATAGGAGCATTTCTTTTTATTACTAGTAGTAGTTACTAAATTTATTATTATAAGAAAATACAAAGGATTTCAGAAAAGTTATTTCGAGTTGATACTTAACAGAGCACTATCTGCTATCATTCGGATTTTATTAAAATTGAAAGAATAGTAGAAAATAAAAACAGGAAATCTGTATTATAATAATTGATTGAGCATGTAAAGTCTTACTAGACCACTTATTTCTTCTCTGTTTGTTTCTATGTGTATGACTCTAAAATAGCTGGACAGACTTCCATAAAAATTAGTATATTGTTAACTTCTGGTCCAATTGCTTTACTTTTATCTCTTTCCCTCCCATCGTTAAAAAGTGATCTCTGAAATCATCCACTGAAACAGCTGGGCTGATTTCTTTAAAACTTGTACACTGCTTATTGGTGGTCCAACTTAAATTATTAGCCCAATCATTTTAATCATTAACATCCCCTCCCCATCCTCAAAATTGCCCCTTCAATAGTGCATGCTCTATCCCACTACACAATGGATAGCTGAGCATATACTTAGTAATAATCTTTGAGAAATACAATTATCTACAATTGTATACTACAGGAAAACTCTCACCATCAGATAAAACCAATCTCTGAATGCAAAAAACAAAATGTTAATTAAAACCAGTGTGAATTATTGCCTTTTTCAATTAACAATCACCATCTCCCCATTCTATTCCAAATGAATGTCAAACAAATCGTCCCAAGGACAAGATCAACTTTTGTCATTTCTGTGAAATCCAGAAAATATCAAATGTGTTAGGATGAGAGAAAATTTATGAATGAAAAACACTCATGGAAAACCAGCAATGAATCAATTATGCAAATTAGAGCAATTAATAGTAAGGCAGTTTTTTTTAGGATTTGCGGCACAACAGATTTTTAAGCTATTTTTTTTGTTTTTTTTTTTTAACTTTTTACTTCACAGATGCCACCAGCAAAGAAGATATGCTCCAAGTGTGGAGTCCAGGGAGCGGAATCGGTGTCGAAATCATCAACTGCGTTTCTGGATGCCCCCATTAATTGGATTCAATCGATCATCGATCCTGCTTCTGACGTTATTCACAGCCACAAGAAGCATTTTCTGTGGAAGTCCTACCATGTCGTCGTCCAAATGAAAGAGAAGAATAAAGAGGACATCAAGAGCCCCCCTCGTAAGATGTCTAAAGACAACAACTCGTCCCGCAGCGACGACAGCGACGAACACTTTGTTCTCGATGATATGAAAGTGTCGAACATCATTCTCTCAGTCCCATCATCGGCCAAAAGTAACTTAAAGTGTCTTCTCTGTTCATCGAAGAAAAACTTGGTTGACATCTCACCTGCTGCATGAGCACAAGTTTGGGCCACAAAAGGCATCGTTATTCAAGATCGTGTCCATGTCTGTTCTGAAATCGGAAAACACATCAACGATGACACCCGATTCACCAAAATGGCCCTCAAGCAAATCGTTTCGTTACACAAAGAGACCACAATGGAGGAGAAACAGTGGGTCAAGTTCCTCAAATCACTTTGATTGTCGCCAGACGGAGGATCGAAAGATTTTAACAATATGAAGACTCTTTCGTCAGAGGCGTGCAAGAATTTGACTGGTCTGGAGAAGGACGAGTTCCAGAAGATCGTGGAGATGGTGCCTCACCTTCATAATGGAGGGTGAACCAAGGAAATGGCTCTCGCAGTATACATGCACAAGATGCGATTTGGGGCCTCGTACTCGATCATCAGAGACCTTTGGTCTGGCAACAGGGGATCAGGCCAGAAGTTACCAGAGCCGTTTCTAGGTGTTCTGCCATCCCCAGGCGAGAACTGAAAAATGCCGCCCCCTCCCCACCCTTATTGACACTACTCAATACAACCGACACTTGAGAATGACCTACGAGACAAAAATGTCCTTGTGCACAGGGCGCAAGAGGGAGGGATGTATCAAGTCGCCTCTTTCCAGAATTCTTTGTTTAATAATTAATAATTTCGCTGTTTGATATATATATATATATATATATATATATATATATATATATATAAAATTAATTTTTTCCGTCCTTCGGTCACCCTAAAATCTTGCTGCCATAGGCGGCCGCCTAGTCTTGCCTAATGGTAGAAACGGCCCTGGAAGTTACTGCAATGAAGTGTGAGATGCACTCAAGAAGGATATTCACCAGTTCGCTTCTCCTCAAAATATAGCATCTAATGATATCCTCAATCATACTTCTGATGTGGTCAAAGCACTGTTTGACAGTATATTTGACCTCACTGGGTGTAAGAAAATTCAATATGTGATCGCTGATGGCACGGACGCCTATATTCAAAACAGTGGGGATCACGCAAAGCAGTGACGGGATTTCAGTGGACAAAAGAAGCGATATCTTCGAAAGCCTTTTTTTATTTGCACCACTGATGGATTCCTTATTCGAGCCTCGGGTCTCTTCAATGCCTCACAGAATGATGCCTCAGTATTACTGAAGATCCTTGATGAAGATAAAGATTTGCGATGCTTCTAGAGCCTGACAATGACAGTGTCACGATGTGGATTCTTGACCGTGGCTTCCGTGACGCGGTTGAACCTCTTCAAAATCGAGGATACCTTGTCTTCACACCAGATCTTGAAACGAAAGTGAAACAGATTCCAGCCCGTCATGCGAATTTATCCCTATTCGTGACGAAAGTTCGCCAGGTGATAGAAAAGGTCAATGGCGTTCTCAGGATGAAGTGGCGTTACATTCGAGACACAATTTCTAACAAGAGTATTGTCTACCTGAACGATGATTTCATGAGCCTCTGCTCCTTATATAACATCATATTCAAGCCTCTGCTCCTTATATAACATCATATTCAAGCCTCTGCTCACTGATAGTGATGACTGGGAGGTGATCACGGAAGAGATGAAGAGACATCTGGATGACCCCAATGAATTCGCCGAATACGCCGCAACTTTTGACTTGAAAAGAGCTAGAGTTTTCAACACTGTTCGAGCCAAAGAGGTGGTCGGCTTTCCAGCTCTTTCTGCCCATGATGTGAGACTTTTGGTTGGCGGAATATTTGCGATCAAAGTTGGCGCACATTACTTGGGAGAGCACGTCCACCAGAATGATGGAGACTTTCTGGTTGCTGTCCCACGGAATCCCCAAGAACTTGATGTCAACTTCATCCGGGTGCAGATTCCGTTACGTCATGTGAATCGCCAGAAATACCTGGTCTACATTTCCTTCAACCCTGAAGAAGATGGAATTCGTGCAATAACAGGATGGCGATGCCAATAACGTGTCGGGCTCTGAAGATTGGGTTGTTGCACCCCTGTTGCAGTCGTGTTGCTATACTTGGGGTACCAGCTTCATGAGGGCCACATAAATGATGATGATGATGAAGATGACAGTCTGGATATCGTTGATGAGTCTGACGATGAAGAATATGGTGGGGTAATGATGATGACGATGACAACGACGCAGATGATGATGAATGAATCCCGGAGGCAGAATGTTTTTTATCCTTCTGCAACGATTGATGCTAAGACCAAAAACTTTCTGCGGGTGCAGGCATTTTTTTCGTTTATGTCCCACAAAAAACATTCATTCTATACCAGGGATGGGCAGACTTTTGTAAGGTAAGGGCTACCTCAAGTATACTCCAAATGGTGCGATCACCTTAAGCCTATCCTCAACCAAAAAAAAAAAAAAAAACGGAATTGCCAAACCGACAACCAAAAAAAAACCCCGGGATCTCCAAATCCACGACCGTGATCGCGATCGACGTCTTGCCCACCCCTGTTCTATACGATATCTTTCTGCAGCCCTCATTTTCGTTCTGCGACAATGTCGCGTCGTCGCTTGGTATTCTGCTTCTGGGGAATGAATTAATCTTTGATTCCTTTCATGATATTTTCAATTTGATTAATTTTTGTTCAATGAATTTCTCAATGTTGATGTTTAATGATTTTCTCAATTTAATGAACCAATAACATTATAATCAAGACTAATATTTTTTTTTTTTTTTACAAATAAACACTATAATCTTGAAGCAAAATACAAAAAAGTGGCTTTGCCTTGACTTAAATGGTTGTTCTAATTCCTTTTTCTAATGAAATTGTTGTTTCACTTCTCAATTTAAGCACCGAAACGGTTGTTTTAGTTTCCAATTTAATTGGGGTATTTCCCCTCAATTAATATGTTAATAATACAGTAGACATTGCAATCACACTATCACACAAAATATTGTGATTTCGACTTACTTTCTTTACTTATTCCCCCCGAAATACCATGCCCCTCTTTTATCTCTTATCCCTGTGGAAGCCCCTCCCTAGGGGGTTTATTTCCCCCTAATGATGTCAAAAATCAAGACTTTAAAACATTGACTTCAAAGTTAAAAATTCATTTGACAAATATACTAACTTAGGAAAACGCTACAAACTTCAAACTTGGCATGCATATATACCTCAATATATACCATTATACCATGTATAAACCTAAGAGATACCTACCCCAAAATCGTGACTTATGGGCCCATAACCAGTTGGCTATGTCCAGGTCACATGGTTCTGGGGTAGTTGGAGGGTCATGTGGCATACTGTTAGAACTAGTATCTCAAGGGCAGATAAATGCAACAAAAACCAGAGCTCTACCTACTACGATGGTCGAGCAATTTGCAATCACAGTTGTAACTTGACATGGGCATTATCTATGAAATGGTAAGAGCTGGAAAGGTGGGCCCATAGACATTATTCCTTATTAAGATCCCCTTAATCTATTTCTGACCTCAAATGGATCACTTTCACTATTAGGCCATGTCCCTACGCAGGCTTTCGGTTTCTCTTTCTCCTACATCTCAATCTCTTGATTCTATCCAAATATCACTCAAGCACAAAATGATAACTTAAATTAGTAAAATTAATGTTTCGTTGAGAATACCAGCTATGTAAGTATATCTGTTGCAAGAATTATAAATTTAATCTAAGTACATCAAAGGTTGGGAGGGGATAAATACTCTTGTAACATTAATTTGTTTGGAGCCTTAGAAATAGATACAGGATTGACCAGTGATGTATTAAACAAAAAGTCATATCTTTTAGCCAACAAAATAGTAATAATAAGTAAAGGACTCTATTTTGCTTCCTTTCCACAATGCAACTGTGGCCATTGCCTTGAGTCATCCACCTGCTACTGGCTTAGTGGCATTTTATTTTATTTTTATTTTTATTTGTGTGTTTCAAAAAATGTTTGGAACTGACTTCAAAATGAGCTATTATTATTTTTATGAAGCTCAAGCAAGAGATGGTGTCTTTTTATCAGAGATAGTATGTACAGAACATAAATTTTACTAATCCAAACAAAACTTAAAATGTTTTACTTACTGTTCTAAATTCATTGGTGAGAGCTTGGAGTTCTAGTTCCAAATCATTGCTAGCAAGAAGAGGATCTAGAGAATTAGGAAGTAAAGGCACTGCCTGAACCCATGGAAAAATTGCTTTGTCTCTCACAGAGGTTATGCTGTCTGATGCCATCACCTTCCACAAACTTTCATTTGACAGATCAAACTTGCAAGTGAAAAGGGAGTCAGTAGGCTATTGAAAATAAAAGGAGATTATTATTATTATTATTATTATTATTATTATTATTATTATTATACTGTAACCTTCAGAGCCTAATTTTGTAAAAAAAATATTAAAAATGGGAAATGTCCTATTTGACTCTGAGGTTACTTTTAAAAGTTGTAGATCTCATATCGTTTTTTTTATATATTTTTTTGTTTTTTACTTTGTCCATTTGTATTTTAATATTGATTTGTGGAATTCGGTAAGCAGGAAATACTTATGATATTAAGTGAACAGCTAAAGGTCTAACTAAATCTCCTTTTAACTACTCTGATCCCCAAAGAACAAAGAAACTTTTGGAAATTTCCAGAAATGAGGAGATTGACTAGTACCTGCCTGGGAAGGGTATTTATAGAGGTGGTTTTGAGTTGATAGCTCTCTCAATCAACTGATGGGGAATAAGAAAGACCGTTGACATTATAGGCTCGCAAGCGGTCCCTGACTAGACTGTTAGCCTGCAGGTGATGTTGGTTCCCGCCGGAGACTCTGGGAAGGACCCCTAAAAATTCCCGCATTGAGAATATCTAAACCATCACATTGGCAGAAAACAGTTGAAGTGCAAGGAGAAGCAATGCCAATGAGAGCAAATGCCTGAACTATAAACCCAGGTAAAAAGATAAAAGAAAAAAATGGACAAAGGGAAAGAATTTTTTTTTTTCAATAATGTAAATTATTGTAATTAGAAAGTTACACATTTTTATTAAGGTTTTCTCTTATTATATCGTTATTCATGAAGTAGTTTCAATTTCTTTTCTAGTAAAATTTTAGTTATTATCCTTTTGCTAAAAATTTCCTAGTATTTTATTTATCAAAGGCTTCCGTATTTCTATTAAACACCATAAGTTACAATATTATAATATTCTTATTTTTGCAATTTCCTGAAACAGATCTTAATATTGAGAGATCAACATGAATTTTAATAGTGAATATTTTAAAATCAATATAAATTACAATTATATAAAGAAGGTTACATACTGAATTAACTTGAATCACATAGCTGTCACTTAATATCTGAATTCGTCAGTGATCACAAATATATGCATGTTCAATTATGTATATCTGTTATCCAGAGTACTCTGCATTTATTTAATAAACAAAGTTACAAAATCATAACATTTATGCACACCTAACAGCAAAGGCAACAGCATCTAACATAATAAATTACTCCATTAACTAAAAAAATGAACGTCCTTACATTAAGCCCATTAAGATATATGATTAATGGTATGTTTGTATCTTAAGCAATTTAGCAACGTTAGTGGTCATTTTCAATATTTAATTCTTATAGGAAAGTATTTTAAAATTTCAGATTTACTTAATTTAGGAATGAAATTTCCAAAGGAAATTTTAAATGGTTACATAAAAGCCAATTACCTGAGAATTTGCATAAAAGACTCTATGATTGAACAAGCATCCAATTTTAGTATAAGGATATTTTGGCTTTGGTTGTGATATTATTGGAGGATCATTAGGATTGATTCGCTCATGGACATATCTACAAAAGGGAAAAAAAAATACGGTTGCATTACTTTCCTTATAGATATATATTCCAGGAAGCTTCATCTCAGAACAGTGGCCGATTTCTGTTTACAATTGAAAAAACAAGAGGGAGATATCAATGTTAAAAAAAGAACTTTATCAAAATACGGGTGAATTTAGATTTAAAATGATAAAGTATTTGTTTGATGGAGTACCAAAATATATATTAAGGAAGTATCATTTATCTTGAATATCTTCTAGAAGTAGAAAATAAAGATGCATCACGACATGGAAATATTGATTAGTAGCTCTAGAAATCTTTATGTAATTACCAATATTTTTTCAAGGATTTTTTTAAGTAATGATCAAACATTTTCATGGCCTCGAAAATTCAAAATGAAAATTAAACACTGTCAAGCACCTTATAAATCCTGTTTACTTTCACCTTATAAATCCTGTTTGTTTTCTGATTTAATCCAAATGCAAGTTTTGCAACTGATTTCTGTGAAATAAAACTGCAAATATTAAAATGAAAAGAAAAAACAAAAGGAATTTCATACCTAGTAGCTTTCACGGGATCCCAAAAAACAGTTAGGCCTTTGTAACCTAAAGTAACAACCCAAGCATATGGCTCACTTTTACCAACAATTCCAATACAAACATAAGCGTCCAGTTCAAATCCCAACAGTAAACTACATAAGAGTACAGCATGTTCTTCACAGTTCTGAAAGAAAATATTTTATCTTCAACGACCACTAAAATTGTATTCCTAAATTATTTGTTTTTTACAAAAACGCTAAGTTTATTTGACAATTTTTTTTTAAAAAAATATTATATAAAATGATATCCAGTAAACTATTACAAAGACTATTTTTACAAAATATTTCTCCCTATTATTAAAGTATTTAGGTTATTTTAAAACTATTATCTAAATTTACTTTAAGCAAAATACTACAAACACAATTAAGGTAAATGCTACATAGTATTGGGATGTATGTCCTTTGGCTGTGGTTCTGTTCATCAGCAAAGTTGTCTGCATTTTAGAGCTCTCTGAGGAAGCTGACAGATAATGAGGTTCTTAAGGTACTTTTAAGCATAAATAATTATGAAGCACCAGTGATTCTGAATAGTGTAGATTTTTTTGTAGCTCATTGCAGCATTTTATTAAATATTTCAAAACCAACATTACATTACATCAAATCATTATATTACATCTAATTGAAAAGGACTGAAATCACAGGACAAAAAATAACTTGCCCGAAAAATATATCTCAAAAAGTAATTCATAATTCTGTTGGGAAAAAAAAAAAAAAGACTTTTATTAAAGTTACTGCATTTATAGGTCTTCAAACAGAGTAAAGCATCAAATTGTACATCATTTATCATTATGCAGGAAACCTATGTTTGCCAGTCTTACTAAATTTTTAAATTATAAGTGCTATCATAGAAAAATTACGTGGTTAAAAATAATTAAAATATATTAAAAATATTACATAATTTCAGTGGGTATAGTGGTATAGCAGGTATAGTGGTAATTTCCATCACCAGCAGGATCACATTCTCCTCAAGAATTAGAGCTTATATAAATATAAATTTGCATAATAAGAATTTGCTAATGATCCATAAAATCCAAGAAGGGTCATTCCATGTCAGTTCAACCAGGCCATGACAACCACCATCTCAGATATTCATGAAACTTTTTTCCTCCCTAGGCAACATACTTTCTGAGATAAAAAAAAATGGTAAAGTTTTGAAGAATTGCATGTAAATGCTGTTTTCGAGGTTCTGTGTAAGGAGTGCCATGTTTAAGGAAAAAATTCATAGCTGTGTGCATAATCAATATATCACTGTGAAATTTTTACCACATGTCAATCAAAGTGTATAGATTTAAGAAAAAAATGTTGTATAAACATTTCTTTCCTCTGAGAGACACTAAAATTACATTAGTTTGGTTTATCAACAAATTTTTAAGTGTAAAACAATTGGCATTGAAAGTGAGCATTATGACCTGAGGCAGAGGAGATATTTGCACCCCCCCCCCCCCCCGCCCCTTTTTTAATTATACCTCCAAGTGTGGTCTAAAAGGCAGTGAAACAAAAACAAGTGGGATTTTAACTGCTAATATATGTATCTTAATTTATAAATTACAATACTGTAGCTAAGCATGGCTATTTTAAAACACATTTCATGTAGACACTATACATCATAATAGATTTGTACCTTCATAGGAAAAAATTTAAATAACACTCTTCTACAGCACTAAATACAATAGAGATTGAAAATGAGAATAAATTAAGTGCTTGAATAATTAATCAAATCTTACTTTTCATCTGTGATGTCATGTCTTACTGAAGAGTTTGGTGTACTGGCTTTGTACAAAATCAGCCTCCTTTTCAGGAAAGTAGTGCATCCTTCAAGAACCCTCTGTGATGGGAGGACCAACACAAGAAATAATGTTACACGCAGGAACACAGCAGATGTCTTGTTTTTTGTGGAGGCAAGTAAAATGATGGTGTAGGACCGTAAGAGTGCATGAATTTCACTTTTACATCACCTTCTTCTTCATGTTTTTAAAGTATTAATCCAAAAAAACCAGTGAAAAAAACACATTTAATGTATAAAGATCTGTGACATCTTGACTGCAAGCGGTTGCTCTTCAGAGAAATGGAAAACAGTGCTGAAATTTTCATCAGAACTGATTCTCTATTTTCCAATGGAATCTTCAGACAGGGAATGAAATGGTGGAAGCCACTTGTACCAGGAATTGTTTTTGCTTTGGAGAATCGGGCTTTTAGCTGCTGACATGTTTCTAAAAGCATTTCTTTTTTTATTATCCAGAGTTTTATGTTTTCAACTCTTGTCTTGCATAAATTGAGAACTTTTTCGGCTGAGTCAATTACATCACCAGTACACATTTGAAGGCTTGCTCTGGTAAGTAGACACTTCACTGTTCCACCTATGCCATCACAAGATTTTCCATGACTGGTTTCCAAAAATGTCCATGATGTTAAACTAAAGTCTTGGTTGTGGTGGCAAAGGTTGGTAAAGTTTTTGCAGTCCTTGTATTGCGCAGCACATTCACCATTGAAATAATGTACATTTCTTACAATTGGACATTTCTCTTCTAAATACTCTGTGATTATTTTTTTGTGTTTCATATACAACGACTACACCATGCTCCAAATTATCCAATAAGATGCACAAACTTCAGACAATTAGGTCTTTAGATGGCTCGACACAAGTATAGATTACTGCTAGGTGAAGAGAACAACTGTCACTTGTCCAGTGATGCCCTTGTGCTTCATCTTGAGTAGTTTTCACTGAAGTCTAGGAGAACAACAGCTGCATCAGGCTGAATGTTTGCTTTCATTTTCTTTCAGTAGTTTGCTTAGGATTTAGTTATGAACGAGTGAGGCACAAGTACTTCAAGTCTCTCCATTAAAATAGTTAAATATTCATCCAATGTCATTGTGAATTTAACCTGTTGTGTTCTGTCTATTTACATCAAAGAAATATGAAACATCATCTTCAGGTCCCACTCTTCAAATTTTCCAAATAGAAAGCTTTTCAAATTTTCACTTGATGGGCATTGAGAGCAGTGTCTCAGTCTCTACTATCTTTAGAAAAGACTAACTGATCAATCAGATCGTTGTTTGTCTCTTCTAGAGAACAAGTATGAAGCAGAAATGTCACATTTTGGTGGATAGTGCAGATTGCATATAGAATGTGTTCCAGAAGATCCTACTAGTACGCACCTTTTAGGATGCATCATACAGAATTTAAAGAGCCAATTTTAATGTGGGATACTTAAATTTAAAAGCAGAATACAGTTCATTCAAATTAGCAAGTAATAATCTTTTTTGTATGTGAACATTTTTGGAAATATTGATTTTAGCCTTTAGACCTGGCATGAAGTAGGACCAAACATCAACATTTGTATTGAAGGAATGTTGATTGAAATCTGAAGTTTTGCTTTTGCACCAAAAAACTGCTGAAAGATATACAACCAAATGCTAATGATAAGGATGTAATGGTAAATTTAATTAAAGCAAAACTCGAGTTCCAATCAGTGACTTTGCTATCCGTAAAGCAAGAGAACTTTTAAAAGACACAGGGTTAATGGCTTTAACTGAGGGAAAACACAAAGTGATAATACAGTTGAATTGGTGAAATTTTTTTTATCAAGACAATGAATACACTTGAATCATGCGAGGTCAAAAGGATAAGTCAATATTTCCGAAAATGTACACGTACAAAAAAGATTACAGTAGAGTCGCGGTAATCCGAGCCCCGGTAATCCGAGATTCCGTGTAACTCGAGGTGCAGCTGCATCCAAGTCAGTCAATATGAGTCTGTCTGCTACTGTGACCGGTTCGTGCTCATTTGTTTTGTTCAGTTCCAGTTATATTTTGTAAAAATGAATGGAAAGGCCAAGAAAAAGTTTGTTTCTATCAAAGAGAAACTAGAAGCATTGAGGAGAATTCATCAAGGCGACCCTACTACTTAAACGATGGCGTGACATCGCTGCTAAAAAGCGTTGCTCTAATGTGAAGCAGAAGACCTTGGACAGTTTTTTAAAGTTGTAAATGCTTATAGAGAGTCTTTTTATGTAACCGGGTAACATTGTTAATGTATCTGTAACTTTAATATCTATTATAAATTAAATTTGATTCGTTTTAGTAGAAAATTCCAGTTTTTTTTCTTTTTTCTGTGTAATCCGAGTTTTTTGTAATCCGAGGTACCATCAGCACCAATTACCTCGGATTACCGCGACTCTACTGTATCACTTGTCTGAAGATTCCACTGGAAGAAAGAGAATCAATTTTGATGAAAACTTCAGCACTATTTTCCATTTCTCTGGAGAGCAACCACCTGAGTCAAGATGCCACAGGTCTTTATAAAATCATTCATTCCATGTGTTTATGACGATCACCGGTTTTTTAGATTAGTACTTTCAAAACATGAAGAGGAAGGTGATGTAAAAGTGAAATTCATGCACCCTTAAAACCCTGCACCATCATTTCACTGGCCTCCACAAAATCAAGACATCTGCTACGTTCCTGTGTTAGTCCTCCCATCACAAAGGGCTCTGGAAAGATGTACTATTTCCCTGAAAACGAGGCTGATTTTCTACAAAGCCAGTACACCAAACTCTTCAATAAGACATGGCATTGCAGATGACAATGATGATTATAATGACTACATGATTAAACAGAAACTTTGTTTATTGGTGTGTCTTGGAGGTGCTAACAAGACAAAAAAAAATTAAAACTTATTTAATCGAACATTATAAAAGAGGCCATCTTACAACATGTAGCACCCTATTATCACTTACTTATTATTCTGACTAAATTAACAATGGATCTTTTTAATACAATGCTAAGGGAAACTTGTTTGTGGGGGAGAAATGCAGTTAAGAATCTAAGAGTATGCGCAGTGGAAAAATTATAGACTCAAAGATTCTATTCAGAAACAGAATAAATAATCAAACTAATTTATTTTTAACTAATAAATAATTCCGTTAGTCCATATCTAACCATTGTTAAAACTCAAGCATTATTTAATACGGAATAACATGAATAACATATCTTATGGTAACATCAACTGATATGGTCTTAAACATCCCTAGATAATTAAAAAAAAGTAAAAAAAAAAACCACTTGTTCTATCCGACTAAAAAAAAACACAAATGTGCAAACATAAATATTACATCTTATAATCTAAAACTAAAGGAATCCAGAAATTTAAATCTCAGATTTATTAACCTAACATGGTGGTCATTTAATAAACAGTTGCTAAATATTTAGAAATATACATTTTATAAGTTAAATTTTAATTAGTTGAGTTCAGTCCTAATTCTTTATAAATTTAATTGTTCTCAATTAATCTTCATAATTCTGCTTTCACTAAAATCTTCTGGTCTTAACCCAATGTCAAATATTAATTCCATTCCTTTCGGAATAAGCTAGAAGTAAAATAAATAAACTGATCCTGACGAAAGTTCATAAATATCACCAGCGTCTCGGTTGTAAATAAAGTAATCTATATACCATAGGATTTCGAAGGATGTTGTCGATGACTACTTTGAATGCTCCCATTTGACGAGGTTTATTTCACGATAGTGTCACTCTGACACCCTTCGTCAAGCTGAATCATCTCACTCGCCCAATGGACTCTCCCGGCCATGATGATTGGCGATCCTCGGGTAGAATCTGGATGCATAAACCATTGAACAGCTTAAGATATTTTCACAATATCTCTGGAACCACTGACTAGGTAGGCAAAATCCGAAAATGTTCCTGAATGGACTTACATTCAGTTTAAAAAGGGTAAAAATAAACTCACTGTCGGATAAGACTTACATTTTATACACAATATCTAAAATCGTTTTCCTCCCTCAAATCGTACTTGGGAAGGAAAAATAACGCCTTCGGTAAGGCAATAAAATCAAAATCCCCAGAGGGGAAAAGTAAAATTAAAAAAAAAATGATCTCTTAGTGTAAGTGCAATCCTTTTTTAAAGGATTCGTTTCACGAGATATGGAAATCACGCTTAGTGTGAAACAAAGGAAAGTTAACTGACTAACAAACCCTTAGTTCTCCCTAAATGCCGGTAACCTTAAACAATATCATTGAATTATTGAAACTTTAACAGACTGAACTCGACAATGCGAAGAACATCTTACCAACAGATCGGGTAAAATCAACTACTGGTTTTGTTTTAAACGATGAAAACAAATTGACTCGACAATATGAGCTCAAACAAACAGAAAAACTGGGAAATGAAACTATTAGGTTCGTTTCAAACAACATTCTCTCTAACTATAACTACATGCTGAGCATATTTCAAGCAGGTCTTAACATTCACAACAATCACAGTTACTATTGTCCACAACACACTTCCTCTTTAAAAAGAAATTAGTCAGCACTACAAAAAGTTAGTGTCCCTCTACAGGCCTGAACAGGCCTTTGGGGCGCAGGAGGTCAGGCTCCCAGCGTTTCGTGACCAACGGGACGAAGTCGAGGTCAGATGGTCAGTCCGACGCCCGCCCGCCTTTAACTCCCGGGAAAGAAACCCGATACCCATTCCACAGAGGGCTGGGTAGACCCTAGGACCCATTTGGAGGTGAAAGAAGCATGGAAAAATCCCTGCCCTCCGCCGAGGCTGGGAATCGAACCCGCCACCTTCAACCTGCAGCCAAGCATCCTGACCACTCGACTATGGGGCCCACTAGTCAGCACTATAACATTCCAGTTTTCTCCTATCCGAGTTGTCCATTAAATGATTGGTGCTGAAGAATATAGAACTTCTGACCGAACAGAAGGAATATCTTTCACTAGCACTGATGCTGTGCCATGGCCTGCAGTGCTTTGATCACTGTTAATGCCGCTTAGAACTTTGATGTCTTCTAGTTGTGTTGGAAGTTCCTCTTGAGTCACTGGCAAATATGATATGCAAGACAAATGTATGACAACCATCCAGGAGCTGAAGTTTGTATGTAACTGGTCAGTAGCATGCATTATCTTCACTGGCAACCAAAACTGCTTGCTTGTTTTTTTCAAAGATGCGAACCTGCACCTGATCTCTAATATTGAGATATCTGTTTTGTGTTGTCCTATTGTAGTCTTTTCCCCTCTCTCTTTAGACATTTGACTTGAGACTAGGCATAACGAGATCTAAATGAGTACAAATTCATCAACCATACATTAAGTCTGCTTGCTGGTGTAGCACCCGTTGCCAAGAGTGACGCATGTCCATAGTGAAACAAAAAAAATTGAAGTCTGGTATGTCTTTTATTGCCTTTCATCTTGAGGTAATTATATTTAAATGTTTAAACCAACCTCTCAGCCATTCCATTAGATAAAGATCGGTAAGGCATAGTAAAACTTTGTTGAATACGATTGGCTTTTCAAAAATTCAACATTTCCATTGATTTGAATTGGGTGCCATTGTCCTAACAATTCCTTCAGTAACCCAAACGTTGTATACATTGAATGCAATTCACAGATGATGTTCATTGTGGTCGATTGTAGATCCTGTACTTTCATCCACTTTGAATACCAATGAACCATCACTAAAAACGGTGAGCCTTGGGTAGGTCCTACCAAATCCACATATAACAACATCCAGGGTGTATTTGGCCATGTTCTTGGAGGTAGGCAAACTATCTCAGGCATGTTCTGGTGCATTTGAGAAATGGTGCATGTGCAAACCATTTCCTAAATATCCTTATCAATCTTTTGCCACCAAACATAACTGCAGGCAATTCCTTTCATCTAAACCAGGGGTGCTCAGTCTTGTAGTGTCTGCGATCGACCACAGCATATTTAGGCGACAAGCGATCGACGGCCGACTATTAGGACTAGGATAAGGCATAGCTACTAAAGAAAAAATATACATACTAAAGAAAAATGCTTTTATTGAACATACTTAGAGATATAAAATATACATAATAGGTTACGTACCTAATTACGTAATTGTAACATAGTCTTAAATTTCTAATTTTGACTGGATGTTGATGCATGACACTGCATATCATCCACGTGCTTTTCAAAGGATCGCACGTAATTACTGAGCACCAACCGCAAGCATGATAACAGGTGTTCAGCAGTAACCGATTGCGATATTTAATTTTATTTAATTATTTTCATTTCTGAAAATGCAGATTCGCACAAGTAAGATGATCCGAACAATCCTGTTAAATGAAGAGCTATTTAATAACTCTAAAAATTAAATGTTATTGCAAAGCTTTTGAGAAATCAAGAAGAGCTATTTGTTTCAAACAGGATATTTGTCTTCGGGTATCAAAGACCAAAATTTGGTATCTTGCTCTGGGTTTGAGATGTATATTTGACATTATCTGCAATACCTCATTTTGAACAGAAGATCTCCATATTGAAAGTGTTTGATATTTCAGTAGCAGATTTTTCAACGCCTTCATAAGTCATGGAAGTTTCAATATCCGTCAGTTTATCGAAATCAGAGAAATGTCTTTCAAACTCATTCAGAATGTTTTTTAGCTATGTCTCATAATTATCATAATTTAAGTGAGAACTTGCTCTTGCTTCCAAAGCTGGAAACTTTTTGAGATCCTTTTTGTTCGGTTGATTAATCAATAACTTCAACTTGTTTTTAAAAGAGTTTATTGCGCTAATCATGTCGATAATGGATTGATTTTACCCTGTAGCTCCAAGTTAATGATATTCAAATGATTTGTCACATCTGATAAGAAGGCTAAATCAAAGAGCCACTTTTCGTTTTTAAGTATCTCAGTGTCGTCACCTCGTTCATCTAGAAAAGAAATAATTTCAGATAGTAATTCCTGGAACGTTTTTATAAATTTTCTGTGGCTCATCCACCTCACGTCTGTATAAAGAAGTAAATCAGTGTGGTCAGCAGACTCGCTAGCTTCCAATTACACTTTGAAGAGACGTCTTTGCAAGCTTCGCGCACGGATGGAATTCACGATCTTCGTGGCAATGTCCAGGATATTTTTCATATTTAGTAATTTTGATCATAAAACTTGCTAATGAATGATGCAATGGAATGTATAAAACGATGGGAAGTGATCATTAGCTCGACACAATGCAACAAACCTATTTTTATTGCCAGTCATGGATGGTATGCTCCATGTTGTAATGCACACGAATTTGTAAATCAGTAGCACATACTTCTTTTAGAAAATTCAGAAAAGCGTTGTAAATATCTTCTCTGCGAATTTTTCTTTCAGTGGTAACATTGTCAACAATTGTTCTTTAGCCGACATATCAGAAAATACCATTCAAATGAAATTATAATACATAACTGGACAGTATCAGTCATAGCGGTGGACTCATGAAACTGCAAAGTATAGACATTCCATGATATCACTTTTCAGTTTGGTCTCCAAATCACTGCTCATGATCTCGACACTTCTAGTAACAGTTGGACGAGAAAAACAGATATATATCTCCTTGATAGCAGATATAATCTCTGTTTTATTTTTAAAGTCATCAAACAGTATATCTGCCGCTTCAATAAATGCTTCTTTCACTACCGTTCCATCTGCGAAAGGTTTCTTGTGTTTAGCAAGTATGTAGAAAATTTTAATCGACGCAATTGTTGTAGCTACTGATAGTTTGGCTGGTCTACTGAACATGGATTGCTCTGCTTTCAAACTACTTTTCAAATCTTAAAGTTTTCGTCTTCTTAACTCTCTCTTTTGCGGAAAATCATTTTCATAGTTTTTATGTACGGTTTTATAATACCTTTCTAAGTTCCCGCGTTTAGGTAATGCCACCGAACCTCGACAAACAAAGCAAACACACTTATCCTTGGCCATAACAAACAAGAATTCGTCATCCCAATCACTATTAAAATGGTACGTTTTACTTTTGTTTCGCCGCAATTATTTTATATTGCAAATTCTACGTACAAGTACTGTAATAACTTAGTAATAATGAATGAGATAATGCTGTGTTTGCTTTATATATGAAAAGCTAGTTCTAGGAGAATCTGTAAAATTCTGTACATGCGTAATTAATGACAGGTCTCAACTTGAATTGAAATTATTATTATTAAACAATTAATCGAGACTAGAATTTTCTGCATCTGTAATGCATAATTATTATTTAAAAATGTCGCATATCAGCGACCGCTGCAGAAATGAGATTATTTTGTATTGATATCTATACTATTTCCACGATCGACTCCAAAAGCTCTCGCGATCGACCAGTCGATCGCGATCGACCGTTTGGGCATCCCTGATCTAAACAACATCTGGATTTCCATCGTGAATAAGTTACAATACATACTGCAGAAAATAATAATAAAATAATATGATTCAACCCTAAATCTTAGCAGTTTCATGCTGACTTGACCAGAATGGCTTCAATTCCTTACTTGCTGTAATAGGCCATTCTGATTTAATGAATTCCTTTGAGTTATAAGGTAGGCTCTCATCGGGTCCATTTGCAAACTTGTGCAAATGAAATTTCTTCTAACATCAAAATTTTGTCTTTATTCACCAATGGTCTATAGATAACTGGATGAGTGTGTATCTGCATTTTGATTTGCACTTCTTTTCTCGAACTTTATCTCATACTCATGCTTCTTTCTCCAGTTGTATTTCTGTTCTGCTGGTGAAAGTATTTATGAAGAGCATGTTATAGGACATGTGGCACCATCAACCACATGTTCAATTATCGCTCCAATTCCATGCTGTGAAGCATCACCTACAGGTTAAATCTGAAGAAATGGCTTCAATGCAATTAGAACATCACTTGCTACAAGTCTTGATTTGGATTTCATGAATGCACATTTCTCTGTTGCAGTCCATTTCCATTCTTTTCCCTTTTGTGTAAGCGCATACAATGGGTTAAGTATTGACCTTAAATTGGGAATAAATTTTCCATTGTAAGTGACTAATCTGATAAAAGATTTTAAGTCACTGACATTCCTCAGAGCTGGGAATTCTGAAATAGCCTTAAGTTTGTCCAAAGGTGTTGAAATACCTTTAGCACTGAAATCAAATCCAATGTACTTGATGTGCTCTGTTGCAAAAACACATTTCTCCTTTTAAAGTCTCAGCCCTAAATCAAAAAAATTCACAATACTTGATAAGTCATCTTCAAAGATCAAAGAAATCTGCACTAGTGATAACAATGCCATCCAAGCAGGCTTTGACATTGTCCAATTTGGAAAATTGGCTGTCCATCAAACGCTGAAATATCGCTGGTGTTAATGAGGCTACAAAAGGTAGACAAGTAACCCTGTACAAGCCTTTGTGTAATGTTGATGATTATCAATTTTGTGACTTCTCATTCAATTGATGTTAGAGGTAAGCTTGGAAGAGGTGAGTCTGGTGAAGGCCTTCCCATGCAAAAGCTTTAGTTCAACCTCTTCAAATGTTGGAATCAGATGAACTCAAAGTGTGGGAATGAGAGTGACTTTGTAATAGTCACATAGTTGGACGTAGTCACATAGTCAATTAGGCTTCAACACTGGAATAATTGAAGTTGCCCAATCTGAGAAACAAATAGGCATAATTATGCCGACTGATTCAAGTTTGCGGAGTTCTCATGCATTGCTAACACTACATTACATGCCTGCAAAGCTTTGGTTGTGCTTCTTCCTTTAACTGCAAAGATACCTGCTTCCTGATGATGGATCTTCAAGAGTCAGCAAATGATTTCAGTATTTCTTCACATTTGAATTCAATTGTGTTCACTAAGCTGGAACTTACGGCATTCACCACTTCTGGCAAAGCCTCGATGAAGTTCCTTCCAAGAAGAAATCTTCTTTCCTTTTGCTGCAATTATATTTAATGAGACCTTCTTATCACCTACTGCATCTGACACTTAATTTCATCTGTGACCGGAAGAATACTGCCATTGTAGGAGTGAAGGTTGTATCTGCAGTACTGGAGGATGGGTCTCTCAAGTCTTATTCCAAGTTGTTATGCATGTATTCGTACCCAAAACTGCTTGAGAGAATCCGCTATCCAATTCAAATTGGATGCTACTTTCGATTTTAGAAATAGTCTGATGAACTTTTGCTTGAAAATTCTTGCAGGCATGACATCGAATGTTGCAAAACTTACACTTTCAGCAAGCACGCCAACCACCACAGCTTTCATAATTCATCACTATAATTCATAACATGAAGTTGCTTACAATTTTCCCTGGCAAACAGTAAGCAATATTAAACGTACAGAGTAAGAAAATTCCTAATGGCTTTGGATGCAATCATTTTTAAAAGATTGTTGAAACTTAAATCTTTTGGTTTCACTGGCAAGCAAAGCTTACAAGCCATATTGTAAAAGAACTTGCTGTGTGATGCAAGAAAAATGGCCCATTTGAGGTCTGCATCTAAAATACCAATTGCTTTCAAATAAGCTTCCATCCTGTTTTTATTTGAAAGCATATAGACAATTTTGTCTATATAAAAGATGACAAAATTTAACCTTAGACTAAAGACTACTAACGACTACTGTCTTACTTCCTTTGAAGAGAAAATAAATATATAGATAGTTCAAAGGATGCAGAAGATGCAAATGATATTCTTAATGAACCATAAAAATTCAACAGTTTGATGGCTGAAAACAAAAGCCATCATCAAAGGGACAAAAAGGGTGATGTGAACAAAACAAAAGAAACACTATAATCATAAACTACATCATCTGTCTATCTAATTATGCACTGATCTTTAATCTACATTAAACCAAAATTTTGAACTTTTTATATTCTGATTATTTTTGCAATAAGTATAACTTTCTTTACTCATTATTTTGCTGCAAACATAACATGGCATTATTTTGTATGAAATTTGCTTCTGATAGTGCTTTATCAAATGTCTAATATATATCCTCAGACAGATTCCTAAATGTATTGCTCAGTGAAACTGGCTGTTCTTTTGTCTATTCTGCATATATATAGTGGCTAATAAACACAATTCTCACTGCTTAGAAAGAAATCAGCTTTCTAATTGGCACTTGGTAAGAAACTAGAGGCAAAAAAAAAAAAACACACAAAAATTCGAATCATAATCAGATGAACATACAGCCAAAGGACAGAAAACTGTAATCTAGAGAACAATAAAAATATATATATTTTTTATTTCTTCCTAAATTATCAGTTTTAAAAAAAAAACTATCAGGACAGTATTAATCATTTTAAAATTTAAGATACTATTTGAAGTCAAAACTTACACCTTCATTTAAACTCAACAATGAGTGTGGATGGCACCACTTTTCACTAAGCCGAAGATTACTGCTTCCAAGAGTGGCTGTTTGGTTTAGAGGCATAAGGGCCACAAACCAAGCTGCTTCTTTAGGAGTTTCAATAAAGCGTCCAGCTCTAAGAGGATGCACATAAGTGCAAACTGGATGATTCACCATATTTTCATCATGAGCAAATATTTTTACATATCGGTTTTGGTGTGCAGTCCTAATTTGTAAATATTCTTTCCACCACTGCTTCGAATAAACAAGGAAAAGTCTTTCTCTTTCTGTTCTCTGGTTCCTTTCTAAACTTAGCTGTGCCTCAACTAGATCTGGGGCCAAAAGCTCCTCCACTCTAGGAACTAATTCCAATTTAAGTTCCAGCATACCAATGGGTATTTTGTTTTCGGCATCTAATAAAAAAAGAATATATACATATGAGATTAACAGTAATTAGAGGAAAAGAACATTACAGGGGTGAAAGTGAATGAAGATTTTAACACATTGGTTGAACATTTTTTAGCTAAAATTAATGCAATAATCACAAATTTGTTTTCTATTATTATAGTTAATGGATACAAATTATTATCATTATCAAACAGAATTATTTTTCAACATAACGAATTCTTAAAAAAAAAAAAAATGCTTTTTTTTAATCAGAGCATGTGTATTGTTTTCTGAAATTTTGGAAAAATTCTTTAACATAAAATTCTGCGTAGTGTAATTTTTATTACTTAACATCTAAAAGGAATGGAATACTTTCCATATAAATTTATATCTTTTCAAAAGATTCTGATAGTCTTATAGAATGGTTATTTTAAAAGTGTTTATTTATTATGAATGAAAACCATTACAATTTCTGTTACACGCTACAGTCAAAGCACCCAGTATTTCTTATTTTATAAACCTATTGAATATTTACATACTTACATTACATTGGCATAGAAGGTTTCATTGGTAATAACATTTATATTATTAAATAGACAACTGGTAAGACATATGTGATACCATCAATTCAAATTACCTGTTTTGAAAATGAATAAAAAGAAAACTATTGGATAAAATCTTTTATTTCAAGAAGTCACTAATTTGTAGAAACAGCTAACCATTAAGACACTTATTTACAATTAAAAATTAAAATGTTAAAAATCAAGGGTTTGATGACGAACCCTGCTCTAAGGAGGATTGTTTTTTAAGGTAGGGAGGGGGGAATAACTTGAAAAAGAAATCTGAAAGATCGAGATTTTGAAACGTACATAGTTTTATTCTTGGGTTTTTAACATTTTAATTTTTAATTGTAAATAAGTGTCTTAATGGTTGGCCGTTTCTACAAATTATACACGACACGTTAAATTGAATTAATATAAGTCACTAATTTCTTTATATGTTTGGATTAGTAACTTCTAAATTACTTAATAAGAATCTTCAAATAACCAAATCCCTTTATGGCACACAGCTACAAATTATTCATGGCCCTATGAAAATCCTTGAAAAATTCATTGAAGAACAGAGCATTGTAAAAAGATTACCTATGTAATGCAGCTCATCGCAGCATGGACATCTTGTGCCCAGAATGCATCACTTCCAAGTATGAGGATATTTTGTGGTCTCTGCAAGGTTGTGCATCTTGTGGCTTCTGCAGTCACTGGACTTGACAATCCCAGACTTATCTAATATGGACTGTTTCAAAGAGAAAGTGTTTTCTTATGGATTCTGTGACATTAAACAGCTGAAAGCTTAATGATCACATTACTCCTGAGCTTCTTCATAGGACTACAGACAATTCCTACCAGCAACAAGAGAAACACTTTCCGGTTGGGATTTTTTTTTTTTTTTTGTAATTTCATTTTCAAAATGGGCAATTTAAATTGTTTTTACTTATATACACTAGAGGCGCTGATAATACCTGTTCCTAATAGTTCAACAGGCATACTCAATTTCCCTTCAGGGCTAGACAAAATTGTTCTCCATTCCAAGAAATGTGATGTTACAAGTGTGCTGTGACCTACAGGATCTACTTTCACAATCACCAGATGAATGGGATTGCTTATACCTAATAGCTCTGCTCCAGTCTCCAAGTCAACTTTGCCCTTTCCTACAGAACACAGACATAAATGAATCTAGATCTAATTGCATAATAATATATTATCATTATTTTTAATTTTGATTATTAAAATTGCAGAAGGTTGTTAATGATTTATGAAAACTATTCTTCAGTTACCCAAAGATGTAGAATTTTATGTTATCTGGTGATAAAATCGTTCCCATTGGATTATTACCAGAGTTGTTGAAACTTAACTTTTGTAAAAATCAAAATTATTAAAATCTGCTTCATTTACATAAAGGCAAATTTAACATGAACAGTAACATTTAACAAAGATATAAAAATGCACACAAATAAAGATCACTGAGCTGC
>JAFIDM010009631.1:262363165-262423596 GCA_023159025.1 Thereuonema tuberculata | reverse complement strand
CAGAACTGAGTGAAATCCCATGTAGTTCTATGGAAAGTGAAAGATATTGTCTACATGAGCATTGAAAACGTCGCATTGCTAACATTCTTAAGGAACTGAGCAAAATCCCTATGCTTTTCTATGGAAAGTGAAAGATGCAGTCTACATGAGTGTTTTCAACGCTGGTCTGATCTATATGGGGCGTTGGTGAGCTTTAGCAATGCTCAGTCCTCAAGGGTGCACTTCCCTTTATCTCATCCCTATAAGAATGTCTTGGGGCTAAACTAAAGCAACATTAGCAATGCTCGTATAGATTACATCTAGCATTACCAACTTGACTCATTTAGCCCAAGCCTAAGTGTTTGGATCTAAAGCAAGTTTGAATTTAATCTATTTTTTTTTCTAGTTAAATGTAAATTGAGCATCAGTAAGCAGAATAAACATTAACTGATTGATTTGTGTTTGTATTATTTCCTAATAAATCTTAATTACCTTCTATTTGTTCTGCATCTGCCTGATTCCATTCCACTTTATTCCTCTCTTCAAACTGAAGCTCTTTCATAACAACATCAATGATCCCATGATGTCTAATGATTTGCAAAATTTGATCAGTAACAATTTCATCATCAGCAGTAAATAGGCTATGAAGTGATTCCAAAAGCAGGTTCTTAATCTTTGTTTGGACAGTTTTCTATAAATTAATCAATGAATTTAGAATAAGAACATTAACAGATTATTTTTGAATATCTAGTACAGTGCTCCGCAACCGGTGTGCCACGGCACAATGGTGTGCCGTGAGCCAATACAGGTGTGACGCGGTCAAATAAGACAATATTACAACTAAATAATTTTTCTACAATAATACTATAAATAAATAATATAAATAAATAAAATAAATAAATAAATAAAACAATACTACAAAGCGAAGTATGCTTTGTATAGATATCTATATATTTTAGTTTTTGATGTGCCGCGGAATTCTAGGAAAAACTTTGGTGTGCCGTAGGTGAGAAAAGGTTGCGGAGCACTGATCTAGTAGATTGTAAACTCTTTATTGATTAAAAAATATTAGGCAATGCAAGAAGACAATTGTATATATTAAAAAGTAAAACAAATTCTAAAAATAATAAATTATTAAATACCATAATTTTAATTAAAAATATTAATCTGGAATTTAGAAACTTGGTGAGTTTCTTAAAAAAATAATGCACATTTGTATCAAAAGTTATTTTAGGATTTTTATTAAATTTTATATTATAGCAAAAAAAGTATTCTTGTAACTTAATTTTTGGTTATCTAAATGTCACTCTTTGGTCTTAACATATTATTTGAGTCTTGATTTCTTAAAGACATTTTTTTCCAAGACTGAATACTCATAAAAGCATTTCATGGTAGTTGTTTTTACAAATCTTCAATATTTAAAATAGTTACAATTGGTAAAAACTTTTTCTGATAATGTCCAAAAAAAAAAAATTATCATGTTCTGTCTGGTCTGGGCTTTGGATAAAACTGAAACCATATTCCATTCATCTTTCCCAGATCCATTGTTGGTCTAAGAATTCATAATCTAAAGTAATGTCACAGCATAAGGATCCAAAATTCTACTCTGTTTATGGAACTAATTATTAACTGGTCTAAATGGTTTTTGAAATGCTTGGGTGCAAACACTGTTTGAACTGAGATTATTCAATTTTGGATATTTCAAGAATAATCCCCAACCTAAATTAATAAAGGACGATGAGTAAAAATAATCAGTCCCAATCTGCATGATGGTATTCCGATTTCTATGAGGAAGCAAATCAATAATATAAAAATTCAGTAATAGTAATGCATAAAATCAAATGGTTAAATATAGATACGTAGTTTTCATTTAAGAAGGCTAAGTAGTCACCCTATTCTGGTCTTCAAAAAATGCCTTTTTAAAGGGCATAAACCATGCACATGTGAAACACATAGTTTAAATTTCAACCTATAAATAGGAATAAACTCAATAAATATATCTGTTGCTTGGACAAAAATTTGGGTTATCACCAGAGATCAAATAGAATACTTAAAGCTATGTGAAGATTTGCTGCAAAGAAATTAACAGGCAATAAAGCTTACAATTGTGGGCATCAGCTGCTAGCAGCTTTTGTACAGTTTTATTATTATTATTATTATGTGCTATTGTATTATATTCATATCTTTAAATTTGCAATGGACATTTCTAAAGTGAGACTATTGCATACAAACAATAACATTATCTATAGGCCATTTTACTTGGCATGGAATTAATATACTTAAATAAATTCAATTACCAATGGTACGTGGACATTAATATTTAAAGATTAAAAATTAGAGTATAATAATTTGAAGAAATTCTCCATAAACACACTAAAATACATTTTAAGTTATATATTTAAGAAATAATAAAAAACATACATTACACTTTTAATTATGTAATGTATGTTTTTTAGCATAATAATTTCGAAATACGGTAACCATTAATTTTTTTTAGATTGTCTAGCTGAAGATCAGGAGATAACAGAAGGCGACCGCAAAAACCAGCCGGACAAAAATTTATTGCTCAATGCAAAAGTATTCCTGGAAGTTTTATTTTAAAGTGTAATGGTGAGAAATTGAAATCAGTAGAAGATATTTACTTGGGATAAATGAGCATGAATAATCTGCTTCAATTCAACTACTTTTTCATCGGGTAAAGACATTTCAAAGAAATAAAATCAACTTAAAAAAAAACGTAGAAAATGTGTTATGTAGCGAAGAAATGACGCAGTTTCTTAAACATCAAAAATATCAAAGATGTTTTCGTCTACTATTCGGTAAGTTATGATACCCATAATAGTTACTCTTTCTGAGACATTTCATGTTTGCCGGGAGAAAATCCGGAAACGGATGTATGGGTAAAAATATTTCAGGTTATATGAAATTGTGATTCGAAAATAAAAATGAAGAATTAATTTTTCAAAAGAAAAAGTAATTCTGGATGAAATTGAAAGCCTTTTGAAGAACTTTCTTTGATAGTTTGGATATTCTTAAAAATATTTTGTCTATTTGTATTGCATTCAAGATTTTATAATTTTCGATTCGAATCAATGAAAACATGTGATTCCTTGGATCTCAAAAACCATTCACTATAGCAAGATATTTTAATATCCTTCTTTATGATTGTGTCAGTAGTCATTCTTATTTAACAAATGAATAATAACACTTAATAACAAATTTGTTTTTAACGGCCTGAGCCAAAATAAATCATTGCGGATTAGTTCTGACGTCACAACCAGTGTGCCGTGTCAGCGCCACCTAGAATCATTCTAGGTGGCGTTGGCCGTGTCTGGTCACGTGATAGAGGCTAGTCTGACTGCTTAGAAATGGAGATTAATTTTCGTTTGCACTTTCATTAAATTTGATAACTTAATAATTGGTTGATTGTGCTAAAAATACGTAATATAGCACCTCTTTCACTATTGAAATAAAATTAAGTAATGAAAGTCGTTAAAATACCACTAAACGATTTATATTACATATGAAGATTATCATACTTACCATAATCACATAAAAATTAATTTGGAAAGGAAGCGATGTTATGCAATGCTTAATTGCTTAAACAAATACAAAAAGAAATGAAGTATTCTTCGCTGTTTATTACATAAACCATCCAAGCAAAGACATATCCTATATCCGATATCTACCTATATAAAAAGAAAAGTCCTGACTCACTCACTGAGTGACTCATCAACGCCCAGCCCAAACCCTTGGACCTAGAAAGCTGAAATGTTGCACAGAGGTTCCCTTTATGATGTAGACAAGGAATAAGGCCGGATTTTTCGAAATTCCCACCGGTTAGGGAATAAAGAGGATTTATATTTTCGCTTTAAAGTTGCCTTATCGATATATAGGTGTGTGCAGTGGCGGATCTAGCCCGGACCCATGGGGGAGGGGGGGGGGGGCAAATGTTAAAGGTCCATGTCTTCTGGCTTGAGGGTGGGGACTACTGATCCAAACAAAGCGTTCTCTCTCGTCTCCGAGCTTAATATTTAGTGTTTCCTTTCTCTTCTCCTTTCCTTCTCTCAATTCTTCTCTCTCCCTTCCTTTTCTTACTGCATATTTAAAAAGGCGGCTGAGCCCACGGGGGGAGGGAGGAGGAGAGGTCTGTTGCCCCCCCCCCCTGGATCCGCCAGTGGGTATGTGGCGCCAACCCGCAATACATCTGAGTTATCCGGAGAAGGCCACAACGGGCTGGGAACTCGTATATTTTCCGATCTCGATATTAATTTGCTAAATAAATATTTTTTTTTTTTTATGCTATGTATGCAAGGGTTCCAGAGCGAAGCGACAGTACCCGGCTTGTGTAAATATAAAAGGGAAAATCTGAAAGTTTGAATGATTGAATCACACCTCAACAGCGGATCGGAATGAAATTTCGCATGCAGATAGTTTATGACACGGAGTAGGATATAGGCTACTTTCATCCCGGTCGATGAAGTAGTTCCCGTGAGATATGATTGTATGTCTATACTGCAGCATAGCAGATGTAAATGAAAAACTTCTCAAAACTGTCGATAGATGCTCTAGCGCAGTTTTAAATCGCGCTCTGGTTTGGAGGACAATGAGTGGTGGATGTTTAAGGAGCTTCTTTGGAGGCGCGAACCACAATTAACTCAGGAGTTACATGGTAATTCTATTGGGCGATGTAAACGGTGATAAAATAGATACGGTTAATTAATACGTTGTAATAATCACGAGATTTGTTACAATTTGGGGAAGGTTTGAAGTGATAGGGCTGAGGAGAAGGCCACAAAGGGCTGGAAAATCGTATATTCTCCTATTTTTTTTTTTTTTACGCTTCTAGAGCGAAGCGACGGTATTCGGCTACCTACAGACACACACACACACACATATATATATATATGTATATATATATTTTACTTAAAATCCGTCTCTGACTTTGAGAAGAAGTGCTGTTAGTTTGATGAAATGACTGTCAAAAAAATGTCTTCTCTGGAAATAAAATCGTTTCAATGATTTGTTTAATGTCAATTTAGTAATACTGCCATACATTTCATTTTGGCAGAACCGCGACCAAAGGGATGTACAGTAGATACCGCTTAATGTAATCACGGTTAATGTAATCATCCGTTTAATATTATCAATAACCTCCGGTCCCGAACAGACGTATTCGAATTAACGCAAAAATGATCGCTTAATGTGATCGCTACATCGCTTAATATTATCAAATTTTAGGCCAATTGGTTCATTTTCGATGAGCGATTCCCGGCGAAGTTCGGGAACTTCTTGGGAGTAACATGGCTAAAAAAATTAATGTTATGGGTGCGATACATTTGTTGGCGATGGCGTGGAATGAAGTGTCGGAAAAGACGATTCCCAATTGTTTCAGTCATTGAGGATTCTTACAACCAGAAGAAAACGCCTATGCAGTTGTGGAAGAATTGGAGAAAATTATCAGTGCTCCACCCGACATGACTGCTCAAGATTTCGAAGCTTGGATGAACATCGATGAGAACCTAGAAATTTCGGCTGTATTAACATTTGTGAAGCTGTATCAAACACGAACGAAATATCGACGTCTGTTTCTGATGGAGATGAACCCGAAAATGTTATCGAGGAAGAGAAGACTCCAACGAGTGCTGAGATGAGGAATGCGCTTCGAATTTTGCGACTGGGAGTGCAAAGAAAAGCTGAGGTTGATGGGTTTCGTAAACATTATGAGTACGAACGTTTTATTAATGACTTAATCCGTAAGCAGATCAGGCAATCAACAATTGATGATTTCTTTGTTCCTTGACACGTATATACTATTTTTTGTCTATCAATTTCACATTTTTATTTCATGCATATAATTTCAGTAAATGTTTTCTGCTGAAATCGTCCTCTCCTCACCATTACTTCTGTATAAGCTGCCCTTTTTTAATTTATATTTTTCGTTTATTATAATCAATCGGTTATAGTTATCAAAATCGGATCGGCCCGATGTGATCACATTAAGCGGCGTCTACTATAACTGCAATTCTTGCTGCATTTTTTTAACTCTATTTTTGAACCTATTAGAACAGTTCTAAAGAGATGGTTCTCTAGAACAAATACTACAACCCGATGCTAGCTTTTACCTAATTTATGAACTTATTACCTACATATCAACAGTATAGGATGGATTCATCAATCTTTTATTTCAAGATAATCTATGCAAAAAACCAGCAAATTGAGTAATGAAAGAATGTGAAAATTTCACTACCTGCATGATTGATACTTCATTCTTTTTACTGAAAATTAGATTTTGCTCATATTTTTTTTTAAAGTTGTCAAATCAGTTACTTGACTTTAGTTGAGTATTTAAGTAGAAGTTTTTCCTGTGTTTAAATATTATTTGTAATTTGAGAAATGTGTCTTAACAACTCTTCAGTTTGTCGCTGAGGGAGAGCTTCTGCATCTAATGCTCGTCTGACCTGCGCTTATAGTTTGCTAAAAAAAAAATGAACATTGAAATTTAAACTTTGAATCTAGTAGGCTAAAATTAATTAGTTATTTTTTTTCTTTGGCTATTCTCTCTTAGTGTCTCACACACAGAGGGAGTGATAAGAAATATTTAACAACAATTATTTGAATGTAGTCTCCGTGACCTAATACAATTCGGTCCAAAAAAAAATTCCCAGTAAGCGTTTTGACTCAATTTTAGCTTATGTTAAGTTCATTAATTAATTATTGACCTTTCTTGCTTCAGCACTTGAACTTTGATGCAAACTGCAGTAGATTAACATATTAATGAACTTTTGAAGTGGTTTTACAGATCATGGGAAAGAGAAAAGACATTTCTCCAAGGAAGCAAGGGATGATTTTGGGACTCAAAGCTGAAGGAATCTCGAATAGGAAAGTTGCTAGGAAATTATCAATTGACCCAAAACTGTGGGAAATATATTGAAGAAACAAGGTGAAACTGGAAATTCAAGTTTGAGGTATAAATGTGGTCGGAAGAAAATCTCCAGTTCCGATTGTGCAGGGCAATGAAAATGATGGCAAAGCATGACAGAAAACTAAGTTCAAGGCAGAATGCTTTTAAGATTGAGCAGGAGTTTGAGACCTCAATTTCCCATCAAACAGTGCTAAGATGCCTTTCTGATCTCAACCTGAAAAAAACCTGCAAAGAAAGCCCTCCTAACAAAAAAGCATGTTGAAGAAAGAAAAAGATTTCTCAATCTGTATCAACACTGAACATCCGAGGACTGGAAGAGAGTGATTTTCTCGGAGGAAAAGAAATTTAATATGTAAAAAACTAAGTAAATACTGTTGTACCAGTAGAGCAGAGTTAATTGAGAAAATTATTCAAATCTGGTACCATGAAATCGAACCTGGTACATGTGAAAAACTTGTCGAGTCAATGACACATTGAGTTCAGGCCCTTAAAAAGGCACGAGGTGGACACACAAAATATTAAGGCAAGTTGATTTTGATGTAATATGTTCTGTACAACTTAATTTCACTTAAAAAAAAAAGTTCAATAAACCAATGAAATAAACTCTTTGATGTTTTTTTTTGACATATATTAAGTTAAATTGTAGGTGGGGATATTTGTTTGGACCGAACTGTAGATAAGACATCTGACTTCGGAACAAAAGGTTACAGGTTCAATCCTGTCGCGGAAGTTTCATTATAGAAATTATTTCTATTTTCACGGTAATAAAAATTATTTTCCGAACAAAGAGGAAGTGCATTAGACACAGACAGATATGGAAAACTATATAAGAGACTAGCAAAAATCCTGTGCTTCGCGCGGGTTACAAAAAAAGAGTTGTCCTGATGTGGACGACGAAGATCTATCTAGACATCTAAATGACTTCTAGACATGTGAAAGTTAACTTTTTGCGTTAGCTATCATTTTATTATTATTTTTTTTATTTTGGAGGAGACTCCTAAAATATTTTATAAATTTCCACACTCTTGTTATTTGTATGTTTATTTATGTTTTCGTTAGTTTTCGTTCTAATAAGGGAAGTGCGTGACCTCGAATGCTGAGAACCGCACGAAAATGTGCTTCGAATATAAATCACTCATGCCAAAAACAGTGGTATGAGTCATTCTCATGCAAAACTGCACGTCTTACCACGAAAGACATATAATGATCACCTATTGAAGGTCCAAGAGAGGAACTTTGGTAACGCGAAGAAACAAAATATCGATATAATAGGACCAAAAACACACATATTTCAATGCCGTGACTACATTGCTATATTTCCCTCTGCTTAAAATAATTACGCTATCTGAACAACAAACGTTTCCTACTGACCTGATAGTGTTGCACAGCTATTCAGTCTTCGAAGTGCAGGTGTAGGATTTCAATGAAGTGGTCAAAGCAAAGTGGAACAGAACAATATGCACATCTGACTAAAGCCACTTTTTGACATTCAACATCATTTCCGTATTCAAGTAGTCCAATATCAAAAGCCACACTAATTATATTTTCAAACGATCATATTGGTATGCAATGTCATAACCTGCCTTTTGCCAAGCATATTGTAACGTAGGCTTGTACGTACTTCGATGCAGAAAGTTGATTGTATAGCACAGAGTGAAGTCTGATGATGAAATGATGATCGTGTAACTTTACTTGTGGTTTTTCACATTGTAGTCTTACAAAATCAACGATCCTTCTCATGTAGAGCTTATATTGCATAAAGAAGTACACATCAAGAGGTTGGCAATATTTTGTTGTCTTCGGTGGCAATATCTTGAGATTAAGTAATTATTAGTGCAGGTACAACATGTCACCGTCGGATGGCGCTAACAGACAACAGCTGAGTTTTGCAAGGGAATGACTCATACACTGTTTTTGGGATGAGCAATTTAATATTCTAAGCACATTTTCGTACGGTTATCAGCGTTCGAGGTCACGCACCTCCCTTGTTAGAGCTGCTGAATAAAAAATAACTTAATTCAAATTTTGAAAACAACAACTTTATGATGGATTTTGAACATTCATTCTTTCGACAATGAATGCATTTTGTTGCTTTCATTCTTGTTCAAAAACTGTAAGATAATTTTTAGGGAAATTCTCTAATCCCAAGTCACTACATGATCCTACTGAAATTTTAATAATTTGAGCCATAAATAAAGATGTAGTTGATTGCCAATTTTCAAATACCCTGCATTTAGGATCCAGAAATATTTGTACTAAAGTTACAGTGATAGTCTAAAACAGGACTGTCTTTGGGCCATGGATGAATGAGAGGATTCGGGAAGCTGTCAGAGGACATACACTATAAGGAGATCGAGTAAATTTACTTAGAAATTTTTGTAAAAGTATCAGACCATAAAAGAGGCATGCTGATCCTAGAGAAGGTTGTGGTCTAAAATAACAAGTAAACTGTTAATAAAGTGTTTCGTCTGTGTCAGAGCAGGTAACCACCAAGCCACGGAAATCACGCCAAGCCATCCGATGGTCATCGTAGATGAACCAGGATCTTATGCGCGACTTCTACACCGTTACACAGTTAGGGACTCATCTCACAGGATACAGAAAATCACTACACCATGCATTCATTACACGTTATCCATCGTTAGTGCTAAGCGAACAGCGGGTAGCGGATCAGCGACGTTCCATAGTAGTAAACAATCTTATTCCTCCCTGCATATTTACACAAATTAGGGAAGAGGTCGCTGAATCCGATCACAGGACACCACACCCCACCTCACTAGAAGACATTACCTCTATGGCAAACACAGAAATAATCTCTACCCCTCAGTACACATGCCCCAACAATACAACTAATGACATATTACAAGCAGCACACGATCATTTTTGCACTGCATTAGCACAATACACAGGCACAAACCCTACACTTAGGCCTCCACTCCCCGAAGTACATACATCAAAACAACTCTCCACAGTCATACACCATCTCAACACACACACTATCCCACAACACCTTGACAATATCCAAACATTAGAAGACATGCACACAACACTGTACTGCTCAGCACAAGGAACCATTCGGACACTTGGAATCAAACAACACCACATACCTCCCACTGCACGGTCACAAGAATACATCCCCCTAGGAGACGTCGCCTTGAGGGCCGCATCAGCGACCTTAGAGGAGACATAGCCAGGCTCACACAATACTGTGCAGGAAACAAAACAAAGAAACTTATGTCGCAGGTTAGGAAGATATTTAAGCACATAAACACTCGCCCTCCACACTCAAACCATCATACCCAGGTTAAGGAACATCTCGACCCAGTAAAACAAAAACTGAGTGCACTTGCAAAAAGACTTCAAGTGCACTCTGCGTAAACAACAGAACAACACTTTACAATACAATGAAAAAAAATCTACAGATCCCTTATATCTCCCTCTACTACATCCAACACAAACACTCCCATCAGCGAGACATTACATAAATACTGGTCGTCTCTATGGTCCAACCCCATCCCCCACAATGACAAACAGGGCCGGATTTAAGCATAGGCTACCTAGGCTTCAGCCTATGGGCCCGCACCACAAAAAGGGGCCCGCACCACAAAGAATCCCGCGACACTATCCTGGTGAAAAATGATTCTACGTCAATTTTTAAAATCAGATTTTTTTTTGTTTTAGTAAATAAATAGTATAAAAGCTTGATGATCGTAATCATCATTTATCATTTGCATTTGGTTTTAACTTAATGGGGTGTTTGGGTGTTTGACCAGCCTGACAAGAATATCTCCCACTGTCTGCCAGCCGGAAGTTTCGCGAAGTCGACAGAAAACACGGATCGCGTACGGGAGCAAGGGAGACAATTCTAGAAGGCGTTGCTGTCGTATATAAGGAAGGCGCACTCGTCATCTTCTGCATAGAGGTTCAAGCAAGCGTTCAAGATAGTTTATACATAAATAAATTTCACAGGATAAAGAAGATTTAGAAAAACCACGTGTTACTGCTCTAAGTTTGCATAAGAAAGTAGGAAACGTGGCTATAAACAGTATTTTAGGAAGAGTCAAGTAAACAAAACTAGTGAAATTCTGCAGAACCCTAGATTGGAAGTGAATACAGCCGCCTCATCACTGGCGTCGCTTACGAGCTTCATAAGAACAAAGCGGTAGAGCTTTGAAGAATATGAGGTGAAAGCTGCTGGGTTAGCTGGTTCTGATTGCACAGGGTGTGAAAATGAAACACAGCGGAAACGCAAAATAAACGTGCGTTTGTCACTTCTTGACTGTGTCCAAGCATCAGAAGTTGAGCTGACCCCATCAGACAAATTTCCTTGCTATCATAGATCAATTTGAATCATCATTGCGGCAGAGGATTGAGACATACAAACTAATTGATACCCGTTTTGGGTTTCTCAACAAGTTGAATACACAGTAATGAAGAGATAAATGCAGCAGCTCCAAACTTAGCAGAAACATATAACAATGACTTAGACCTGTGATGCCCAACCTATGGCCCGCGGGCCATATCCGGCCCGTGAAGGTGTTACATGTGGCCCGCTCTTTTATTCCTATATTCACGTACATATTTGTATTATTTTTTATTTTTTGGTTGTTGAATAGGAGATTCTTTTTTTTTTTTTTGGTTGTTGAATAGGAGATTCCGCCACATTGTGGCCCGCGAGATTCACAGCAAAGTCAAGTTTGGCCCCCATATTACGAAAGGTTGGGCACCACTGACTTAGACGATCAATTGGGAAATGAACCGATTCAATTCAAGTTTTTTTTACCATGAGTTTGAAAGAAAATGGCGACGAAAATGAAGAAGTCATTAGTCAGGAGAGGTGGATGTATAAAGTCATCTTAGAAAAAAACGTTTGAAGGCTGTTTTCCTAATACTGAGATTGCCTTAAGAATGTACCTGTCACTTAGAGCAGTGAAGAAAGGTCATTTTCAAAATTGAAGTTGATCAAAGCTTTACTCAGCAATGAAAGTCCTATTTTAAGACAACAAAATTATGAAGATATTATAAGTAGCTTCATTAGTACGAAGTGTAGGCATAAACTAATTAGCCATAAAGATTATGTGACACTTTCGGTATAGTTAAATTGTTTGGGAAAGTTCTGTATTTGAATTAAATAATATATTATTTATGTTGTAGGCCTATAGGTTAAGTACATTTTGTTTGTTCATTACATTCCTTTTTGTTATCTTGCATTTTGCATATTTTAACATGTTTACTTAAAATTTCGATATGTTATTTTTAAAATCGTAATACTCATATTTGCGTATTTAGAAACATAGACTTGAATCTCCACTTTGTATTCTATTTTAATAATATAGTTGTTCATAGCAATATTAATAAATCAAGCTAAATACAATTAAGGTATATTACCTTAATGATGTTCAGTTCTTTTCATTTTTATCATCTCATGAATTCATCAAATTCTAAATACTGTATAGGAAAGTCGTACGTAAAGTTTCTGTAATTTAATAATAAACTTTAAACGATTATTTTTAAGTTATTAATTGAATCATTGCTGAAAATGGGGTTTTTGTAGGTTAATTTTAAAAAATATTTTCCCCGGTAGGGCCTGCGCCACAGGTTCAGCCTAGGGGCCCACACATCCTAAATACGGCATTGATGACAAAGCAACATGGATCACGGAGGAACAACAACTCACTAAACACTACCCTACATGTCTTTCCATGAGATTACTCTCGCTGTCTGACTTACAGACAGCACTAAAACATGCACACAACTGAAAGGCTCCTGGTTCAGACGGCGTCCAGAACTTCTGGATCAAGAGGTTCACGTCCCTTACAATCACTGACATAATCCAACACCCAGAACATACGCCTCTTTTCCTCACACAGGGTGTCAGAGCCTACAGAGCAAGAACACTGAAACAGCATACCCTGCAAACTACCGTTCAATCACTTGCCTCCCCAAACTTTACAAACTCCTCATCTCCTGTCTTGCAAACAAAATCTACACACATCGAAACACATAACATCCTTTCCGAACAGTAGAAGGGCTATCGCAGGAATTCCCATGGTTGTAAGAAGCAACTCCTTATTGACTTGGTAATCCTGCGGCAGGCGCGCGAGAAGACTAGGAACTTACACATAGCGTATATCAACTACAAGAAGGCATTTGACTCAGTCCCTCATTCCTAGCTTCTACACACTCTTCACCTCTACAAAATACCCCCAAGATCACGGCATTCTTGGATGCCACGATGAAGAGTTGGAACACAACATTACACCGATGCACCTTCAACACCTCCATCACTACAGTCCCCATTCCCATAACGAGAGGTATTTTTCAGGAAGAATCCTTGAGTTCTCTTTGGTTCTGCCTTGCCTTGAATCCATTAAGCCACATGTTAGACAACACAAAACACGGTTATAGGCTTACCTCAGGCACTCTGACACCATACAAAATCACACAAAATCTCTACATGGATGATATTAAATTCTACGCCACAAACACAACTTACTAATTTACTACAAGTAACAATACAGTTCATCAAATACACTGGGATGGAATTTGGAATCGACAAATGCCGCAAGCTACATATAACACGCGGGACTTCGAATTTGGAGGGTTTTCAACTGGATCATGGGAGAGGGAGAGACCTATAAGCACCTGGGATTCCAGCAAGCGCGCGTCAATGACAACGCGAACATCAGAAACTCACTCAAGAAAACATACCGTGCTCGCGTTCACAACACCCTCAAAACACAACTCAACGCCAGAAATAAAATTAAAGCCATCAACACTTTTGCCATCCCCACACATATTCGTTCGGCATAATTCCATGGACAAACATTGAACTCGAAGCACTACAACGCACAACACTCACAAAATGCAACATTCACGGAACGTAGCATGCACCACCCCAAGTTCGCTACGGAAAGGATGACTCTTCCCCACAAGGAGGGAGGGCGAGGACTCATCAACCTCATCACCCTACACGAAAAACAAGTATACACACTTAGGGAACACTTCCACCAAAGAGCACAACACTCCTCACTTCACTCAGCCATTGTCAAGGCTGACACACATCTCACACCCCTGGACCTCGCAAACCCTTCTCTAACACTCACCACCCCCGACACCCACACACAGCAGCTACATGAATCATGGGCTCGTAAGGAACTCCAAGGCAGACATCGCCACGAACTCAGCCAGCCCATGTCGACATGGAAGCGTCGAACAGATGGCTGACGAGTGGTGAGCTGTTTGGGGAGACCGAAGGGTTCATGATCGCGATACAGGACCAAGTCATCCCCACAAGCAACTACAAGAAACACATTCTACACGATGCAAACACACATGTCGACATATGTAGGAAATGCCACATTACACAAGAGGCGATCGACCACATAACATCAGGCTGCCCCGTTCTCTCCCAAACAGACTACCTCCACTGACACAATCAGGTAACGTCGATCGTCCATCAACAGCTAGCACACAAACACTCACTTATTAAGAACATGGCCCCGTACTACAAGTATATACCATAAAGCGTATTAGAATCACCATCATATAAGCTATATTGGGACCGCCCCATTCACACAGACAAAACCATACATCACAACATACCTGACATCACACTTGTTGATAAGGTCAACAAACAGACCTATCTCATTGATATTGCAGTGCCTGTCAGCAAGAACATGCAGAAAACTCACGCAGACAAGATAAGTAAGTACACTGATTTAGCATACGAGCTCCAAAAGCAGTGGCGGCAGGACAGAGTACGTGTTGTAGCCACACACACACACTCACCACAGCCTTAGGACACTAGGACTTCACAAAAACACTAATGCACAACTCCAGAAGGCTATGGTACTTAACACAATACGCATAGTTAGGAAATTCATGGACACAACCACACATACATAATATTACCACCTTTCACACTTCTTTACACTTGGCAACAAGTGCTTTGGTCCTTGACCCGCCATGTCTGGCCTTTGCCAGAATTGAAACATGTACATAATAATAAAAAATTATTTTTATCAGTTCGCAAAAAAGAAAGAAAGGAAAAAAAAAAACAAAAAACTTTTTATTCATTAATTTGTCTCACACAAAATACAGCGAAACCTCGGGTTACGAACGACTCAGATCACAAACATTTCGGGTTACGAACAGCAACTTCAAAAATTTTTTGTCTCGGGTAACGAACAGTGCCTCTGGTTACGAACGAAGGTGAGAGAGAGAGAGCAAGGTTTAACGTTGGAGACAAACGATCGAATGCAGTACAAAGTTACAAGTTACGGGGCCAAATCTCACCAAAGGCGTCTCACTTAGCATCTGAAAATATCTCTCCGTGCCCACATGATTCTTTTTCCGATGTAAACAAGACATCGTAATGTATTTATTGTATAATGTATTTATTAAACGTCTTCTAATTATTTTACATTTAATTTATGTGGTTGTTTTCTTTCTCTTTATTTAATAGTTTAATAAGTACACGTATTCTTTGCGTTTTGTCAGGTAAACAACCGGATGTTAATAAAAACGAACGATTCTTTCATCTTGAAACGGATCGTCGCTATTTCATTGATTTCAATGTTTCGGGTTTCAAGCGTTTCAGGTTACGAACCGAGTTCTGGAACGAATTAAGTTCGTAACCCGAAGTTTCACTGTAACTATAAAAAGTCATTAAAAAGCCAGGGTTTATTAATAATTGCAAAATACTAAAATAATGCCTACTGAAAACTGAGTAGGCATTATTTTAGTACGAGTAAAATTTACGATACAAATTACAAAGTATAGTAAAATTTACGATACAAATGAAGATTTGTTTGTTTGATCGCACGAATATTTCAGCGTGTGTTTCTTTAATTGCTCAAGAACGACATAAACTAAGCTAAGACAGAAACAAAGTATGAAATTGAGAACAAGACGTCGTTGAAAGGAAGTGAAAGACATCTACAGCAGAATGAAGCCCCGGGATTCGAATTCAGATTCGGGCGTATCAAGCCATCGCCTTTGCACACTCGGCTGTGCCCGAACTACAAAATGAAGATTACTACTAACTTTATATTTGTATTTTTTTTATGGTAAGTTTTACCGATGGTTTTCTTTGACGAGAATTCCTTTTTTACTGCAAAATTGCCGAACATTTTCGAACTTTTCTAATTTACACCGTGTTACTTCTATTCCCATTGGAATTTCCGTTTCCGTTCTAATCGAAGCTAGAGTGCGCATCCTTTACTCGATTGCAAATGCCTAATGCTTCGGAGTGGAACGGTTATCGAAAGCGTAATTTATTCCTCAAGTCTCATAGTACACAAGTACAGTAGACACTCGCTAATCCGGCACGTTCGGGACTTCGGCATTTTGCCGGATTGCCAAAAATGTCGGATTACTGAGCGCCGTCTAAAACTATCCGTTATTGCGAGGATAGCGAAAGTACCGCAAAAAGAGAGAGTCAAAAGGGCTATTAATAGGTATCAGGCCATTTTTCCGTGTTCTATTGTGATTTCTCTGATTTCGGTAGTGATGGAAAATGTTAAAAACAAAACAACAAAATATATTTTTATGTAGTATTATATTTTAATACAGTACATACAGTACAGTATAGTTACTTTAAATATTAGATTTGTCATCACTGCCGAGTACGCCCGACCTCAGCCGATGGCCCGCGAACTCTGCCGAACGCGCCCGGAAGGCTTTTTCAGTGTAAAAAAAAACCTTAGACCGATGCCGGATTATTGAATGTGCCGGATTATCGGATGCCGGATTAGCGGGATTTTACTGTAGTATGCTTATTTTGTATTAAAACAACAAACAAATTATTATTAATATACTGTCAACAAAGATGCCACATACTTCTCTAATTTTTCTCTCTCTCTTTTTTTTATAACCAATGCCCGTGCTCTTAGCTCTTATTGCCTTTGGCCTGGACAGGGCGTGAAATCGTTGCCCAGGATACACCGTGAGAGGCAGCTCACATTATAACCGCAGAAACAGACGAAACACAGAAGAAGAAAGATACATCCATGCCGGTTCCAGGATTCAAACCCAGGTTCAGATGTAACAGCCTCATGGCAGGCCTCCGCTTTGACCAGAAGGCTGTGCCTGAATGACCCTTCTCTTAAAAATGATATGCAGTACACTATTAGTATGGGACAGAGTAGATTATAAAGTTAATCTGACATTTTTTTTTTTACATGTAAGTTATGTGAAGCTGAATTACATTAATACAGGTATAGGTGAACTTCATCTTTATTCATTTAATAAATAATGGTCAACTAGATCACTATAAATAGGGTGACCAGACGTCCCGATTTTGGCGGGACAGTCCCGATTTTTAACAATTTGTCCCGCGTCCCGCGGCGTTTTAAAAATGTCCCGATTTTTTTTGTGGTTAATGAATTCCTTTTTTTTTGGTTGTTGAACCTGGAGATTCCTTTTTTTTTTTTTTTTTTTTTGGTTGTTGAACCTGGAGATTCTTTTTTTTTTTTTTTGGTTGTTGAACCTGGAGATTCCTTTTTTTTTTGGTTGTTGAACCTGGAGATTCTTTTTTTTTGGTTGTCAAACTAGAGATGTAAAAATCTGGTCACCCTACTATAAAACATACTCTTTAATCATGATATTTCGTTTCTCCTAATCGAAGAAACTTCTGCAGATGAATAATAACAGGAAAATAATATAACTCCTGTCTACAGAATTCTTATCAAAATGAATTTAAAATATTTCTGTAACAGAAGAAATAAACAATGATTTAATGTATAGAAAACACCCTTACTCGGGTAACTATTTCTCTATTTCTTAACTATTTTTATATTTAGGACAATTAGTGTTCTAAGTTCTGCTTTCTACCTTATCGGTAAGATGATAAAAAAAAATTAAAAAAATTGGGGTGTTTGGTAAATCCGTCTCCATTTTTTCTGGGTAACGAAAGTATGAAGGCAATTAGTGAACCAAATTTCTATCTTACCGGAAAATTATATAAAATAGTGCATAAAAAGTAGGCATCATTGGGCTCTTATTAATAAGCTGATCCATTGAATTGTCAGTTTATCATGTGCAAGTATTTATTAACGTAAAAAGCTTTGTGTACTAATATCGTGTAGAGTTCTTAATATCTGAAAACAATCTTTTCGTTTTTGTATTTTGTAAAAACGAAGAAAAAAAAATTCCTAATAAATGTATAGTTGAATGACTGGACTTGGCTCAGAATCCCGAAACATCTGCCAGGCTTTCCCGTGAATGACAAACAAATGCTTAGTCACGACTTATTGGCTGACTCTTAAAAGATAAATTTTTCCAAAAAAGAAATTCTATCAAAGCTGAATATTTTCATGACTCTGACCTTGAACTACAACAATGATCTCTTAATCATTCCAGGACTGAAGTTTGTATAGAGAAACTATTCACAATCGCCAATCAGAAGCCAAGCACTTTCCCGCCATAAACACTGACATATACAATCGATTCAAATTCTACTATTGCGACAACTGGTGGCCACGGTCGTTCTTTGGTTTGCCCGAATATAATTAAAATTCACGTAAACACGAGAAAAATGAGAAATTCTAAAGCATCAATTAGGTTAAAAAAAAATTAAAAAATATCAAATCACAAGAAAATATTTTAAATACATATAGTCTATGTAAATACTATTTTTTACCTATCTTCCTGAAGAAAAGGAAACCTTATACCCTATATCAGTGCTTCTTAACCTTTTTTTCTTGACGAAATCTCGCGAAACACCAAACATTGTTCCTAAAATTCCTCGGCACACTCAGCTTTTTTATTGCTTTAATTGCCATAATAGAAATCGTCTGAAAAACATCTATAACTTACAAATGAATATAACAATCTATTTTAAACATTTAAAGATACCCTGAAATATATTTTTAAGATAATTTGAATACGAATTAATACTTTAAAGTTAAAAGTTAAACTGTACCGCAACAGGCCATGCAGGTCCTGGAGTGCGGGAGAGGTTTAGGGTCCCAGCGATTCTCGACCAACAGGACTAGTTGAGGCAATGCCATCTTGAAAACAAGATGGCGTTGGTTAAGGTCGGATGGTCGGATGGTCAGTCCGACGCTCGCCTGCATTTGAGAAAGGGATGGGTGAACCCTAGGATCCGCCTGGAGTTGAAATAGTCGTAGAAAAAGAATTAATACTTTATTTTTCTTCATTGTTAGAACGAAACAGAATGTAGTTCATATTTCTATTTGCCCAAATTATTTGATGTCTTGATTTTTTTCTAGATATTAGCATTTGGCTAATCTGAAGTTAAACGTTGATTACAGATGCATTCTCAGAATTTTCTCGCCTCACACCGGTTTGGAAGCTCGTCCAGTATTGTGTAGTTGTTTATTTTTGTCTAGTAATTCTTGATCCACTGAACCGATCTTCTTGAAGCATGAAAATTTAGGAACAAGAGACTATCTTTTCTTTAAATTTGAAAAAAAAAAGAAAAAAGAAACTCCTTTCGCGACATATTCAGCAGGGCGACGACATGAAATTGTGACGTCTTTTAGATCTAACTTCAAATTACAGAGAGGAATCTGAAATTCGGTACACCATTAAAGTTTTAATATTCATTAAACTTTTACTCTGACAAAATTAAATTCAGTAATTAAAACTGACAGTCTGTGGTTAAAAAACATATTAATAATTTGTTTTATTTTGAAAGTAATAAAGTACAAAGGATTCAGGAGCCTTAAGTATTTAGCAACATTCAAATGGAAAAATCTGAAATTAGTTTCTATTCAGAGCAAAATACGAAAGCTTCTCCATTATATTGTTTACACAATAGCATTGTAAAGAAAGTAGGCTTTAAGTTATTTCAGTAACTTCCTGTTAATCCTTAGCGTTTCGACGGAGAATCCAGTTGATAAGCAAATAATTAATACAAATGTTCTTGTAGCTTTAATGGTTTTTTTTTTTTTACTGTTATGAAGCGGTGTTGCTTCCTAAATCTTCTATTGGGAATTACAATGATAAATGTTTCCCCTCATTCTGTTAATTCTCCAACGTTAATTTATTGTGTTGAGTCTTTCTGGAACCCAAAATCGATTCCTAAAATCAAAAACTGATGTTGGTTGGCGCGAATGAAAGCGCTTTTGTTTCGCGACCTTAATAATTTGTTTCTTTCAGAATTTTTTATTATATTTTACTGTTGTATAGCCTTTTCAAAAATGAGAGGATTTCAGATATCTGTTGAAAAATGTTTTGATCGAGTTATTAGCTTGGATGGGCAAATATAGATTTATTACAATCAAAATCTATCTGCTATTGTTTCATCAAGCATGAATTTACAGTAGAACCCCGATTATCCGAGTTTTCGCTTTAACCGAGCTACTTCTAGGATTTTTTTTTGGTTCTACATTTTCCATTTTTAAAGCTACCGAAAAAAATTCTGAACTTGATCTCACAAACACTCAGGAAAACGAAAGAGAATTCGCAGAATATTGGTCGCAATTAATCTTTGTTCGTCTAGTCATATGACCCCCTACCCGGAATCGGGAAATGGTTTCGACTGATCACCTCCCTGGAATCGGGGAATGGTTTCGATTGGTCACATTGTCCAGTGTATCTAAAAAGTACTGTGGTACATTCAGTCAATTCTACTGAAATGAGTAGCAATAAGAGAAAGCGAGTTGTTGTTTCTATAGAAACAAAATTAGAAGCAATCCAAAGAATAGATAATGGTGAATCAATAAAGAAAGTAGCGGAAGATCTCGGTGTCGGAGCTGTTACTGTTGGAGACTGGAAAAGGAAGAGAAACGAATTAGAAAAATGGTGTGCAGAAAAGTAAAAGGTAAGGTTTAAGTAAAAGAACTCTTTCAATATGAATTGTATGTAGTGTATCTATATAACTTTTGTATTTGTTAAAATATACATTTAAACCTATACGATTTATTTTATTTACAATTTTCGCTTTAACCGAGTTTTTCGGTTATCCGAGTTAGGCTTGGTCCACATTAACTCGGATAATCGGGGTTCTACTGTATTTAGAAACAGAGCAGAACCTTCCAGATAGGAGAGCCCAGGGATTTGGATTGGAAGGATTATGATGTTCTTAGGCATTCAACCAAAAATCAACATGTTGTCTCCTTATTCCCTCCGGAGATACAAACAAAACGATGGTTTTTCAAAAAAAAAAAAAAACCAGGTCCAAAAATGTTAGATTTTTTCTATTTTCGGATGCAATCCCGAGAGTTAGAACCGTTAACAACCCCACCCTTCTTGGTACGCCAATGCCCTCCAAAGGTGGGAGAATATCAATAAACTTGAAATCCAAAACAAAAGATATTTTTTACCTCAATTAACTTTCAAATAATTTCTTCAAAACTTTAAAATTAATGAAATACACGATGTTTCTAGATATTTTTTTTTTTGGGGGGGGGGGAGGTAGGTTCAATTTTAATATATAACATGCCAATATTGGAGTGGTATGGTTTTCTTTTTTGACAAGTTAGTTTATTAATAACTTTTATTTTGAAAAGCAACTTGGCTTTGTAAAATAGAAAATAGAATTTACGATTTATTTATTTTCTTTCCATGCAAAAAATTTGCTAATAAAAACATATTTTGAATAGAATCTGTGGAATACAAATGGAGCTAGATCAATTTACTAATCATATTTAAGAAACCAGATTCAGTAAGTTTTGTTATATGCTGAGTGGCAAAGGATTCCTCTGACGGGGAGAATTTAAGTTTTCAGTAAAGGAGGACAAAATTAACTTCAGCTACTTCATAAAGACAGAAGAAATCAGGAGGTGATAATCTAGTGGGCGAAGATGTACCTTAATCAGTTGCAACAGACAGAGTCATCTAGTGACAGATTTTGTAACCTCTCTCAAGAATTTCACGACCTTAAACATTAGGGCTTTCGTACGACTCCGCACTTAACATTTCTTGATTTCTTTGTGTTTACAATAAATAAGGGCCTTTTATTATATCTTTACATATTTTTACACGTTTGTATCCTTTAATCTTCCATATCTCCCTCTTGTAACAATTGGACATATGCTACTATAAACTTTCAACTTATAAGGGCTTCCAGATTCACGTAATTTAAGTAAATTATGCGGATTTAAATTATTTTTTCAGGAAATGGAAAATTTATATTGTTTATATTCGGCAGGTTTTGTAATTTGAAAACAAAATGTTTTCAAATTACAAAATCGTTTGTATCATTCTCATGACTTTAAAAAAAAAAGAAGTATGAATTACATTTTGAGGAAAGCAGACTTTAAGCTCTGTCTGGAACTTCTTGCTTTTGTATTATCATCCCATTAATTTTGCTAATAATCTGTTTTAAGTTTAACAAATAATAATAATAAAAATCGAATCTTGTTTTTTGGATTTTTCGTGTTATTCTGTCATTTTTATTTGATAGGAGTTTCCTAATACTGTTACAGAAAAATGATTTATTGTAAATAGTTTCGTGAGAGCTGCCATGTAACAGCTATGAGAACAAGGATGATCCGTTATTTTCGAATATTACCAATGGGCTACACCAAGACTGGAAGGATAAACAATAAGCATCCTTTTGTTTCAAAATACACTTTTCCTTCATTGTTTTCTTTTTAAAAAAGATGAATTTTATACCATAACAAAACTCCTGCATGATTTTTTCCTAAATAAGAATTATTATTAATGGAATTTCAAAATAAAAAATATATGACAAAAAAATATAATATTTTAAATCTTTACTTATAAAATCAAGAAACTTATTTTTGAAGCTGATTTTTAAATTCAAACATAAAGAAAAAAACAATGCCAATGTCTAACTTTGGTAACATGTCTCCTTCAGGATGAAGTTCTTCTCAGAGCGCGTCCCACGTACATCTTACCCTTCTTTTATTTAAAGAATTTTCCTTTTTTTTTGTAAGTTTGTTTTGACACTCCTATCAGCTTCAGGACATTTGCTCTGTTCGCTCTTAGACTGCTAAAAAAATGTAGATTAAAAATAAATAAAATATACATTTGTTTGAAGTAAAAAAATTACTTTTTGAGTAGGACTTTTTTAATTTAATTATCCGAAAGTGAAGTTTTAAAATATTCATATCATAAATGCGAACCTACAACTCGAGCACAAAATTTCAAATTGAAAATTTAAATTAAGACATATTCGCTGCATACGACAACTCATTAACTTTACTTAAACAACAATTCGCATCATCTTATTTCAGAAAATATTTTCGATTTTCGTAAACCTTTTTCCATTCATAGATAATTTCTAATCTAACCGTTAAAGGGCAGCTGTATGTTTTCTTTTCAAAACAAAATTCGAATTTATCCTAATTACAACATATCCTGACTGGTGATAGAGAGTAAAAATTCTATCAATGGGTCTGCATCAAATTACATAATCATTACGGGTTGTCCGTAGTTTATTTTACTTTTTTTATTGTTTGAATGATGGCTCTATACATACTCAATTTCATTAAAGATAGAGTTAGTGGTAAAAATATAATTTTTGAAAGAAATTCGTGAATCAGAAAACGTTCGAAATCACTGTTCTAAAATGTCTCACAAAGCATATAAGGGAAAGGAAAGTGCTTGCAAAATTTTGTATCTAAGTCTTACTATTTTTGGAGATCTTCCATTTAATTTCAAATGGCAGAGTTTTAGCCTACTCTTCCTTTTACCGTGATGGAAATTTGGACATCCTCGTAATCGCTCACTCTTCTTCGACTGCAAAAATTGCTGTTCTTGCATATCTGGTTACATCGTGTACATATACCTGTAAAGGCTTATATATTTATATATCTATATATATATGTGTGTGTGTGTGTGTGTGTTACTTTCTACAGCTATAAATATTTTTTTGTAAAATAACCATGATGACTCTTTACATGCATTTATGACATTACATCATGATATAAGATACATAAATATAATTTATCCACTATTTATTACATGTTTCATCTTTGGAAAAGTAATTTTTAGAGGATATAACCTTTTATATCTTTAATTTACTGAAGTTCTACTTGCCAATGCAACAAATATTGATAAAACCATATTGTTTTTATCATTCACTCATCCGTTGAAGCTTTCATAGACCTTGTCCATGAAAGACGATGGCGTATACAACATGTGTATAGTACAGCCGGAATGCCATTCCTTTTCTGCATTTTTTCTGTAGGAAGAGAAGCAAACACTGAAGAAGAAAGAAACAATCAAACCCTACGCCGGGATTCGAACCCTGGTTCCGACATATCTGCTTCGTGAAAGGCCTCCTTCTACACCACTAGGCTATACTGGAACGGCATTGTTACATTTATTGAATTTAAATTAAGGGATGGAAAGTAACACGTTAACGGTAATTAACGTGTAACAGTTACTTTTTGTGGGTTACGTCCGGTAACGCCGTTACTTTTGTAACGCATTTTCTGAATTCCTTTTATCAGTAAATAAAATAACTGATGACTAATGGATTTTTTTATTTATTCTAATCATTTATTTGTGTCACATCACAGAACAGGTTAGTATCTGAGAAAATTATCAATGGCTGTTTCTTGAGAGTTTTCAAGTTGCATCTCTGAGAGTAGATAGGTTCGCTCGGATTCTGAAGAAACTGCATTCATTGAGTCAGTGCTATATTATATATATATATATACAGTCGGACCTCTATTTAACGAAGTCGCTAAATCCCGAAAAAAAGTTCGTTATATGGAAAATTCGTTAAATAGAGATTCACCTTTTAAAATTACTTTAAACTACATAAAACAGATTTAAAATACATAAACATTAAATATTATTAAAATGTTATTAAAAAATAATTTTAATGACATGAAGCATACATTACCACATGCGTACTTAAATTTTACTACTAAAGTCTGTTAATTTTGTTTGAGGTTTTTTTTTTTTGAAAAAGTGTTTTCGCTCATAGTACGTCTCTCATCTTTGCAATGCACCAAAAACCCCTTCAGGCGTTTTTTTTTTTCAAATTGTAATCCGCGTCGGATTGTTTCAAATGATTTCAGCATTTCATCATAAGAAGGTTTTTTTTATTTCTTCATCATGATCATTTCCATTTTCATCATCTTCAACTTCATAGTTGTATTGTTTTTATTTATCACACTGTCCAAAATATCCGATTCACTTAGTGTTTCCGAGGTCTCAACTTCAAAATCAAGTGAAAGATAATCATCAATCAGCACATTATCGTTAATTTCTTCTTTTTTCCTCAGCTTTCATTTCCTCTAAGGGAATGTTGATAATAAAAACATTTCAAGGAGGGGGAAAAAAAAATAGATACCACGAGAAAGTTCGTTAAATAGAAAATGCACTTCGCTATTTGTAGGTTATTTTACGAAGAAACTAGCAAAATGTTCTTGGTTCCAAAGAAAAGTTCGCAAAATAGAGAAATTCGCAAAATAGAGATTCGTTAAATAGAGGTCCGACTGTACATTGCACTGGTTACAATATATATAGCACTGACTCAATGAATGCAGTTTCTTCAGAATCCGAGCGATCATATATGTATTGATGAATACATAAGTAATTATAATTCTAACGCAGTTACTTTTAAAAGTAACTTTCCAATCCCTGCTTAAATATTACTTATTCCTAGTATCATCAATTAGCCGTATCCTGCTATTTCATTATAAATAATATTATAATCTACATCACCATTATATTCTTAAAAAATTTCAAATTTATTTAATGTATAATTAAATTTATATATGTAGCCTATACCTGGTATATATATTACTGTTTACCGTATTTACTCGCATAATTTCCCCTTTTTTTTCCTCAATATTTTGACAAAAAAAGGGGGGGGGGGGGGAAATTACGCGATGTTTTTCAATTTGAGGAAAAAAAATATGGTGAAAGGGTAAGGAAAACCATGTTAAAAATTGATTTTTAAAGCAAGAAATGTAATGAACAACAATTTTATTAACATGCAACATTTAAAATATAAGAAATCACATCTCAACATTTGTTTTTTCTTCAAAGTACAGTTAAGCAATAGGCATGCACGGAAGTGTGTGTGCGACAGTGACGTAATTTCGTAACTCACGCAGCGCAGCCCGCCATCTTTATAGCTGCTCACCGCAAGACGTCAGCATCAGCTGCCTGCTAATAGAGAACTTAACTGTATTCGCGAACTTCACGTTTTCACAAAACACTCGAAATTGTTGTACTGATTCAGAAGGAGTCTGCTCTTGTACTGACCGGGGTGGGGGTGGAATCTTCCCCTAAAGTAGCGTGGGATAGAGAAATGCGATAGTAACGGTACATTGTCACGTCGTCGTGAGTTGACCGCCAGTCAAGGTCATGTTGGAAACGCGTTGAAGTAGAGGTGGGGAAATTATGCGATAAAAATAAAAATTGAATTTTGTAATCCACAAAAACGGGGGTGGGGAAAATACGCGATGGGGGAAATTATGCGAGTAAATACGGTATATTGAAATCGGCAACTTAATGCTCTGTTTCATAGACTTACCCAAGAATCTAAAATAGAGAGGAGCCTCAACCAAACAAACAATTATTATTTTTTTTTTTTTTACTTATTTAAAGGGGAAGGGCAGGTTACACACAAAACGATAGCTTTCCTACTAAACACAGATTCAAAATGTTGTATTTCTTCTATTTCCTGATACAATGAGAGGGGGAGTTCAACTTCTACCTTCCCCTCACCTCAGTGCGCCAATGGCCTGTTTACAATATTGTCGTTACATTTTGTTTTATTTTTCTTTATTGACATGGAGAACGTCATTACCGTTATTCATGTAAAGCCAACAGTTATTTTGTACCAAAGTACGAAAATGAAAGAAATAATGAATACATTTTTATAATGCATCACGAAGTAATATCGTAACATATCAGGATAGCGTAACTCAGCGCACTTAACGAGACTAGGATTGGGCAAGCAAACGGAGCACTTCTTTTTTAAATTGTTTAACTCTTCCAGACGCTGTTAACTAAACACAAAGAGACAGTAAACCCTCATCTCTATATCTTCCGTCACGGAAAAAGAACGGACATATAAAACACGTGATACAGGACGCAAGGGAATGGGACCACAGCTTCATGGAATACATTACACATACAGTCACATCATTTTGATTTTGTAATTGGCAAGAAGAAAACATTTTCATTAAACAAAAAAAATCCTCTCGAATCGATTTTTGTTGTTATTTTTCCTGCGAATTTCCGTTATGTGCTTTTCTTTTTTTTAACGAATCACTTTTTAATAAAGGAAGGAATTCAGGAGATCGATATTTTCAGGTCAACTTTTTACGAATAACAGAAAGTAGAGAAGTTAAAATATTAGAAAAATCTATGACAAATGAAATTCTTAATCTTCATGTAAACTGATTTATTTGGGTAGATGGAAATAACGGGAAAAAGTAATAAAAATAAAAAGTTTTAAATATCGCGTCATTCAATTTTTAATTTGGTGACTTTTTTTTTTTTTTTTCCCTGGATATGAATGTTGTCATCTAGCTTATTTCTTGGAGAATGTATTTTTTTCGAAAAAAAATATATAAACTATGAATTTATTTATAAATTACTATATTAATAATATTATAAAAAATTGAATCATCAAAATTATAATTAAAACAATAAATTAATTCGAATTTATTACGACTTTAGCTTATAGTAAATATAAATTTGAATCAATTATTAAATTTTAATTTAACCAGGAGCACTTCTTCATTTAATAAACTTTCTGGTCCGATAATAATAAGCTTGATAGACCATGACAGCATTATGCGTCTCATCACCTCACATAATCTTGAGAAAAAAAAAAGAACTTTAATTATATAATTTTATTAAGGAAGTTTGTTACTGAAGTCCGCTTTTGTAGCTTAGTAAACTTTCAATAAGAACACAAATGTAATTTTATTGAAAGTTTCGGAAAAAAAAATATACATATATCAAAAACAGGTTTGGAATCGTTTTACTGATATGTAATTACATCATCTATAGCTACATTGTATCTCAGAAAAGAGTGGGAGTTAAGTTGTTGCACGGCCTCTGGTGGTGAATCATACAACGCATGCGTAGTTCCGCCATCCGGGTATTAATTCAGAATCTAACATGGCGCCCATCGGTGAAAAGGCTGGGATTCCTGGCCCGCACGCAGAAAAGAAAGATGAAGATGTTGGACAGAATTTGTGGTATGTCTTCTAAACACGATTTTCTGAATTTTGAATGTCTAGAGGGGATTGTGGTCATTCATCACTTTCAGAAACAAAGCCGCATCGACGAGAATTTGACAATTTATTAAATTGACACTGGACCGGTGATCATGTTGTATATCGCGTCCACCCATTACAAAAACCAAAAATACTGTTTATGTCATCGCTCTTGCTGAGCCGTGAATTGTGCGTTTTTTATAGAAAACTACGTTATTTAAAGCTAAAAACCAAAGAAATTTTAGGAATATTATTTGATAGAACACTGACATTTCTTTTTGTAAGCCTTAAGATATCTTAAGCCTCCGCAAGAGGGCGGAAAGCAAATTCTTCATCTCCAAATTTGCTGTATTTACATTTCTTATATACAGTATATTAATTATTAATATTGAAGTGAAACAATAGACAAACAAATTTACAAACCTCAGCTTTCTGTGGTTCCACTAAAGCTGCTCCTCATTCATCGAATGCCGTAATTGATTTATTTCCGTATATGTCAGTTCATAAGCATCTCATTTTGTCACAGTCCACAAAATTTCACAGTAAACCTCATGCGACAGATTTAGATTTACGGTTATGTTATGAGAATGTGATCATTTAAAAAGAAATATCAGAAAATGCCTTCAATTCCTGTTGTCAGAAAAATGTTCAGATCTTAATGAACGAGTAATAGAAGGATTCACAATATAAATATGCAGATTAGAATTAGATAGGATTAGACGATCTCGGGAAATTCGTGTCATCATTTTTCGCACATTGATAAGCTTCTGTGTCTGGTTCTGTTTTCTTTTTGATATTCCATGAGCATATTTAATTGCTGGACTATTGTGACTGATCAGATGATTTTAAAATTTAACAGGTTACTTGGGTTCACACACATACGGACTTCAATCTTAAGTTTGTAAACATTGAAAAGAAAAAAAAGGCGTAATACTGTAAATGTTTTATTTGCGAATTGAGAGTATTTAATCAAAACTAGAAATGCGAAATGTTATTTTTAAAGAAGCCTGGTTTATTATATTATTATTTGCAAAAGTAGTCGGACCGTTGAAATACGATGGTAGAGCAGTCGTCAGTGCTGTTTATTTAAATAACGACTTACTTTAAGTTGTGTAAGCGAAAATTAACATCAGTTTTTTTATTGTTGCTGCGGGAGATGCGTATATTTTGCCAAAAAAGAGGCTTCTATTCTGGGATCCGGATCGTATTTGCAACACCATCCGGATCGTATTTGCTTTTGAACTGTTTCAGAATAGGATTAGATAACAAATTTCTGTCATTAATAAAACTTGAGGTTTAATTCAATATTATCTGTCATCATATTATCTATATCCTTTATCTGTCGTGTCAGTCCGTCATTCTTTATCTATTAAGAAACGGAAAGGATTTTTCTGAATATCAGTTCGAACATATATATTTTATTTAAACGAACCCCTCCCCAAAATAAAGTAGAAATGCTTAAACTACTTTCATTTGAAAACGTATATTTCATATAGTATCTGAATCTATCAATCTATACCATAGTTTCTTTTTCCAAAAATTATAGTTGCAATATAAAAGTTATATTTTATAAAAATATAATTTATTTATATAAAAATTATATTTCCTGAATAAGATAATGATAATTAAAAATTTTCGCAGTCACATTAATGCTGCAAAACCTATTTGAAATTCTTTAGACATTTTACAAGATTCCGTTGATTAAAAAGTAACAATTTAGGAACAGATTAAATCTCACTGGAAAGAAAATTCAAGAATTATGTTTATAGAAATGATTACACTTGAAATAATCAAAATTATGTCGTGGATCTTTATCCTAAACATAAATTCAGCAAATCTAATTGACTCAATAAATTTAATTTTTGTAAGGTCTGTTCAGTGTCATTTTTATCACCTATATTTTCAATAACTTTATGTACTACAATTCAGCCTCACCAGCTAATCCAGCACAACATTAGTTTCATTTATCTTTCATGTGGACATATTCTTGATATTTCTCATCCCCAAGAATCAGTTTAGAATTTCAGTCCTCATCTATGATTATTTTTTGTTGTTAAATGTCTTCCCAATGTCATTTCTGTGTCTTTACACTGTTGATTTGGGAAGATTAAGCGATGCAGTGCTGAATATGCTATCAAGTTTAGAGTTAATGCTAATCTATAACTGTTTTCTATATTATATGTCTTCTATTTTGGTGACTTTGTTTATAACTGATATTATGAGAACTAAATAAAAAGCTAAGCGTCTGCTACAACACTAAAAATAACATAAAGGCTTAATTTAATTTTTATTTAATATGGAAATAAGATAAACACACACACAACTTTCTTAAATTTCAAAAAATGAAAACTTGATATGAAACTGATTTTTGTTTAGGATTGGTATAAGAATGTTGTTTTTATATATTCCTGTATAATTTCACTTTGATAAATTGTCAAACATGTTCACAGCGTCAAACCCTAAATTTGTAGTTTATAACTAGAACAAGTAAAATTAAGTATTAAGTTTTCATATGGTGAATCCTCAAATTATGAACTGATTGGCTTTCCATAAGCTCTTATATTTAAGTATAGAAAGCTTTAAAATAAAAAGACAACAAAAATCATCAACATAGAAGTTCTCATTTTACATTATAAACCTTAAAATAATATCCATTTTCAATTTTTTTTTTTTTGAATATACTACTATATGAGCTTTTTCTCTAAACTTAGAAATTCCTTCATTAGTGAATTTAACATTACATGTCAGTTATTGATTTCTGTTGGGAGATGACATTGTACATCTGCAACCCTACAAAGGCAAGTGAATAATACTTACAGGTTTCTTTATAGAAAATAAGCGATTAGAACTAAAGCCATCACTCTTTGAACTTCTCTCAGTATTTTCCAGCCTTTAATAAGGCTAGGATGGTATCATTTCTAGTCAAATATTAAAGAAGAAGTTGAGAAATTGGGAGAATCAAATGATAAGAGAAATTGTGATACATGGATTACGTATATGAAAAAAACACTTGATTAAAAAAAACAAAAAGCATTGATTCCTTTGTACCAAAATATTAAATAGTGATCCATTAATATTGTATGTACCATCAAAATGTTAGCTTCTGAAGGATAAATAGTTATTGATTAATGAGCACAAACTGATAAATGTCTTTATGTTGACATTAAATTTCATCTTTAAATCAGTGAAAGAAGAAATTTTATGTTAAAATAAGAACAAAAAATTAACCTCTTCCCAGTTCAACTTTATATATAAAGCAATATAAAGAATGTAAATATATGGTGGAGTATTAAGCTTTTCTTTATAAATTAGCAGAGTTCCAGAACATCAGCGTTAACAGTAGTGATTATTGAAAACAGGACAAATGACTGCAAACATTTAATTAAGAGAATAATAATAAAAATACTAGCATAAACTGTTATTTATGTTTTGTGCCAGAGTTTTTAGGAAGCAGTGGTTGAAAACTCCTGTTGTCAAGGGTGACAGAAAAGAGTTTACATGAAAGAATTGTTGCAAATTGTTTAAAATATGTAAGGCCCTATTTTCTTTCCATTGTGTAACATTGGAATAGGTCCTCTAGGTGATATGGATGATTTTAATTGAGTATAAAGTTTGTTAAATGATTGCAAGAATTATCTATGTAATACTATATATACTGATGATATTGTTTAATTGGTAATGGGTCTGGAAATTCTTCTCCATGGACAAGTTATTAATCAAGGGTTGAATTTTTTGATAATTATTATTGTTATTATTTTGCATAATTCATGTAGGCTTTGTTATTTTAAAGCATTGTGTCATTCAAGTTGGTGCCTTTTGTCTCAAATTATTTTACCAGTAATGACTTGATTAATGAAATTCTGGTTCTTATTATATAAAGTAATTAATTTAACAAGTTGATTTCTTCAAAAATGTTTATTTTTCTGCTATAAATTTGTTACCATTTTTGCTGTTGATAAAATGTGAATTAATTTCAGTCTACAACATAGGTGTTGTTAATTAAACCAATTCTATGGGCGAGTATTTTTTTTTTTTTTTTGGTGGTGAAATAGATTTTAAATTGTACTTCTAGAATTTGATGGAAAGCTGTAAATGCAGAGTGGGTAATCCATCTGCTTCTGCCATTGAATGCTTTTACTGAAAATTATTTTTTAATAGTAGATGATGTCTGTTATACTGCAGTAGATAATATGATATCTTGTACAGTGAGTAAAAGTTGTTTTATACCTTTAGTTAAGTTGAATTGCTAGATTTTAGCTTTGTCTTATATGTTGTTTACAAAGATTAAATATTTTCTGTCATTGATTTTAGGATTTGATGCTTAAATCCATTGCAGACATTCAGTGTTATCAAATCAATCAATCAAATACTAGAAAGTGAGCAATTCTTGTAAATTTTATCTTGAAAATGTGCCTAAGGATTTTTGATGGAATGGGGTGAATCTACGATTTTTGGGTGCAAGAAAGTGATTTAGCTAGGTCTTGACTCCGGGGAAAACTCATTTAGGGGGTAAATGATTGACCTGGGTACCAGATTATTGTCTACAATGTTCTTACTTTATTTTTGTTTTATTTTATTCTTAATAAATTTATGTTGTGTGTGTTTTTATGTGTAATAAAACACTAATTTTATTTTTACCTGTAATAAAATAATAATTACTTAATGTTTTTTAAAACTTTTTCCTTTCAACATCATGCGTATTCACTGTGGAGTTGTCCGTTTCCCTAAAAGGGGATTAAATAACCAGGTGATTGTCTACAGTGCTCTTACTTTATTTTTGTTTTATTTTACTGAGCAAAGCTCAGGCTTCCAGCTACTATATAATAAGAGCAAAATGGAGGTATTTTGGCAATTTGATAAACTGAAACTAGCTATCACAAATATCATCTTCATCATTCAACCGTCTCCAGTTTCCCGGGTGCGGTGCAAGAGCTCTCTCCATCTATGTCGACTCAGATACCACTCTTCCTCTTGAACTTGGCTCCAAACCAATCCTCTATCTTCCAGATCTTGTTTCAGTTTATCACAAATATCCTCCATATACAATCAATACCAGTTCCATTAAGCCTATTTCACTGTCATTGATAAAGTACTTGGAGGTTACTAATTTAGTTGAAGAATGGTAATGTTTTATATCCAGCAATGCATCTTTGTTCTATCTTAATACCAACAATCATTACATCCATAAGTAGAAATACTATATCCAGAAGATAGACCTAGTAATTGTCTGTAAATGCCTTATGAATTTACAATAAATTATGCTTACTCAATCAGGAGAAGGCAATTCTACTGATGATTAAAACGAGTAATTTTCAGTTCAAATTAACAATAACATTCAAGAGAGGATCCTCTTCACTGCATCACAATGGGAAAAAGAAATAAGACCTTAAGGATCATTACAGTAAATGATTTTGCAGTAAGTTGTCTGCTGAGCCAGTGGCACTCTACATTAATAGTTGAGCAGGTTCTTGAAATCCCCATTCAACCAGATTTTGCAATTTATCACATTATTCTTTTGATCAATTTTTAGACATATTCTGTGTTGTAACCACTTTATTTGGGTTGATTTCACATTGCTGTCAAGTTAAAAATTATATCTTTGTCTTTTAAAGTGTTTTGAAGCTTTAGTCAACTACTGTAATAAAGCTTCTCATTATAATAGTAACTTTAGTCAAATCAAATGATATTAAATTAAAAAGAAAAACTATTCAGAATAAGTTGATTTTGGTTTGGGCTCTGAGCCCATTTGAAATATGCTAAAAACTGGATTAAAAAATATAACTGAAAGTTTAATTACAGTGAAGTCTCGCTTATACGAATATGAGGGGGAACCAAAAATTATTCGTATAAGTGAATTACATATAGGACTATGGGGGTTTTGCCAGGGAATAAGAAATTCTTCGTATAAGTGAGACTTCACTATATATTAATTTAAAATTTGCAAGCTGACAGTATTTGACAGTAAAATTTGTTCATTTGCTATCAAAATTTTAAGTTAATTAAATGTTTAGAAACATTTTATGTTTACTTTTTAATAACTAGTAGCACATCTACAAAATCACAGTGATTATAAAAATGTGTGTTTATTCAAAATGTTTTTTTAATCTGTATGCATATTAATATCATCATATCAACTTTAATATCCCATAATATTTCGTTCTCTTTACATCAAAAGAACTTCATTAGATGGCTAGGGATAGGTTTAGTCCTATTCCTTTTACAAGAATTCATTACTGTGATGAATTCTGAATACTTACAATCTCCTTGATATAATAATCAATATATTAATCATAATTTCTTCATATACAAATAAATAATCTTCAAATTGAACTCATATGATGATATTCATATGAAATGGTATGAGTTCAATTTGAAGATTAGTTATTTATATATGAAGAAATTATGATTAATATATGCCTACTGATGGACAATTCTGAGATGCACATTAAACTACTTCAAGTTATAATTTCTTTTTGTTGAAAGAAAATACAATCACTGGACTGCATCAAACTTTTAATCATTTGTCAGATTAAGAAGAAAAAGTAAAAGAAGATTTTTTTTTTAATGTTTTGTGGCTATATTAATGTCTTATCTCCCTGTCCAGATTTTTTTTCAAATCTCAAGATTGAGGACCATGTCCTAAGTATCACTTCTATTTATTCTTTGATTTTCACTTCAATTGAATGGATAATCATCAATGATATTTTAGTAAACTATTTGGTTTATTAATTGCCACAGATTAATAGATTTTGAACATATTTTTTTCGCTAGCATTTCTTGTCAGTATCTTCAGACAAACAACATGGCCTGCCATTCAATGAAATAATTCAGAGGAGAATCTCTCTTGTTTTGTCAGTATTGTTATATAGTAATTGATTGTTTATTTACATTTTTCCTAAATCAGATCACAGCTGCGTTATTTTTCCCTGTTTCTCAGACTAAAAAAAAAGACTTTATACATGTTAATATATTTATTAGGGACAATTAAATGAAACTTGGTCAGCATCAATAACTTCATGTAGCCTGTATCTGACACTGGACATAAGTTGCCATAATTGTTAAGGCACTGATACTACTGTGGGACTAAATGATGGATTTGGGTTTTATAAAACAGTTTTAGTTGTGTCTGGAACCATTGTTGAATAGTCACTTGTACATTACTATTTAAAGTGAATTTCTTGTCTTTTAATGATTTCTTGAGTGTGTCAAAGCCTTCCATAAAAGTCACATAAGCTGGATATTAAAGCCCCTTCCTTCCAAATTTCTGTAATGTCAACCTTGAAACTTATTTGATATCCTTTTCTTAAAATAAAAAATAAATAAAAGATCACATAACAAATGACTCATCTCTCAGAAAAACTGGGTACTTGTTCTTGATCACAAAGCATAACATCAGGAAATTCTCACAGTATCTTTCCATCAGTCATTTGACCAAACTCCAAGAAATCAATTGCAAAATGGAGGTCTTGTTTGTCCACTTCCATACTAATATCTTTGTAAGAAACAGTGACACATGTGCTACACATTATGAAATGACCATGTTTGTTTCACAGCATGTGATAAATCATAAAATACTAGTTGCAACCCGTGAACTATTCACAGAAGTTAAACCTCCTGCCCTAAAATAATAGGCTCCTCCAAAGTGAGCCTATGAGAGAGTGCCCCACAATGCCTTACAGGAGCGTAGGAATTACGCACCAACATTAAATCAACTACTGTTTCTTTTCAAAAAGACATTTGTTAGTGTATTTTTAAAATTAAAAATACACTATTTGTTTGTGATTGTTTAAAATTAAAAATACATTTTAAAATATTCTCTCTCTTGACTCTCCCTGCTCTCTCCACTTTGATGAAAAACCATCCGGTTTTTTAAGGAAGATTATGAATGTGTTACTGGCTTTGTTTGCAATCTTAATTTTAGCTTGTCCCAACATGGGAGCTAATTTTCTATTAAGATTCTCCTCATAAGGTAACATGATATATTTATCTCCATCTTTGTCTTTTTTAAGATTGTCCTTATGTGTATTATTTCTTCCAGCCCGTAAGATTCTGGTAATGTTTTTGTTAATAAAGCTTATAGGATATGCATTACTAACAAAGATATTTCTTAATATTTTTTGCAATTCCTCAATCAATAATTTCCCATTACTACAAATTTTGAGTGCTGTTCTTATTGCTAAACACAAAGAATTAGTTTTGTATTTAAGAGGACATGCTAATAAAAAATTTATGGTAATATTAGCATTTGATGCCTTTCTGAAAATCGTAGTTTCGAATTAAATATTAGTTCTAATAACTAAAACATCCAAGAACGGGATCATATCATCTTTTTCCTTTCCATCGTAAACTGTATATCTTGAGAGAGACTAGTGAAATCTGCCAAAACCTGATTAACCCTATCCTTATTAACAATAATAACATATCATCAACATACCGACATATTAATGATATGTTAGTTTTGACATTATCAATATTCCATATTTGTTTTTGAGTGTAATGCATTACGATTTCCCCAATGATGGCTGAAGAAGGAAGACCCATAAAGAGTCCATGGGATTGTAAATACACTTTGTCATTAAATTTAAACCATTGTAGGTTGAATAAAACCTCTACCAAATCTAATATGTCTTCTAGTATCATTAAATCTTTCTTACATTTATTGACTTCTAATTCAATTCTAATTCTTATTAAATGAAACATATAGACTTTTTTATGAGGGGTAGTGACAATGACTTACAAATGTCAAATGAGACCATATAAGAATCATTCTTTAATTTTACCTTTTTGAGTTCCTCAATGAAGCACATATTTCTGACACAAAATTTAGACATATAATTAACTTTTTTAAACCTTGGACCAAAATCTTAGATATACCCATTATATCAGTATTTTGACAGGCTACAATTGGTCTTATATATACACACCATTGTCCTTATCTTTGTGGATTTTTGGTAATCCACAGAATGTAGGAAGTGTTTTATAATTAGTAATAGTGTCCATATTCTCCTTGTCGATAATACCATCTTTACAAAACTTACGTATGGTTTTTCCCATTCTAAATATAGTTAATTTTTCAGTATTGTTGCTACTTTTCAATCGTTTAGTGTTATTAAGGAAATGTAAGCATGTATTATTATGTGTCTGAATTCATAGCTATTATGGCCCCTCCTTTATCCGCATTTACTAACCTGATATTATTATTCTTAGTAGTATTAATAATATCTTTCAAGGCTTTATCCTCCATAGGATTTAGAATACATTTAGTAAATTTCTTTTGTTTGAGTTTGTTCAATTCAATGCCCACCTTCTTTCTTATGTCCTTCCTAATTTCTTTATCATTTTTAAACCTCACTTGTGATTCAATTTTTGTTGCCATATGATAAATATTAATTTTCTCCTCGCCAATATTAACAGCAATTCACCAAAGAGACACAGGTCATAATATTCTTACCAATAAACCTATTATTTACGTAATAGAAAGGGATAATTACCTAATGAAATTTTGTGAATCAGTAATTATTAAAACTCATCACTGTTATAATACGGACATTTCTGTACAAAATGCTTTGGAGTATCATCTTAATTAGTTTTGTTTAATAATAGACAAGTCAGATTGTTATGGAATATTCATTTATTGTATATGGTTTTAAAGTTTACAATGTGTTTGGATTATGGTGTGTATGATCCTTATTTTATTAGCTATAGAATCAGTTTTATTCAAGATTAAAAGATCTTTACAATGACATTTTGAAAATACGTCATACTGAAGAAACATTTTTCGTTATTACAAAATAGAGAAATCATACGAATATATTTTAATTAGGTTTTCAAATGCACTGACAAAAAAATTAGTTACATTTAAATGCAGTTGATGAATGGTTAAGATCTGAAATAATAATTCCAGTTATCATGATACAAACATATTGTTAGAATGCACTTTGAATTTTGATTGAAATAACTAATCTTAGTATATATATCAAATTTTTAAATTAAAGATTTAGTTTGAAATAGTGATCATGAACTGATCAGGCTTAGTTAGAATGACTATAGTTATGATACATTTTGACCACAACTAGGTTACTTTTCAGATTCACATTTAGAGAAGTTTGTAATTGAGGGAAATCCCTTTTCAAATTATCATTTGTTAAAATTAATGGATGGAAACTGGAGTAAGCTAAATAGTTCATTTCGGGAAGCCTGATAACATTAAGTGAATGGATTCAGGACTAGATATGCAAAGGATTGTGAAGAAGGAATGTTTCTGTCAAATAGTTAGATATAGTGTGGAAATCAGATGATGTCTTAAGTACAGGGAATTTGTGACTATACACAGCCTCAGAAACATAAATGTGGACTGAAAGGGATATTGTTCATAGTTGGTGAAACACAAACAATAGATAAAAAATAATGCAATGAGTATGAATGAAAACTGAATGAATTGCGAGAATTTTCGAATTAAAAGACTAGAAGAAGATGAGCTCTAATGTGTCTTAAAATTAATCAATTTCTGTGAGGTGGGCCTGAAGGAAATACAGAGAAATGAAGATGAAGTGGGCAGATAAAGAAAGATGGAGAAGGCTTTGATAACTGACAAAATATAATATGGACATATTAGCTGTTGATAATTAACATACATTGAACAGAATATATATGTTAACTATAACAAATTATTAAATGAAAGTAGCATTTAATGAATAATCTTCAACTACTTAACTTAAATTTAATTTACTCTGATAAATTAAGTAATAAGTTTTTTAAAGAAGATAGAATTTGAAGAAAATTGTAGTATACCGTATATGCTCCAATAAACGCCGAGTCTCTTATTGTCGCCGATCTCTAATAAGCGCCGGGCTGCAGAGGCGACACGGCCAAATAGTAGCCGGTCTCTAATAGTAACCGGGTCTTTGATATTTGCCTACCGGTACTAGTGTAAGCATTCGTATCTTTATAGTCGTGCGTAATACCTTACGGTATATTGCCAAATGACCGTTTCGGCGACTTTTTGTAAGGTAATATACAAAATTCTGCCGAAACGGTCATTTCACATTGCCTTTAAGATTCGCGCGGTGGAATATGTGAAAGAAACCTCCGGTGAGGCGGCAGCCCCTCATTGCGAATTCGGACAATGCATAGCAGCGAAAGGTACAGAAAGACATTGCCATTTATCTTTAACAGTCTTTTGTAGCATGTGAACTTCAAATAAAGTAGCTGTTTGTAATATTAGCCGGTATTTATATGAAAAAATATTGCGGTCTGAAGGTTTTTGTTAATAATGGCCGGCCTCTAATAGCAGCCGGTCTCTATTAAGCGCCGGGAGCTGAGGCTAGTTTTGCAAATAAACGCCGGGGGCCTCTATTGGAGTATATACGGTATATAGTTATATATATAAAATATATGTATATGTTGCACATATACAATATTGATTTTTATAGATACATTGCTTACAGTACACATTTTTTAAAGAATTTTCAGTTAAAAGGTTATAAAAACCCTTCTTGATATATCTACAAATTTAAAATTCTTATTTTGAAGTCAAATTAGAAGTTTCATTCTATTTTTTATTATCTAGACATAGTTATTATCTCGTCCCTTTATTGACTCTGTCATGGTTTTTATGAGGGGACACGATGGACACATTATTTTGAGGCCCGAGTGCTGAAATGGAATGATTATCTGACCCTTCTTTTTTATCCTTTCCTTTTTCTTTTATTTATTTGTGGCAATTCAGTCATTCAATCAGTATTTTTAAGCTCAAGTAGTGCATGCCACCTATATAAGAATTTTTATTAACAAGATTAGACTGCTCAAGAAATTGTTCATGCGTGGATTTCAGTTACTGGCAACAATTAACTAATTCAGATTTATTCAAAGTATCCATCTAAATTTCTGACTTGTGATAGTCATTCAATTAAAAAAACTTACTTAATTTCTTTTTTTCTTTCTTCTGAAGATCAAAGCACTCATTAAACAGCATTTTAGGGTTAATCTATATTACTAAAATCTTTTATTTCTCTGTCTGTCTGTCTTTCTGTCTGTCCGGCGCAATTTTCTGAGAGAATGGAAAATAGAAATAATTTTTACAATGAAACATCTGCGACAGGAATCGAACCTGCAACCTTCTGATCCGAAGTCAGATGCCTTATCCATTAGGCCATAGGGACTACAACTCTCTTCATATAGTTTTTTGACTTATATCTCCTTTCCTTTCCCCCATCAATAAGGAATGTATTCAATCTTTTTTTTGAATCTCAAGATTGTTTATTTATTTCACATCAGTCAGTTTATTTGTAATTCGAAACTGACAATTAGAACGATAATTGCCGAAACGTTGCAATATTTTAAATATTCTTACTTAACCAAATCCTATGTGATATTGAAAAATATGTGGGTGTACACGCCAGATGTTGGAGTAAAGAAAACAGAGTCAAGAAAGAGAGAAGCACTCTTTTTTTGAGGTGGAATACCGAAAAAATCACTATTTGCAACTCAAAAACCATCAATAAATGTAACTCAAACGTCACTGAAAAGTGACAATTATAATTAAAATGAGTCAAAAAAGAATGAAGCGATACTTCTATTAGATAGAATACTGAAAAATCACTATCTATAACTCAGAAACCATCAATATTTGGAACACAAAAGCCACTGAAAAGTGCCACTTAGAATAAAAAAAGAGACTCAAAAAAGAAAGAAGCAGTATTTCTATTAGATAGAATACTGAACACTATTGTAACTCAGAAACCACTGAAAAGTATCATTTGGAATAAAAACAAACAAAACAAAAAGAGTCAAGAAATAAGAAGCAGTATTTCATTAGGTAGAATACTGAAAAATCACTATTTGTAACTCCAAAACCATCACTATTTCTAACTCGAAAACCACTGAAAAGTATCAATAGGAATAAAAAAAAAAGATAGTCAAGAAAGAAAGATGCACTATTTCTATTAGGTAGAATACTGCTCAGAAGTTAGACGTCTTAGCCATTAGACCACTAGACCTACATTCTAATCTCTGTAAAAAATAAAAATATATCATAGATATATGATTTACAAGGTGGTTCTAAAAGCAGTCGTAGATTGAGAGAATATAGACATCAAAAATTAAATTTAAAAAAAAGCTTTTAAAAAATTTTAGTTTTAGTTTCCTTGATGTAATTTGTGTGTGTGTGTGTGTGTTTTTTTTTTAATAAATAAAAAATTGTTTTCCGTTACATAAGGGAGGCTTCCGGAGCGAAGCGACGGGTAGCCGACTACTTTTATGGAAGATCTTTTTTCATTGTTTGTCTCAGATAAAATTCTTCAGTGATTTCAAAATGAAAAGAGAATCTAATAAATCTATTTCATTACAGGAAATTTATTGATTAATTAGTTAAATTCAATTACAAAAAATTGCTACAAAAAATGCCCATTGTCATCATTTTAGATAAAATTATTCAACCATTTCTCATCATCATTTCAGTTAAAATTATTCAACCATTTCTCATCATCATTTCAGATAAAATTATTCAACCATTTCTCATCATCATTTCAGTTAAAATTATTCAACCATTTCTCATCATCATTTCAGATAAAATTATTCAACCATTTCTCATCATCATTTCAGATAAAATTATTCAACCATTTCTCATCATCATTTCAGTTAAAATTATTCAACCATTTCTCAGATATGCTTTTACAATTAGTCGGTGCTGTTTAAATTTCTTTGTGGAAGATCTCGAAATAAATAATTTTTGACAACTTAGAGTTAATGCCATACTAAGTGTAAATGACATTACGGGTGGTAATGATGACCTGGTGGATTAATTCTGATGCTTCATAGATTATTGAGAGAAGCTAGTGTTCCTTCCAGTGGGAATTGGGAAAGGTCTGTAAGTTCTTGAACTGAAAATTGGACTGATCCTTTATTTCCAATCATTTTATATGGTAGTCTTGTTCAATTTCATTATTTTAAAGTTTTATGAGCTGCTGTGGCACTCCTCAGGCAGTGACTGTATCTTGCCTCCTTGATAATAACCCATTATCTATGAGCTTATCATACTAATATCTGTATTAAATAGTTTAGAGGCAAAATCAGTACATTAAACTTTTAATAATAATTCATTATGTTTAACACTAGCAGATGTTAACCCTACAAAGCGAAGTCTATCAAAAATAAGAATTTACAACAAAGACATTAAATGTTGAATTATTATCCTAATGCTGGTGTCTTGTGTTCTCGAATATTAGTCATCATTTTTTGAAAAATATACAGTTAGTTGGTGAAATCTTACCTAAAATCTTCCAAATCTTAATTTTGTTGGAAGCTTGTGAGATATTTTACAACATTCACTGTTTGTTATATTTCAGCATTTCTTGTCTGGAGTTTGGAAACCCTTTAGGTGTCCAAGAGATTCACAGTGAAATTTCTGTAATCTTAATAGATTTTCTTTTGGTTACACGGTGTGTAGGAAAGTTTGCAATAAAAATGTAATGTTGAAATATATTTGAAAGGTTGTTACAAACCTACCACTATAATTTCTCAGCTTCAAGTTGATATTGCTAAGCAACAGAATTGAATTGGCAGAAGTTTTCCTGAAATTTATGAAGTTCAAATCCAGCCTTATCCAAGCTGTTCTTACTCCCTTTGAACACATTGACCTTCTAGTAAAAACTTCTCATATTAAAAAAAAACATGAAACTGAAATTATAATCTTATTAATTTTATCAATTGTTGTGTGAGACCTTTGTAGTGTTGACATTATATCAAACTTTCTGCTAAATATATTATGTAAACTGAATTTCAGAGGGAACAAATTGACTGGACAAACAAGTTTTACAACATTCCATTTACAATTCATGATTTAACATTGATTTGCATAAGCAATAAAAAATGGTAATCGCCATTAAAGTTAAAATCAATAAACATTATTTTCATTGTCTAGTGATACAACATTAAACTACTATCATAATCATTCAATATTTTGTTCTCAAAGCTAAAATTCTATATATACTTTGCCTTCCAAAATTTCAGTTGTCTGGAATGATGTGATAGATAAAATCTTCTTATAACTTCTAACGTTCAATTCATGTCTTCTATAAATAAAAACACATATATTATTTTCACTGTCTAGTGATACAACATTAAACTACTATCATAATCATTCAATATTTTGTTGTTCTCAAAGCTAAAATTCTAAATATACTTTGCCATCCAAAATTTCAGTTGTCTGGAATGATGTGGTAGATAAAATCTCCTTATAACTTCTAACGTTCAATTCATATCTTCTATAAATAAAAACACATAAACCTGGGTACAAGAACACTGTAGAGCGTTTAAAAATAAAAGGAAAGGGGTATCGGAATGGGCAAACCATTGCGAGAGTAATGGTCATATGCCTGATCCATTAGTAGATGTTTTATATGAGTGTAAAGATGAGACAGAGAGACTAATGTTAGAGTTATGCTTTATTAACAGTAGTAAGTGCATGAACAGAGATAAATCTGTGAAGGTTAATGGTATTTTCAGAAAATTTATAGATAAAGAGTTAAGATTGAAGAAATTACTCTAATGATAGTAAGTCAGTTTGTTAAATGATTGATTGTTTATTTTGTTATTGTTAATGATTTTGAATTATGTGAGAAAAGAGGTTTCTTTTCTTTATGCTTATATGTATTTTTATGGGTTAGGAAGCCATGATAAAGTTCTTGGGTGACAAGAACGGAATATTGGTGATGAAGAGGTTTATGTGTTTTTATTTATAGAACATATTAATTGATGTGGTAGATATTTTAAGACACATAGTGTAATGTGTTCATATCATATTTTAGTATTTGGTATTGTTCACCTCGACAGTTGACTGATATATTGTACTTTTGTGAATCCCATGCTTTGACTGTTGGGAAATTGTTCTATTTCTAGGAATTTTGTAGTGACAGAATAAAACATAAATCAAATTACACTAGTGGCTAAAATTGTGGAAATCTTTTAGAAAATTTGTGTTTTGGAGGTTTCATGGCTCTGAACATCAACTGTTTTTAAAATAATACTAGTCGGCTATCCGTCGCTTCGCTCCGGAAGCCTCGCTTATGTAACGGAAAACAACTTTTTATTTATTAAAAAAAAACACACACACACACACACACACACACAAATTACATCAAGTAAAAAACTAAAATTTTTTAAAAGTTTTTTTTTTTAATTTAATTTTTGATGTCTATATTCTCTCAATCCGCGACTGCTTTTAGAACCAGGGTGTGAATCATATATCTATGATATATTTTTATTTTTTATAGAGATTAGAATGTAGTACTCGTGGTCTAATGGCTAAGATATCTAGCTTCGGAGCAGAAGGTTGCATGTTCGATTCCCGTAGCGAACTTGTAGAAATTATTTCTATTTTCACAAATTACAACAATTGCACCAGACAGACAGAGAAATAAAAGATTTTAGTAATAGACCTATAGATATACTTTACAGTGGTTTTTGAGTTAGAAATATTGATGGTTTTTGAGTTACAAATAGTGATTTTTCAGTATTCTGCCTATTAGAAATAGTGCTTCTTTCTTTCTGGAAACTCTTTTTTAATTACAATTGACACCTTGCAGTGTTTTTTTGAGTTACAAACAGTGATTTTTCAGTATTCTATCTAATAGAAATAGTGCTTCTTTCTTTCTTGACACTTTTTTTTATTCAAACATCTCCCATGTACACGTGCTTGTTTTTCAATATCACATAGAATTTGATTAAGTAAGAATATTATATTTAAAATATTCCAACATTTTGGCAATTATAGTTCTAATTGTTATTTTCGAATTAAAAATAAACAGATGGATCGGAAATAAATAAAAAAGCTTGAGATTCAAAAAAAAAAAAAAAAAAGGTTGAATTCATTTATTATTGATTAGGGAAGGGGAAGGACACATAAGTCAAAAAACAATATAAAGTGAGTAGTAGTCACCTTAGCCTAATGGATAAGACATCTGACTTTGGATCAGAAGGTTGTAGGTTCGATTCCTGTCGTGAATGTTTCATTGTAAAAATTACTTCTATTTTCCATTCGCTCAGGAAATTGCGCCGGACAGACAGACAGAGAAATAAAAGATTTTAGTAATATTGATTGTAATATTATACATCATTAGAAACATAATTTAATGCAGAATGTAATGAACTAAACTATATTGAATTATCATTATTTTGTCAAAAGTTATAGCTAAATAATTAATAAAAAGAAATACAACTGCTTCAGTAAAAAGATGTGGATTTTCTTTAAAGTCAAAACTGGCCAATGAGTGTGATTGTTCTGAAAGCCAATCATAGCTGTTATGATACAGCAAGGAACCAATAAGGTGCTAGAAATTTCTAGTATTGCATCTCATTTCAGTTAGTATTGGCAGTCCTATTCAGTTGTAAAGAGTATAATCAAGTTGGTCGTATGTTTTGTTGGGTTTTTTTTGGTTTGAGTTTAAGAGTACTATAAGATGAAAAATAGATTAAAAAGGTTTGACTGGTCACCTAGGAAAAAAACTAAAATACTAACTTTGTGCGAAGAAGGATACGTCTATAAGGAAATCATTAAAAAAGTTGGTGGAAATATAACCAAAATATATGCAAGAGATATCAAGATACTCAATCCGTTCACAATGCACCTGGTAAAGGCAGGAAAAGGTATACAACAGCTGTTGATTACAGGCGAATTAAAATACTGAGTTTAATTGACAAAAGAAAACCATCTAATTCAATTGAAAATAAATTATCAGAATGTGGGTTACATGTGAGTTCAAGGAGTATACGACGCAGACTCAAAGACTTTGATTTAAATTTCAGAATTCCAAGGAAAAGCCACTTCTATCTCTCTAACAAAGAATGACAAAGAATGAATAGAATGGGCTAAAAACATATTAATTGATCAAAAGAACATTTGGATAAAGTAATTTGGAGCGATGGAATAAAATATGTGAATAGAAGATTTGTTACCTGTATTTCACATTAAATAAATTCTTTTGGCTGCAGACGTACCCTCTCTCGAACAGATTTGATGACTTCATTGCTATAAACTTTCTTCCTCCTAGAAACTGTTTTAAAGGTCCAAAGAGATGTAAGTCCAATGGTGCGAGATCTGGCCTATATGTGGATGGGGAAAAACATCCCAATTCATTTTCTGGATTGTAGCCATTATGTGAGCAATGATGTGTGGATGGGCATTATCCTTCAGGGAGTGGATAGAAGTTTCTCGCCCCTCTTTGAAGGCCTTACTCTTTTTATACACACTTGTCTGACAACATTGCTTCACCATACTGTTCCTTCAGTCGTTTGTATATTTCAAAGGTTTTTACACCTTCCATTGTAAGAAATTTAATAATAATGCATTGTTCCATATTTGGATGCACTATAACTTCACTCAAGACTGTAACTTTTATTATGATTTATGATTTATCTAAATATAAATCAATTGAAGATTGATAACTTGTCTTATCCTACTTTTTTGTATTTGCCATTATTATTATTATTAATGTGCAAAACACTTTTGTTAAAAGTTCCTTTTTTTTTTTTCCTTAGATAAATGTAAATTGCAGCAAGCATATGTCTCTCATACTATTTGTTACAATACTATCATCTTTATGAAATATTGGTTATAAGAACAATGTTATCCCATATATATCACACTGAATAGTCAATTAGTTTTTTGTTGTTTTTTTTTTTTTAATGCAAGTGTCTTGCAAATGATGGAAATATTAATGGGCCTGAAGATCATTACAAGAGGCTGTTATGATTGTTGCAACAGGTGTAGAATATAAGGGCTGTCTTCCATATTGTGGTTAGCTTCCAGCTGTGATGACTTCAGATTGTCCTGAATGCCTCAACATTGAATTCAAGATCTTGCCAACAACAGAGCAAATTTTAAGAAGTTCATATCATTGGACCACAAGGAGTGAGTTGTCATGTTGGCAAATTGCCAATATTAAGATTTCCTGGCAACAATATTTGCTTGAATGCACACATGATGAGAAAGCTTCAACTGGAAAAGCAGATAACTATTAAAAGGAGATCGTAGGATCATTCAACAAGCTCCAATAGTTGAAACAGCTGCTATAGTGCTATTTTCTATGACAGCTGATCTCCTTAGATGGCGATGACTAAAACTTTAAGTACTTGAACAGTACACTGAAACTGGCAAGATACTGTGATATCACACCTTCTGGGAGGGAGTGGAGAAACTTTTCAGCTGGATAATGCGTGTTTACATGAACTTGCATTTCCTAACCCCTTGATCTGTCTTGAGTTGTGCACATGTGGGATCTTGGACACCAGTTAGGCCAGCTCTAGACCATGCTGAAACATTCATGGAGCTGCAAGACCAATAGAAAATGACTGGGGAAATTCATTCAAAACAAAAGATATCTATAAATCCTTGCTGAAGCAGATAGCTGTTCACATGACAGTTTGGAAAGCAGCTATAAAGCGGTTTTGAACTTGAGAGCTGGGTCTGTTGAACCACACATCTACTTTTACCTGAACTTGAGAGCTGGGTCTGTTGAACCACACATCTACTTTTACCACTGCATCCGGAAGCTCTTCCAACAACTTATCCATGTAGCTAACAACAGTGTCCTTCGAATGGTCCAAATTGTCAGAAGCCATTACTTGCGGGTGTAATTTTCCAGTGTGCCACACTGCAGCTGTTAACAAACTGACCTGACTCTGATTCCAGTGGGCACTTTGAATTTCATCTTGTTGAACACAAGTGTAGTTTTCTGAAAGGTCCACTTGAATCAGACACTTAACCACCAACCTGCTTTGGGTGGTTCACAAATCAATGTCTCAGGGTATGTTTGGGAATATAATGGAAACTGTTTGGCAAGAACTTGTGCAAAACATTTAACGCTGAAATGTAATTCTCATGGTAATGGCATAAACATACATAGTGCTGTAGTCTGTTACTACAAAGAATGTGCTTCGGATGAAGGGTTGCAAATTTACTCTTTCCTAGCTTGATATTGTCATGCTCTCTGCTGAAGATGCCATGGGCCTCTCTGATAGTGTAAATTAGGTGGCGAGCTTGAACCTTTGTCTTGGCACCAGTACTGTCTCAAATTGTTACCATGTCTTTTCTTCCGGGAGCCTGTCTACTGATGTCGTCGCGTTCATAGAAGTTTTTAACTTCTTCAGTGGTTTCAGCTTTAAGTGCCAACAGAGTTTCAGCTCTGGCTGGACTGTCATCAACAGTTGCAACTGGTCTGATTTCACATGTATACAGTTTACGTACAAGAGCTCGCATGTGACGTGGAGACTGGTAGCCAACGCTTCACTCGAGCAACAGCCTTTCCTAGTGAGCTGGTATTTTTGTACATCAGTGTATCAGGGGTTGGAGGCACTGCATTTGCTTGTTCACGTTTCTTAAGCATCCTACATCTTGCTACTTTTTCCCTACATTTGTTCTTCTGTTCTTTTGTTATTTTATTTCGCTCTGGTAGCTGTAATTTTTCTTGTCTTGCTTTAATTTTATCTCTGCTTTTCTTGTTTTTCTTAATTTTATCTCTGAAAGTGCTTATGCACTTTCTGAAATTTTTTGTACTTTTTCTCATCTTTGAGTTTCTGGTGCCTTGTTTTCATTTTTTCAGCAGCTGTCAGTGCCATTTTGAATGTTGGGTTACCTGAAATTAAAATAATAAGATAAGTTGTCTCTCTGTAAACAAGAATCCATGCAGTAACTCATGTTACACAACTTGTCACCCCATCCCTGCAGTCAATTTTATAAAATAATTTTTTATTTGTACTACATGTGGTCAGGTACGAAAATACTACATAGAACAATCTAAACCCTTTTAAGTTTTGAAAAAAAATCAACAAATTGGATGTTTTGGTAACTCATATTACAGCCATTGTAAGCCTAACATTTAAGCCTAACCTCTCCAATTAATGTTTGTCTAAATCAAACTTTACTAGTTGATCATAACTTCACATGACATACTATAATAACATTTGGTAACGATTTAGCACACAGTTAACAAAGCAATGGTAAACTCACTTGCTGAATCTTGCTTTGGAAAAGCCTAACAATGAGTGATCAGTAATCTCTTTTACATGTGGCCACCGCTCCGAAAGTTGTGGTGGTGGACTATGAAAAAATGTCAGCTAGCAAAATTTACATCATTAAAAAAAAAAAAAAAAAAATTTTTTTTATTTGACCCTATTTTTGTGGACATACCCATAAACAAAACTCACTTCAAGTCGGATTTTTGAAAGGAAGATTTGATTCCTTGCAGTCTGGAAGGTATCTCCCTTTGGCAGGAATTGTTGGAGCTAACTTTCACAATTTATTCCATGTCAAAAGCGCTTCTAGAAGTGGGTTTCACACTTTATTCCATATCAAAAACGCTTCTAGAAGTGGAGCTATACTAATTCAATGACAACATTGCAGCTGTCAAATTTAAGCAATTTTTGCTAGTTTTATATTTAAAATTAGCCACTTAAACCATTTTTATTATGGTTTTTATTGCTTTTCTTGTTTGGTTGAACATTTTAAGACTAGGTAATATACGTTTGTTTTTTTTTTTATTTAGGTTATAATAATGAAACTTGAGCCTTTTAAATAAACTCAGTTTCTCAACTTCCCGTGGCAATGGCACGGCTATAATTGTTATATAAGAAAATACAGCTGACTAATTATTTATTTTGACTCGAGTTTATATTTCATTTTTCTGATGGGCAATACATTAAATATTTACTGATACTAAATAATGTTTAAACATTTTGAAATATATATTGCTGTTATATAAGGAATTCCTAGGGAAACCACTCCCCGCCCCCTTTTCTACAGAATCTCAGCATTTTAAGCACAAAAAATAAAAAATAAAGTGTATTTCAATGCTTACTGTACATAATGCAGCAGATTTCAATCTGTTGAATCAATATTCCGTTTTGAAACATTATTAAAAAAAAAAAAAAATATCTGTTTGGCATTTTTGTTTTGTTTAAGTAGCATCTTCATTCTCGTTTTCAGAATATACTGATTCAAATAGAAATAACACACAAGTTCACTAAAAAAAAAGAAGTTTTGTTGGAAGTCCTGCCGCCATTGTTCCGCTGGAACAGCCCTGTTCTGCCGTACCAACTGCTTCTGGGCCCTCCGGTCTATTGATCAGCATGTAGGCTCAGCCACCTCCATGACGTCGTGTTTCCATTTCATGATAATAGCACCCTCGGTCGACTTTGGCAGGTTCAGTGTCGCTCCTATGGGTCGCATACTCTGGCCACTAATGTGGCAGCCTATGAGTACTCCACTTTGAAAATTGCTCAGCTGCTTTGATGGTGGCATTTTACCTCAGCACGTGGTTAGACACCAAATGACTCCAACTACACATGATCGTGTTGTTTTATAACGAATATATTCAAATTATTGCCCGAATTTGCTTGTGGTGTTCCACTACGACAGGTGTTCACTTTCAATTGAGCAGTCGGTGTATATATTTTGTGTAGATTTTTAGTATTGCACAGAGGCTTAAAAATACGAACGCATTCATTCGTGTTCGTGCTTTAATTTGAACTCGTATCTCTTTTAAAGTTGAGAATTATTCAGTGCTGGAATTAAGTTAATTTGTTTTATTGCAGATACTTTTACAGAAATCATTTGAAAAGAATTATTATTTTTTTTTAAAATTAAAACAGTATTTTAAATATTATACACAGTGAGATCACTTAGGCTATTAATCAATGGCATATAAAGATGCTAAATTCTTGTTCTTGGACGCAATATTCAGCGTCAAATTTCATATTTTTCAATAATGAAATATAAAAATAAAATAAATCTATTGCTATAGTGTAGATAGTGTTTGGATATTCTTGGAGAAGTGTATAACAAAATAACGGCTCGAACTTAATGCTATTCTCAAGCTTCTGATGAAGGTTCAAGATACAGAGCCGAAGTATTGAAAGAATTTCACCTAGAATAGAAAAACCCCTTATCCAAGCTTATTTTTATATTTAAGATTTATTTTATTTATAATAATGTTATTGCTTTTTTATTCAGTAAGTTGTTGAATTTATTTTTCTATCATTTTTCTATCATATTTTCATGATAAATACATTATTCCCGAGTCGTTAAGATTTCACTTAAACTGTTTTTAAAGACTTTTTTTTTTCCCCAAAAGCTTCAGTTTCCTTATTTACTGCGGTAGTTTATTTATTTTAAATATAACGGTAACAAATTTCATATTTCGCTTGTTTGGGCTTTTTTAATGTTTGTTTGTTTTTTGTTGAGGATTCAAACTTCAGAAGTTAATAAAATTAATTTTAAAAATATATGAATGGACAAAAGATATTCAGTTAATTACAGAAATAAATATTATTCAGTTAACTTCAACCTATCGTTAACATTATTGCACGAAACTTTAAGAAGTAAAATAAGAGACGGATATCAAAAACGTAAATGTGCGCCAATATACAAATAATGAAAGGCAGAGGCAATGATTGTAACAGCCTGCCGATTTCTATAAATAATAGATTATACAAGATTCCGGGTATTTTATACATTCTCGGTTATCTATTGGTATCACGCTTTCATGATTTCTTCTGGATCTATCTTTAAATTCTGTAAAGTTCTTCTGGGGGTGGGATAGAAAAAGATGATATTCGTGGATTAGGCCTTTGACGTATGGTCTGTTGTATAACGTATATCTTAACTTTAAAGGAGAGAGGGAGAAAAAAAAAAACCCAGTTTATTTGTTTAGGATAATACCATGGTCAATATAAAGAGGACGACGGAAACGAAATAAACGGTACTAGCCGTTTTAGTTTGGATGAAATATGACTGTTTTCCCGTTCCGAAATAGATGATTCCTTATAGAAGCTTTAATTAAACTGTGTAGAAGCAAAACAGACCATTTTTAAGCAATTTTCTATGAATGGTCATGGAAGATTTCGTAAGTCACTCTAGGAGGCCTACGAGTTTGAAAGATGTAGCACAGCTCAGTAGTAGATGGACTGAGTGAAGTCACTGGAAGTTTTCGAAAAAAACATCAAACAACTAAAAATTATTTTTAAAAAATTATAAATAAAATGTGATTTGTTCATTATTATTTTAAATTTCCTTTGCTCTTTACTAGTCCTTAATGTAAGTTTGAAGTTTTTGTTGGTTAAAACTTATCAAGTGTGTGGCCATTTTGTTGACCGTAATATCCATAGCCACCCCTATTCAGAATTCCTGAGCACGCCACTGATTTTGGCACAGCGCTCTTTAAAATATAGTCTCATGTGAAATCAGAATTTTTTTTCCTTTCCATCTGATTGATTGAAGTTGAAAAAAAAAAAAAAAGAAAAAAAAAAAGCAGTTTTGCTCTCCCTTTCCACTTCCGAGTTTTTCCAATTTCATTTGTTGTCTGGGGTAGACTTTTTTTTGTACAGTTTGCATGATCACTAGAAATAACATTAATTTTCGCCAAATTGCTGCGCATGTTGAATTACGTAAATATTTATTACCCACAGTTCTTTTCATAAATAAAAAAATAACTTGAAGTAGGATTATAGCACGTTACCCGAACAAATTAAAATGATAGAAGTAAAGCAAACTTTAATAATTAATGTTTATTATTAAAAGTTGTCTGCAGTTGAAGAGAACGTAGTGGTTTTAATTAGAAGCACACCCTTAAAAAATGGTGGTCGAATTCAGCAGAATCTGTATAGTTCCACTTTCCTGCTTGATTAATCATGTATTCAATTCTGAAATGTCACGAAATTTGGCATTTCATATAGATGGCCATATTTATCGATGGACTAGTTCTTTTCATCATTTGTTATCTTTTAATGGAAATATTGGAAGTGGAACAGTTGATTTAAAGTTGCCTGTAATTTTGATTTATTCATCATGCTATACTTTGACAAATAGTTTTTCCGCATACTAATTTTAACTATACTACACTTTGTTACCTACAGTCTTTGTTAATCCGTCTTATGTATTTTTTGTAAATCATTGATTTTATTTAAAGATCTATACTATTTAACAGTTTACATTTCAAGGTAACTTGGAATTAAAGGGGAAATTATTGATTTTTGGGACAGCTTAACGTCCCTTTTATTAAACCTCTTTATATTGCACAATCATATAGTCAGGAAACATATTTAAGTGCTTATTCATAATCATATTAACTGATTGCTTTAATCTCTGTGTATAAACTTGACAAAATAAAAGACACATCATTTTTTCTCCTTAATTTTATTTTGAAATTTCTAAACTGCAGTCTTCCTCGAAATTAGCAATTTTTCAGTTGTTTCCTATCTTTTAAAGAACATTGGCAGAAAAAGTAATTAATTAATTCATTCATTCATTTATTTGCCATGAGTTGTTGAGGATGGAAATCCGTTAATTATTGAAACCACTATTATTTTCATGTAGGTATATAGGGCCTATATATTTATGAAATGCAAAATTTTTGACTTGCAGCCCTTTTAAAGGTCACGGTCATCTTTGGAAAGACCTGTTTTTATTGAGAACTTAACAAAATAAAAATTGTTTTCCTTAATTGTACAAATAATTTGTCGGGAGGAAAAAAGTACTTAACGGCGCATCATAATAATTACAGTTGTCTTGTGGTTGCCCTGAATCGTAACCAGAATAGCCTTTAAGGGATCGTTTGTGCCGCACCTCTAAATGGCCTTGACGGATATTCGCTTCGCCCCTGCCAATACAGAGTGGAATGCCCTTACTCACATACAATGAGTCATCACTGTACACGTGTTAGGATTTGTTTGATTACGTCAACGGAACTTCGCGATTATTAATAAGAGGCTTCCCTTTGCAATAGATGGCTAAAGTTTTGAGTTAATTGAATAGACGTAACGAATAAGTTTGCGTTGGTTTGGCCTTGAAAAGCACGCCTGTTATTTAAAGTGGTTATTCTTGGTCGTGATGAATCATCTCCTCCCCTCCATGTCCCTGAAACAATGTAGCAAATCAAAAAATAAACTAGAGAGCAACCCCCCTCCCCCAATTCGGGAACCAGATGGAACTGATAAGTTGGGATGATGAGGATAGATCCAAGTTAATAAAGATTTCGTAATTGTTTACTTTTTGTTTTGTATTCATGGCTGGTGAAACTTGTTTAACTAGAAATAAAAGTTAATCATCTCCACTAAGTAGCAGTTGATTTTGAATGCCTTTCATACTATTAGCATTTCTATAAAGCTTTACTTTAACGGTAAAATAATGAAAGAGAATAAAGTCTTACTTTTTTTTCCCCCTTGTATTATCGTTATTATTACCTATTAGAAATGAAATTTTTAAATAATAATTTAAATAAGTTCTGTACATCGATCTCAATTTATAGCTGAATCGGATATATTATTTGAAACAGCTGGATGTGGAAAGACCAAAAAAAAAAAATCAACAATGCAAGTTTCTTAAAAAAAATAATAGTGAATTAACAATACTTTTTACGATTATTTTTTGAAAACTTATTCCAGTCAAGTATTAGAAAAAAAATAATAATAAAACAAAGCACAAAACAGTTTAAAGGTTACAGAATACATTATTTGAAGACTTTTTGATTTGCAAAATGTTTAGTAACTAAATATATGACCAAGGATTATGATTTATAGTTAGCAAATTCAAGTAATAATACTGGGATAGTAACAAAAATCTACGAAACGGATTTTTATTATTTTTTTTATGAATGTTTTTAAGAAATATCGCTATTTATTTTTGAATGATTTTTTTTTAATTTACCTGAAACTTTCAGATTTTTATTATTATTATTATTATTATTATTATTATTTTTTAAAGTTAAAACTGTAATTTTGCAAATATTCTGAAAAGCACAGTTAATGACAAATATTTATGTAATTTCACAAAGAACAATTTCTTTTTAAACATTGTGTAATAAACACTATTTAGTAAACGTAATTTTTTTCCCTTTATAATGTTAGTAAATATCCGAAAGGAAACTAAAAATGCTTTACTATTGTGAACACCCAGTTGTTAATATCTTTTTAAAGCATTATTTTTTAAAAGCACATTTCTGAACAAAATAAGAAACTTATTGTAAACTGTTTTTACATTTGAAACTGAAACTTTATTCATAAGATTTCAATTATTATGATCTACATTAGTTATTATATTTTGATTGAAGATTTTAAATTTTATCAATGGGACTTTTGATATATCTTAGATATCCTTAATTTTTATGTAGCAAATGTTAATGAATTTATTGTATAACAGTATTATACCATTTCTCAAGGAAAATTAAAAAATAATAGAGCAGTTAAGTTAATGAATTTTTCTGGAGAAACGCTATATATAAATATCAATGCCTTTACTTCAGTGCTTGGAGAATATCTGATTTGTCTCACTTTTTGGAAATCATTGCCATGTCCAACCTTTTTTGAAAAGGCAGGATCTTTCCAAAGAAAAATTGCCTAGATCTTGAATGAAAGTAGACTTACAGTCTTCAAACAAGAGCTTTAGAAGCTTGTAATTTTCCATAGATTTTTACAAATAAAACTTTTAACTTTTACATATAAAATAATATACATTTGATTTTTTTTTTTAACTCACTAAATAAAAAAAATAAATAATGATAAGCAAACCCAGTTTGCTTTACTAAACTTCTTTATGTTTAAGTTTTGCTATTTATTTATTTACAAGCAAAACTGTTTTTATATCTTATCTGGAAATATCTGAACGGAACTGGTCACACACTCACTCACACTCTTTTCTAAGGGCCAAGATTCATAACCTATTTTTGGAGAGGAGGAGTTCGAACTGAAAGTAGAGAGACTGACATCATCTTCTATTCAAAGATATGCAGACAAATTTCTTAGGTGATATTTGGAACTGTCTTGCATAAATTTTGTTCCTATATCTATGAATGTGTTCGAATAAATTCAAAGAAAAAGAAAAACATTTGTTTATTTCTGTTTTAATTTGAGTTAGCATACTGAAACTTCATCGGAAGTCATTCCTCAGTATTCTTATTGTTGTATTTATTAATATGTGGTTATTCTGATTTACTATTGTCAAAATTGTATTTTGGTATTACTGAGATAAAATGGGATACATTTGCCAGAAGTTGTTGTTCTAGAGCGTTCTCAGTCAGTGGATATTAACTAAACTCCTGAAACTGACGTTTTTATGCTGTGTTAATCTTGAGTCTTGAAAGTCTTATTTTGCAATTACTGAATTTCACTTAAATTTTTTAAATACATTATCAAACTCAGTTTAGTTATTTATTAATTTTCCACAATTTCTGTTATTTCCTTAGAGAGAGAATGTGTCTGAGGATGCATTATAAACGATGGCTGCAGTTGATAAATATTGAAAACAATATTGTAATTGCTGTAATATGAATTAAGGTTTTGGTGAGCAAAACGAGGGTTAAGTAGGAAACATCCATGAGCTTTCATAGTAATGGCAGTGTTGTCAATTGGAGCACGTTTAGCCACTAGATGAAATGAAAATTAATAGATCTGTCAAGAAACATAGCATACCATGGCAGGGTTGTCTTACTGCAGGATAAAGTTTAACTACATAGCAGTCTTAAAGATAAAGCATAATCTTATTGGTAATGGTAGTTTTGATGTTAGAGTGGACACTTTCACTGAAACTAACAAGGATTCTGGGAATTAACCCAAATAATGGAAGCCAGAAGGACAAGGTCTTTCATGTCTCACTTCTGGAATTGTCATCATGTCTGTAATTATTTATAGATTTTTGTGTATTATATAGATCTAATATTATCTCTGCATAGAGTTATGTAAAGGTAATTAATAATTTTGGGTTACAAATGACTTTTTTGTTTTGCTTTTGTTTTTTGTTTTTGAAGTGATTCTGTATAGTTCCTTTTTCAACAAGCTAGAATTTAAATTAGTTTATTATCTTTTGAAACTTCCCGAACTCTGAAATAATTATTGAGATACAGTTGGCTCTAAAATGTTATGAAGTTACATTCTACAAACAACCTTTTTTTTTTTTTTTTATTTGCACACTTGAAAGTTGCAGTTTGGACTCGATTGTGACTTACATATAAGCCTTTGAGTTTCCTATTGTCAAATTATTTAAAAATTATCTTTAAAACACCTATTGTTAATTTGTTAAGTTTTTAAAATTGCAGTGTTTCATGAACTGAAAATCTTTGCTTAAAATTATAAAATGAAATTCAATATTGGTAATATTATTTTCTTTTATTTTTAGGGGCTCCATTTTGAGTGAAGTCCAATCAAGTTCTACAACAAAACTTCCTTCTTGTAAAGCGGTTCTAGTTTTAGGTAATTTCTTTCTTTTTTTTCTTTTCTTAAATATTAATGTAATTCATAAATAAGGAAGTTGTTGACACTGAAACCATGGGTAACTGTTTAAAAACTTGTTAGCTCATGGCTATCCAGTATTGAAAGACTCAAAAATATACAAGAGAAGAAAAGGCAGCTCCAACGATGAAGCTGTTGCTATAAATAAAGCTGAAATCTTTGGATCACCTTAATGCTGGTAACAAAGAGGTATTTGAAAACTAAAGATGAAAAGAAAAATATATAAACGAAATACAGTTTTATCCACTTTAAATGACTTGTATTCTTGGTTAAAAAGTTAATTCTTGTATTAATGCAAAAGTTAATTCTTCATTTGCTTATATTTTGTCAAGAGTGAAATGTTATATACAGTAAAACCTCGTTAAGTCGTCGTTTTCCTTTGGTCCCGACAAGGTCTCATAGACAATAATGTAAAATAACCCTCTTTTACTCGTCACCAAATTTAATTCTACTCCGGATAACTCATCACCCTCAAAAATGGTGAAAAGCATCTTTATTCTTAATTTTGCCTGCTATCTTTTCAGCCCCGCCCCTTCACTCTAAGAAAGCCTAGCCTTTGCGGGGAATTTTCACGTGGGAAATTACACACTTCTCGCTGCGACTCTTGTCAAGAGTAGACATTTTTCTTGACCGCTACTGAGTGTGATTTCATTTCATAGCGAGTAAGCCCTGAAAATTTAAAAGCGATCGAAATTGTTTTTCTTCCTCCAAATGTAACTGCACTTCTTCAGCCTTTAGATCAAGGGATAATTCTTGACTTTAAACGAAAGTACAAAAAAATGCTTGTAAAGGACATGATAAAAGCCTTGGATAGGAACGAAAAGCTAGAAGTTTCGGTTTTAGATACGATTAACTATGTACACAAAAGTTGGAGTTCCATTTCATTACAAAGGGTTTCGAATTGTTTCCGACATGCAGGGTTCATAGCAAATGCAGAAGAAATCCTCAGCGAAGACATCATCAACCCAGAACCATTAGAGACTTTGCTGCAAATCGCAAATGAAAAGGGTGCAGCGTCAATGACTTTAATGCGTTTATCAACATTGATAACGACATCGCAATCTGCTCACAAGCGACTGTAAAAGCTTTGACATCTGAATTTTTGGAAGAAAATCAAAACAGTTCAAGTGAGGATAGCAATTCGAGAATATAGATCAAACCCCACCTAACAAGGCAATCGGAGCCCTGGAGAAAGTTCGACAGTACTTAACATCCATTCAAGGTACAACAGACGAAGAATTTAAAGCCTTAATTATATTAGAAAAGTAAGTTATTTCCAGTAATCAGCACCTTCATCGATCAACATTGTTGGATTATTTTAATGCCAGTAAAAGAAAATAAAATGTGGTAAGTATAAAATGTGTGTGTTTTTTTTTATTTTTTATTTTCCACTCATTCATTTGCATGTATTGATTTCTGAAAATCTTGCTTTTCTCACCGAATCCTACAGCAATTCATAAAAATATTGTATTTCAGTGTTTTTTTTTTGTTTTTTTTTTCAAAAATGCCCACTCCGCTTAAGTTGTCACTCCGCTTAAGTCGTCAAAAATGTTCGGTCCCTTGAGTGACGACTTAACGAGGTTTTACTGTATATATAAATACAGAGTGTCCCAAATTGAAGTATACACTCTTTGAAACGTTATAACTCAGCAACGAAATGAGATAGAAATATAAGGCATGTTGTGTATGATCCAGACGATGCTGGAAAAGCATAGCATTCCATATGCTATGGAAAAGCATAGCAACACGCTCATTGTTGTTCATTTGTTTAGAAACCAAAATGGCAGTGAGACTTTCATTCCATGAACGTAAGTGGATACTGAAGTGTTATTGGAAAGTGGAGAATGTTGTTGAGGTGCAACGACGATGGAGGGTTGAATTTGGTACACCACTGCCAACAAGGGTAACAATAACAAAACTCCGAGACAAGTTTGAAGCCGAAGGAACGGTGAAAGATGTGTTGAAAGGTAGGTGCGGGAGAAAGAGAAGTTCCACTGATAACGAGAGTGTTGATGCTGTCATATAGGTTTTTGCACAATCCCCAAAGAAGTCAGTGAGGCAATGCTCTCATGAAATTGGTATTGCAAAATCCAGTGTTCATCGAATTTTGCGAGGTCAAAAATGGAAACCTTACATTCCTTGACTTGTCCATGCACTGAATGAGGATGACCCAGATAGGCGACTGCAATTTTGTGAGTGGTTCCTGTACAAGTGTGAGGAAAGAGAGGATTTTCAAGACTTAATTGCTTGGTCAGATGAAGCAACATTCAAACTTAATGGCAGAATTAATCGTCATAATTGTGTGTACTGGGCTAAACGAAAACCCAAACATCAATGAAGAAAAGGCCGTCAATCTTCCAGGGATAACGGTATGGTGTGGTCTGTCCTCCAGAGGATTACTTGGGCCGTACATTTTCGAACGTACTGTCACAGGTCAGACTTACTTGCAGATGTTGGAACTCATGATTCTGCTTCATAAGGTGGGACTGGAGTGAGAATAGGTGGTTTTCACTGTCCCTTATCTTCCCATATCTTTTGAAGTATTGATCATAAAAATCTGAAACTTTTTATGTAAAATCGTCAAACATATAAGTTATATTTTCATGTTATTATTTATTCATTATTATTTAAATTCATTTTATTTGCTTTCAAACACCCCCAATATATTGTATATTTAAAAATAACTGTTGTGATGTTGTTTAAACTCTAAAAGTCTGGATCCAGTATTCAAATGACACAGAAACCTAATTAGAAAAATATAAATTAAACACTTTTGTCATTAATAATAAACAGCCAACTAAAACGGCACCAATCAATAAATTAAAACAAGACGCAATAAAAACAACGTACGTTTCGATGCCCCTTCTTACGGGCTTCGTTTTCAAGTTAATTAAAAAGACCCCTACCTTCTAAGGTTATTGCGTCTTGTTTTAATTTATTGATTGGTGCCGTTTTAGTTGGCTGTTTATTATTAATGACAAAAGTGTTTAATTTATATTTTTCTAATTAGGTTTCTGTGTCATTTGAATACTGGATCCAGACTTTTAGAGTTTAAACAACATCACAACAGTTATTTTTAAATATACAATATATTGGGGGTGTTTGAAAGCAAATAAAATGAA
>JAFIDM010009631.1:262301855-262362765 GCA_023159025.1 Thereuonema tuberculata | reverse complement strand
CAAAACTCTCATTGTCTACTTTTTAACTTTTGTTATGAGGCATTTTGTAATTTCATCTTTGGATATGGAATTATTTCACTAAAAGTTTCTCTGACCCCAATGTCACCAGATCACAAGGATCGTGGTCAACGCCAGGGATGTCGGAAGTTCTTCGTAAGTGGGTTGGGGTGTGGTAATGGCCGAAAAATCCTTTCAAAAAATAAATACTGTTGTATTTGTGCTCACCAATCATCAGAGAATAAACCACACAAGTGCTGGAAAAACTGGGATGGCTCATCAACAGCCATGGAAGCGGAGATCATAAAGTCTGGTTTTCAAGACAGTATTGAAATGCATGGTCTTCACTTCAAAAGGATGGTTGGTGATGGCGACTCCTCCGTCTACGCAACTATTGTAAATAAAGTGAATTACGGAAATAGGGTGGTAAAGATGGAGTGTGCCAACCATGCTGTGAAAAGTTTCACATCTGCACTTTTCAAATTGACAAAGGAGAGTGCAGAAATTTCAAAATTCTTAAAGCCAGCTCGTATCTTAAAGATGAAAAGACGAGCCAGAGCCACCATTATGCGATGCACCAGAAATGGAGATACTGTTGACGAATTGAGGAATTTGCTAAAGAGTGTTCCTTTTCATGTATTTGGTGATCACTCTAAGTGTAATCCCGAGTACTGTGACGATGTTTCCAAACACCAGCATGGCACCAATTTAGTTCCAACGATCCCACCATTTCTTTGGTCTCGCATAGTGAGTGCTTTGGATTACTTAGTACGGAAGGCTGGGCAGCTGACTACTAATGCAACTACGAACTGTGCTGAACAGTTTATGCATTTAGTGGCGAAGTTCAGTGGAAGCAAGCAATTGTATCGGTCTCAGAAAGGTTCTTACTCCATCTGAGCAACGGCTGCCGGGTGTTTCTATCAATTTGGTCCCAAAATGAATGAGATAGTATGGAAAAAATACACCACCAAAAGCCCTAATTGCATTTTAAAAAGGGTTAGGCAGCACCGAGAGAATAAAATTTTCAGATGCAGAAAGAGCCTCCAATTTCTTTCTGCCAGCAAACGATACAGACACAGAAAGTCCACACCAGGTGATGATAAGGATTATGGGGCAAATGCTCAGACTCCTGATTTGCCACCTGATGAACTAAAGCGTAGCTGTGAGGCGAACTTCAACAGCTGCAACTCACTCCGGAAGGTTGGTCTGATTTGGAGGTAAGGACTCGAGCACAACAGGAAAGTGATTTGTGGCGATTTGAAAGAAGACTCCACCTCACAGCTTCTAACTTTGGTTCTGTAAGCAAGATGAAGGAAAGTACACCTTGCAAAAAAACCATTGATTGTTTGCTGTATAGTCGAAGTATCTACAGCGATGCTGTAGATTATGGAAAACTAAATGAAGATTGTACTCTCTCGGCGTACACGAGTCGGACTGGGTCTGAGGTTCAGAAGTGTGGTTTGGTGATAGATCCAGTCGCAGCATCTCCTGATGGTCTCATTGGCACAGATGGGATGGGAAGTCAAGTGTCCTCATAAAGCAATGGCCTTGACTCCAGTGGAAGCTGCTAGATTAGTGAAAGATTTTTGTTGCTCTGTGGATGAAGATGATAATCTCAATCTTAAAATCTCCCACGATTATCATTATCAGATCCAATGACAGTTACATATTACAGGTCGGAATTATTGCGATTTTGTAGTATGGACTCCCAAGGGTCTGAGTGTGGAGAAAATCATTCGCAATGACAGTTTTTGGGGAAAAAAAGATGTTCCATAAATTGGAGCGATTTTAAAAGCGCTGTTTGCTGCCTGTTGGATTCACGGAAACAACGGAATTTAGAAATCCATGATCCAGATTACATTATTCATGCAATCCATCAAGCTGCTGCAAAGAAAGCAACAAACAAACAGAGGAAATGGGATTAATATTAATTAATATTATAATGTACATTCTATTTTCAGAAACATGAAGTTTATAAGTTCAAAATTAGATTGAAATTATCTTTGTTTTCTTGTGTTCACAATCATGTAATTACTCTACGACATTATTTTTTTTCGAACAAATATTGATCATAGAAAATGAAGACATGAAAATTAAGGTAATTTCAAGAGTAGCAATACTTACACTTCTAATGTTTTTGGTAATGGATGGTTTTTTTGGGAGGGGGAAATAAAATACAGTTGCTATTAATTTTGGTTATAATGAAATGTATATTTTGGAATGGCAATTATATATAGAGATTTCAGTTGTAAATATTACTTATAATTGCAGATATTTTTACAAATTAATTGTAAATAAATTATATTATTATTGTGGAAGGTAAGTAGATATTTAGCCTATTTATAAAGTAGTACTTCAATAAGAAAGGCAATTTTAAAATTTCTGTGTTTCACTGTATAACGGTACACCATCTCAAATATTACATTAAGAATACAGTAAAACCTCATTAAGTCGTCACTCAAGGGACCGAACATTTTTGACGACTTAAGCGGAGTGGGCATTTTTGGAAAAAAACTACTGAACTACAATATTTTCATGAATATTTTAAAGCAGCGTGGCTTTTTACTTTTGCCTATCACAAGTGGTTTAAGTTTCTCATTTCCACTCATATTAGCTCCAAGCAGAAGTATCAGGCGTTGTTTGCTTGCTTTTCCAGAAGTGCACTATCACCCTTAAATGACAGAGTTTTATCAGGCAAAAGACGGTAAAATAAGCCTGTTTCATCCAGATTAAAAATATTTGATGCATCAAACCTAGATAAAATATCCTTGAGAACATTGTTCTTCCAGTCTTCTATAGCATCACCATCAACAGCTGCTGCTTCTTCGCAAATCGTTTTAAAAGAAAGGCAATGTCTGTCTTTGAAACGTTCCAGCCGCCGAAATCTTCCATGTTCAACTCCTTAGCAATTTCCATGGCTTTTTCTTTGAGAATCATGGCTGAAATTGGCACATTTTGCGATCTGGCATATTTTAGCATCGAACTAAAATCTCCTCGATCTCGTCAAACTTCGATTTCCTCATTCTCTTTCTTTTGTCTTTGCAGTCAGCTTCTTCAATTACTTGTTTCAATGAAAGAATATCGTTTAATGTAGTCCTGGGAATATGATGTTTTTTGGCAAAAGCTGTTTTCGAAACACTTGATTTTTCAAAAAGTGCAATTAAGTCTTTTTTTTCTTTAAAAGATAACGAGGTAAGTTTTCGTTTCCCTGACAAGTTACAAATGTAATCCAACCACGAAATTGCAAGATTAAAAAATAGCCCTTATAGCGGAGCTTACTCGCTATGAAATGAAATCACACTTACAAGTCAGTAGCGGCCAAGAAAAACAAGAAACAAACACTCAGTAGCGGCTTGACAAAGAGTTGCGGCGAGAAGTGTGTAATTTCCCAAGTGAATTTCCCACGTGAAAATTCCCCTTAAAGGCTAGGCTTTCTTAGAGTGAAGAGGCGGGGCTGAAAAGATAGCAGGCAAAATTGAGAATAAAGATGCTTTTCGCCAGTTTTGAGGGTGACGAGTTATCCGGAGTAGAATTAAATTTGGTGACGAGTAAAAGAGGGTTATTTTACATTATTGTGTATGAGACTTTGTCGGGACCAAAGGAAAACGACGACTTAAACGGAGTGACGACTTATCCGGGTGACGACTTAACGAGGTTTTACTGTATATTTATATTGTATTTTGTGTTTATTAAATTATTTCTACTTATAACTTTTATTAGAAGAATAATATTCCTGTCCCTTTAACATTCTAGAATGATGGAAAATAATTTCTGTTAACCAAATCACTCAACTGATATTATGAAAATATTACAAAAAAATTTTCATTTTGTATTTCATAGTTAATTTATCTTTACAAATTTGTGTCGAACTAACTCAAAACCCTCATTGTCTACTTATAACTTTTATCAATTACTATCATGCATTTTTCATTACGACTATCATTTGTTTCTCAAACTATTTGTATTTAAATATATACTTATCTGTTATGATAATAAATATAAACATTATAATTATGTTAAACATAATTTAACATTTCTCAATTGTAATTTGAAAATTGTATTGTTCATGTCATTTTTTAAATTGTAGAACGTTTAACATTTCTTATTTGTCATTTAATAATTAGATTATATTGTAAAAGTGTAATATATCTGGAGGTGCCATTCCCATGCCTACTTATATTTATATTCACCTCTGTATGAGATCTAGTGTGCTTACAGTGACTATTCCCAATTGATGATCACCAATCAAGCGAGAAACAGCTGTTTTGGGATGTCACTTGTAAACATGATCTCACCCTTTTAATGTGTTAATGAACTTTTTTAAGCGCTTTACTTATTTTAATTGCATATAGAAAATTCTTTGAGGCTGCCAGAGGGCAGCACAAGAATTTTATTTATTTTATTTTTAATGTGTATTTTGTTTTTAGTTTAGTTTTTCTGGAGGTGCCATTCCCATGCTTGCTTATATTTATATTCACCTCTGTATGAGATCTAGTGTGTTTACAATGACTACTCCCAACTGATGATCTCCAATCAAGCGAGAAACAGCTGTTTTGGGATGTCACTTGTAAACATGATCTCACCCTTTTAATGTGTTAATACACTTTTTCAAGCGCTTTTCTTATTTTAATTGTGCATAGAAAATTCTTTGAGGCTGCCGGAGGGCAGCACACAAATTTTATTTATTTTATTTTTAATGTGTATTTTGTTTTTAGTTTAGTTTTTCTGGAGGTGCCATTTCCATGCTTGTAATATTTATAAATTTAACATTTCTCAATTGTTATTTGAAAATTGTATAGTTCATGTTTGTTTACTTTCTGTTCAAAGAAAGAAAGAAATAATTTATTTCTTCTTTTTCGACCCAATGAAGAGTAATCGGTCAGATTATTCGAATAATTGTCGTTATATGGAGTAAAGATTTGTGGAGAAATATTGTGTGAGTTTATATTTATTAAACTATTTGTATGTTTTTTGATCTTAAAAAGATATACCAATGTCTATATTTTATTAAAAAAATAGTGCATGCGTGAGCTTACGTCCCCAAAAATTGGAGTTGTGTAAAAATTGAATTTCTCACGCAACAGGAGTATTGTTGCATGGTTAACTCAACTGCAGACATTTCCGACTGTTACTAATGGATTTCAATATTTTTGTGCATGTATTTTTAAAAAATTTAAACTTAAACTATTTTTAGTTTTAGATTTTAGTATACTGGATGTAATTTTTTTTTGAATAAATATGTTTTTTCCATTACATATGCAAGGCTTCCAGAGCGAAGTGACGGGCAGCCATCTAGTAAATAAAATCAAATTGAATGTTGTTTACAAGAATGCTGTTAAAATAACTTAGATTTGTGGTTTGCTTATAGTTCTTTCTTTTTATTTCTTTTTTTTTTTATCAAAGTGAAAAGCAATAATGTTAAAAGTATGTTATTATTAAAAAATGTATAATAATATTCTGTCATTATGTAACTTTTATTTTCTGTATGTGAGTCATTTGCATTTCAATTTCTTTTCAAACCTAATTCAATTCATTTTTTATGCATTTACTTATATCTTACATATATAAAATCAAATACCTAACATACCAATTCACTTCCCGTAACAATTCAGTTTTTTTTTTTGTTTTTTTTAGAAAGGGTAGATTCTTCTTTCAATTAGTTATATCTTGCTTTTTCTTTCTTTGCATTTAAAGTCTTAAAAATATGAGAAATGACAAGTCCACTTGCAATTGTGTGCTTTTTTTTTTTTTTCGTATCTGCTGAATACAAACCATAGTCTTTTATTCATTTTCAGAAGAAATTAATTAAATTCACATTACTAGTCTGAATCATGTGGGGATCAGACATAAGCAAGATTTGGTAAATTACATTTTTTTTTTTTTGATTACTTCTATAACCTAACAAAGTTTGTATAAAGACCAAATATTAAGTATAGATTATAAACTACTAAATTCTTGGCTCTTACAAAATGTTACGATCTATATGGAATTTGATAAACTGTTGAATCTGTAGAAAAATGGAAATTCACAATAGGTCAGTAACACTTTCTTTTTTGAGTTATAGTTTCTGTAATTGAAGGAAAGCTGTTATAATAGTGTTTTAAATCTCATTATAACTTGCTCTAGATAAACAAGGAAGTATAGGTGAAGATTGTAAACTTATAACTTCAAGAAGGGGTTAATAAGACAATTGTTTTAAATCAAAAGGAAAATATTTGAATAAATAATAGTTTTCAAGTAACTGACTTATTAGTTTGATTAGTTAGTTTAGTATGATTTTTTTTTGGTTACTGTAATTGATATTTCTTTTTTTATTGTGACATCATATATATATTTTACAATAGCTGTCATTATATATAATGTTTTCATTATAAACATAAGAATATAAACCAGCCTAAGACGGCAAATTATGTTCACATACTGTAAATATTTTTAATTAAATTTTAATTAATAAAACTTTGTTAGTTGCTAGACCTGCACGTTAAATTTCTTTTTCATTTTAAACATGTAATAGTTTGCAAGAATTTAGCCCCCAGATAAATTTGACTATGATACTGGAGGCTTTAACTTGAAATCCGACTACCTGTCATAATATAGATTCATTGACATGATTACGTTACTAGGAAGTAGGCAGATAATATGCTTCAAGTAATTGTTATATAGATTAATCCTCTTACAAATAGGTTTAACTTCATTTAAGAAAACTGAACATCTGTGTAATATTTCAAATAATTATAAAAGTTGTTGTTGAATTAAAATTAAATATCTGATTTAACAAAAAGATATCTTAATTATTTCAAAAGACGTACTTGTAAATTATTACTTCGTATTTTTTTTTAATAAAAGAATTAAATGTATTATTTCAACAAGACTATAACTTTTGATATTAAATTTTAATTCAAATTGCCATTTAATTAATTTCGGAAAATATCTATTTAGAGAGAAAAAAAAAAGGAACTTATTTTGTTATTTTAGCTTCTCAGACTTCCAACTTTTCGACTTTTCAAATGCACCCTGAGGCATCTTCCTCCTCCTGCTTCACACTGACCGCAGACAGTCATAAAAAGAGGGTTCATTAGACACTGCACTAATCTAGGGACCTGCCAATCGTTTATTGATCCGAAGGACAATAGAATAAATTACAGGTGAACGTGGCGTCATCTGTTGTTGGAAAATGAAAGTTTTCGGAAGAAAAGTTGAATGTTAATGATCTCTTCGAGAATGGAAATGAGTTTACTTCCTTCCAACAAGACGGGGCTCCACCTCACTTTCATATTGATGTGAAACTTTCCTTGATCACACATTCAATCACACATGGATAGGACGAAGAGGAAATGCGACTGAGCTCCTGCCTTGATCTCCCGATTTAACCCCTCTCAACTTCTACGTTTGGGGAACTTTAAAGAACACAGTGTACACCACAAACCCACAAACACTGACAGAATTAAGAGATCAGATTGAACATTCCATCAATGACATTCCATTGGCTACAATCCAGTTGGTATGTCGCTCTGTTCGATGTCAGTGTTGGGAGTGTACTGTGGCAGAAGGTGGACATTTTGAACATGTATGGGCTTAAGGAAGTTTACAGAATAAAATACAACACACCTTATATTTCTATCTCATTTCGTTGCTGAGTTATAACGTTTCAAAGAGTGTATACTTCAATTTGGGACACCCTGTATGTATATATATATATATACACACACTCATGGACAAAAAAATTAGCGCACCAAGAAGGAGTCGTCAAAATGAAACGAAAATTTACATACGTAACGACTACTTTGATACAAGTAAATGATTAGAAAATCAAAGAAAAAGGATAATTTATTTCAGAGAAAAAGGCAAAAGAACGGAGGAGTTAATACTCCGTTGGACCCCTTCTAGCGCGAATGCACGATGCGATACGATCGGGCATTGAGTCATACAAGTTCTGTATGGTGTCTTGAGACATTTCGTTCCATATTTGCTGTAACCTTGCCTCTAGTTCGTTCAAACTCGTGGGATGCCCAACTCGTCATCCCAAATGATCCCAGATATGCTCGATTAGAGACAAATCTGGGGATCGAGCAGGCCAAGGAAGGGTATTAATAGTGCGGAGACAGTCTTGTGACACCCTTGCCGTATGAGGCCGAGCATTGTCTTGTTGAAAAATGGCTCCTGGGAGCCGTTGCAGGAGTGGCAACACATGTGGTTGCAGGATTTCATGAACATACCGCTGGGCTGTCATGGTGCCACGGAACAATACTAGGGGTGACCGTGTATTGTAGGCAATGGCACCCCATACCATCACACCAGCTGTGGGAGCGGTGTGTCGCTGTACAGCAAAGGCAGGATTGGAGCGTTCACCACGGGCTCTCCACACACGAACACGATTGTCATCACTGCCGAGATTGAATCTGGATTCGTCGCTAAAGACGACCTAGTTCCATTCCGCTGCAGTCCAGTTTCCTCGTGCGCGGCAAAACTCCAAACGGAGGCGTCGATGGGTGGGCGTCAAGGGCAGCACACGTAATGGGCGCCGTGATACCAACTGTCCTTCAGCCAGGCGCCTTCCTATGGTTCGAGAAGACACAGCGGCCTCTAGTGAAGGTGCTACCTGTGCCTGGATGGCGGCCGATGAAGCAGTTGGCTGTACGCGTGCATTTCTGACTATGTGGCGGTCTTCTCGACGACTGGTCTGTCGAGGGCGTCCTGAGCCTGGTCTTCGTGTACATGACATCTCTCGGGTCCAATGGTCCCAAAACCTCCTCACAACACAATCAGAGCGGCCTAATTGACGAGCTACTCGCCTAGCTGACCACCCAGCTTCCATCATCCCGACGATTCTCCCTCTCTCAAACTGCGACAACTGCGTATATTGTCTTCGAACACGGGGTAATGGCATGTCTACCTCAGCTCTTCCTTTGTAAATGATTCAGCACACTCAAACAAGCTTTGGTTACCTGTTTTATACTTCACAGAGTACGATGTTCAACGCCCTCTACCGGCTATACGTAATGCGCAATCACGCTGCATTTCTAATCATTTGCATATCTCCCCGACATGTACATTCATTGCAAGTTTCGTTACGATCCCGCAATTATTTCTTGGTGCGCTAATTTTTTTGTCCATGAGTATGTATATATATATATATATACACACACACACACACATATATACATACATATACAGTAAAACCTCGATATAATGCTCCCGCTTATAGCACTATCCTGTTCTTTACGCTCCTTTTATACAGTCCCTGGAATTTTCTATATATCTCTGTATACTTTTACCCTCTTATAACGCTTCAAATCCCGCTTGTAGCGCTTTTTTATAAGGGAAATTTTGTATCGAAAAGAAATGTAACACTGTAAAGATTCTTTTTTTTTCCCTGGTAGGAGGGAATCTTTAAACTCTGAAGTGCGGGTCTGTGATACAGTTGTGCAAAATGTCGAAGCAGAAATCCCTTTCTATAAGTGAAAAATTGCAAATTCTCCGTAAGTACGATGAGAATTCTACAGAAGTCAGAAGGATTTCGCAGAATCTCTAAGAATTCCTCGTCCAGTCTGCAAACATTAATGAAAAACAGGGATGCAATTACCGATGCAGCGAAGGGTTGTTGCAAACGTAAAAAAGTAAAGTGTGCACTAAATCTGCTCCGAAAATATATTAGTATAGCTCCTAGTGGTGTATCAATTGACGTTAATAGTTACCTGAATCGCATTGAAAATGTCATAATTCATAACAGTAGCATACACACCCGGCAAACCACAATCAAAGATCTTTTTAATAGGAAATAAGCTCATGTTTGCAGTATATCTATTGCAGAATCGTGTATGTTTCCTGTAAAATGGTGTCCAAATGTTTCCCCATCTCATAAATCATTTCCTGTCTATAGCGCTTATTACGCTTGTAGGTCCTGGTCCCTTGACGAGCGTAATAATGGGGTTTTTTACTGTATATATATATATATAAGAAATTTTACACTTTTAAAAAAAGTTACACAGTGTAAACATTCACACAAACAATACAAAAAGTTCACGTTTATCACTGGCATTTCCCTAGGCAAGACGGGCCTCAACCAGGGGCCTAAGTGTTGCCTACGAATCGACGTAAAATACTTGCTGTGCCAATGATGGCGGTTTTTTGTAGCTCAGCTGATGTTATTGCTGTTGTTCCAACACTCATGACACTTGTTCTTATCTTGCTTGCGTCTAAGAGTACTGGATATGTACTTGGTCCTGCTGAATTATCTCCCTGTTTTGAAATGTAAATAAAAAGCATCATAGACTCTATTCAAAATACAAAATTTTACTTTAAAATCAGAAAGAGCAATATTTACCATTGTGATTGTCAACTAAGCACTGTCTTATCGGCTTTTTTTTTTTTTTTAAATATACCCTGCATTATAATTTTATAATGTGCTAGTAGTGGAGAGGAGTCATGACCATGTGCAGCGGCGATTATTTCTTATGCATTTCAGGCTACGTCGAAACGCAAAGATTCCTGACAGGAAAACCATATTTTGTTGTGTTAAAAATTTCAGAGAAACTGGTTCAGCTTTAAGAAAGAAACCAAGCAATAGACCTCACAGCATTCAAACACCACATATTATCGAAGCAGTGAGGCATACCTTTACTAATTCTTCATGATGTTAAACTGCTAAGCATGCTCTCGCTATGGAAATGCTCTGATCAGAGTTTTAAAAAGAACTGACAAAATGATGCTTAGTTGACCAAACAAAATGGTAAACATTGCTCTTTCTGATTTTAAAATAAATTTTCAGTAGTGCCTATGATGCCGGTTTTTTATTTACATCTGAAAATAAGGAGATAATTCTGCCGGTCTATATAGAACTATATTTTTGGTAAACTTACTAGGGATTTTTGTTTTATTTTCTGATTCAATGATATGTTTCACTTTTATTCTTGCATTTTTAATGTTTATATCACAAGGCATCATTTCTTTTTTCAGTAAACTTTTACTTGCTACAGTAAAACCTCATTAAGTCGTCACTCCGTTTAAGTCGTCGTTTTCCTTTGGTTCTGACAAGGTCTCATACACAATAATGTAAAATAACCCTCCTTTACCCGTCACCGAATTTAATTCTACTCCGGATAGCTCGTCACCCTCAAAAATGGCCAAAAGCATCTTTCTTCTTCATTTTGCATGCCATCGTGTTGTCTTTTCAGCCCCGCCCCTTCACTTTAAGAAAGCTAAGCCTTCACGGGGAATTTTCGACCACACCTGTCTAAAATCACTTCATTCCTTTCCTACCCCTTCTCAGGTTCTTGGAATCTCGCTGCTGATCATTCAAAGCACGCTTCTCACTGTGACTCTGTCGAGTGTGGACATTTTTCTTGACCGCTCCTGAGTGTGACTTCAGTTCATAGCGAGTAAGCCCTGCTATAAGGGCTATTTTTTCTGCAATTTCGTGGTTGGATTACGTTTTTAACATGCCAGGGAAACGAAAACTTACCTCGTTATCTTTTAAAGAAAAAAAGACTTAATTGCACTTTTTGAAAAATCAAATGTTTCGAAAACAGCTTTTGCCAAAGAACACCATATTCCCAGGACTACATTAAATGATATTCTTTCATCAAAACAAGTAATTGAAGAAGCTGACTGCAAAGACAAAAGAAAGAGAATGAGGAAATCGAAGTTTGACGAGATCAAGGAGGTTTTAGTTCGATGGCTAAAACATGCCAGATCACAAAATGTGCCGATTTCCGCCATGATTCTCAAAGAAAAAGCCATGGAAATTGCTAAGGAGTTGAACATTTTGAAGATTTCGGCGGCAGCAGGGGTTGGTTAGAACGTTTCAAAGACAGACATTGCCTTTCTTTTAAAACAATTAAAATGTGGTAACTAGAAAAAGTGTTTTTTTTTTTTTATTTTCCACTCATTCATTTGCATGAATTGATTTCTGAAAATCTTGTTTTTCTCACCGAATCCTACAGCAATTCATGAAAATACTGTATTTCAGTGGGTTTTTTTTTTTTTTTTTTTTTTTTTTTTCAAAAATTCCCACTCCGCTTAAGTCATCAAAAATGTTTGGTCCCTTGAGTGACGACTTAACGAGGTTTTACTGTCTATACATTTGTTGCAATCTTTAATATCTTGCAGTCTTGTAATAAGCTTTATATCTTGTAATAAGTAATTTTTGTAATTGCAGGTGATAATGAATCTGGTAAGACAACTTTAATTGCAAAAATGCAGGGCAATGAAGATCCTAAAAAAGGAGCTGGACTAGAATATCATTACATCGATGTTCGAGATGAATACAGAGATGGTAAGCTTCATTTTGTTTGATAGTTTTGATGGTATGACAAGTGTATTACTAAAAAATGAAGTGAGTTTTTGGGAATAACTCAAATTCATAGAGGTAAGAGGGATGAAGTGTTTCTAATTGCATTTCAGGAATTGTCTTCAGATTTCAAGAGCAGCAATAGAATAAATGTAATAGCAGAAGACAACGAAAATTTCAGATAACCATCCCAGAAGACAGCTGCTTCTGTGCATGCCCCAAGACAATTTATCGTGATTGATTTTTATTTCCAATCATTGTTGTATTGAAACTTGGTGCTCTTCATTTGAGTGAAATTGTTTTTAGTTTCCACTGCAAATAAATGAGATGCTTGCTGACTTTCTCATCTGCTATTGAATAAATCAGATAGTAATAATAGAAAATTATTTTTAATTGTAAAATAAATTTTTAGTTAATAAAAAAAGCTCAAGAATTCATTGAAATATATATTCAGCTTAATCTACCTATCTTATCCTTATTAGAAATATAAGCTAGAAATGAATTTCCAAATGATAGAGAGTAATAGATTGGAACAAGTCATCATGGCTTTGATGTAGGTTTTAGTTCATCACAATTATTATAAAACCATCAGTATAATATCAAATCTACTGCCAAATGAATTTCAGGTAAAATAATATAAATTGAATTCAACCCTACATTAATAAAAGCGACATTTTTACAGTTCACAGAAAATCTACAGCAGTAGATAACCAAAGATCTGAGAGAAGATTCAAGTGACAGAATTGCAAAATTCTCTAACATCTTAATAAATATTGTTTTATTTAAGTTAATAGCATTTGTATTTACTTTTAGGATATTGTTTTGTAAAATGCTAGCACATACAACCCACTAGTTACCATAAATAAATATGTATGGAACTTCTCTCTATGAATAGAATTTTGAGGGCATGACAACAAGAGTCATCTTGTAGATGATTCAAGCAAAATTGTTTGTGTAGAGTAATGAAATTCAGTATATGTCTAATAATAGATGAAAATATAAAAATATTTCTGCTGCATCTTCTAATTGATAGAAAAAGACAATTCACTAGATGCCATCTTATTGCTGAAGAACTGGTTCTTGATTTATCAGTCTTATAAGAAAATTTTTAAGTTTCAATTGTTTGTATCATCTTGTGGATATTTTGGATTAAGAAATTATATTTTTAATAGTAACCAATAGATTATACTTTTTATAAAATGAATAAATATTAGTTTGTAATTAAACTTTGAAAGATACTCTGAAAATCATATAGATTAACAGTAATTATTATTATTTTTTAAATAATTATGTAATAAAAACTATAATTTTATTATTTCAGATCACACTCGTTTAGGAGTGTGGATTTTAGATGGTGATCCATCTCATTCTCATCTCTTGAAGTTTACATTATCAGAGAAGACATTTTGTCACACTACTGTAGTGTTAGCTGTATCTATGACCCAGCCTTCAAATATTATGGATTCACTAGAAACTTGGGCCAGAATACTACAGCGTCATGTTGAGAGGCTGAAATTTTCCACAGAAAGCATGAGAGAATACCAGCAGAAAGGTATGAAATACTTTGCATGTTTTTTTAGTTGTCTTATTAATTATTATGAAAGCATAGAAGAAAACTTCAGTAAACTTATTTAAAGTTGGGATATAGATGATAACAGAGATATTATCATACCTTGGAAAAATTAAGCTTATTTCTGTTAATACCTATTTAATCGGACTTATTACATGATGCGATTTTGTAGACTTGTCAATTACTCAGATTTACATAAGCAGGGCATTAGTACACAAAGTAGAATTAATGAACAATCTTGTAGAGGAAAGAAAAGGGACTATTATTTTTTTTTTTAATAAAAACAATTTAGAAAAGATATTTTTCTTAATCTTTATTGTTTTGTTTTCCTCTGAAAACAAATCTTGTTCAGTACAAAGTTTCCCCTTCCATATTTTTTTTTTTTTCGGTTAATATTTCACAACATTTCTTGAGTATATATCATGAAATTTAACACAACTACTATTTTTTTGAATTAGAGCAAAAAAGCTGGGCCAAAAAAGAAAAGAAATTTATGATCACTGACTTAAGATTGACTAAATGAAAAATGTAATCTTAATTTGAAGATTATACAAATGATTTCTAAAGTCAGTGGTATGTCCATCACAGATCTAAGCTAGAAACAGGTTTTTTTTTTTTTAAAGCAAAGCATTTTACTGTTTTGTTCTGCTTGCACTCAGTCCACCTGTATTTACTCCTTTAACCCATACTGCTGCTCTTTATTTTTCCAGATATGCAGCGAAAATAAATTCATTAGTTTTCCTTGTTAATTCCAGGAAGTTTTACTCTTATGAGACATCCCACAGTGAGTTGAAAATAAAAGTATATTTAGACAGTGAGATCCCTATTTATAAAAAATTGTCTTACTATCCCTGTTTCTTAGAGATGATGATTTATACATTTAAAGAAGCACAATTAACCTCTACAAAACTCAGAAAACCTCATCAAAATTAATTGAATGGTTCAAAAGCTACATGTAATAATTTTTGTTAATTATATGTTGTAGTAATTATAAGATGCAGTGAAATTTCATTTCGTTTTTTATTCAAAAGTGCTTTTCTCCAATTCATGAAATCCCGTGAGATTTTGAACTTTTTTCTTCACTGCTTGAGTATTTAAGATAGTAAAGTGATATTGTGTGGCCATCAACAATCCCTGGTACAACTCTTACTGAATGATAAAAACCAAATGCAAATTGATTTAGTAGTTTTTAAGTTTTAAGGATACAAACATTTTTGTGCCTTGCACTTTATATATATCTTTAGATTACAAACAATGAAGAAATTAATTACTGTTACTTAAATTATCATTCTTCATTATTTTAAAATGTAAACCACTAGAAGCTCTGGTTATTTCTCTAAGCAATATATTGCATTTGAAAGTCGATATTGAATGGATCTGAATATAAATGATATGAATCCTTATCTAATTAAAAAAATCTTCTAAATCTACTAACTTTGCTTTTTCAGTTGTTAAAAGATGGCAAGATTACATTGAACCTGGAGATGAGCTTGAAGCAGGTTCACCTGTTAGGAGAGTTTCTTCAACCTTAAATCCAAATACTATAGAGGATGATAATGTTATGCTTCCTCTTAGTGAAAATACTCTTATCAGAAATCTGGGCCTTGATATCATAGTGGTGGTAACAAAGGTAGGTACTGAAAATTTCTTTGGTAAATTGGATTTTAGCTAAGATTTCTTTTTCTTTCTTTCTTCCAAAAAGAAAGAAAACTATTACATCAGCTCAGAGCTGTATTAATTTCTGAAAAAAAAATAATAATACAGTAATATTTCTTATTAATGGGATATGTTTTTACAAACCTGACACTGCAAGGTTTTGCTCATTTCTGAAAACACAGCTTTCTCCATAGTGTGCAATATATATTGTTCTGATAGACCAATAATCTCTTTAAGTCGGAAAAAGTTACAAAAAGATTTTAAAGACAATTTCAGTAAATTATTTATGAATTGAAGTATTCATTGAGTTCAAGTTAAATTGCAATAATAATAATAATAATAATAATAATAATTATTATTTTTATAGTTTCAATACAAAAAATGAAGTCCCATTAAGAATTTACTGAAATTTCTAGCAACAGATGCTTACTTTACATAAATATAGACTAAACTATTGAAAATTAAGCTAAAAATATATATATATATATTTATCAAGTAGTTTAATATTGGCCCACATCAATTGAAGTGGGAAATATAAAAGTGAATCATTATTGAGTTAATAATGAAAAAAAAATGAGGATTTAAACTTGCCAAAAATGTAATAAATTATTGATATAAGCAGAAAATATATAATAATATAAAATTGGTAAGTTTAAAAGAAAAGAAAATAATTAGAAACATAAATAAAAATTAAACAAGAAAACATTTATTATTTTATTTTATCATTTAATTATTTTATGTGTACGGATTTGTCCGCCATAACGGCAAACATTTAGAACACAATGTACATGCCTTGGATGGATAATGGTAAGTTAGGGTATTCATGTACTATTGTAACTGATATTTAATTATATTTACTGCTCCTGGTTTCTGTCTTTCACTATTGTTTGTTTTGCCCAATGCTGTAAATTATTAAATGCAAAATGCTAATCTAAGTATCATTTACATTAACTCTCCATTTGTATTTCTTTGAAATATTATGATCTATAACAATGATAAACTGAATTTGCAGCTGACACAAGATGTAAAGACTAAGTATAAAAAAGCTTACTGAGTTTTGGCAGAGCAATCAGTACTCTTATTACAGTATTGATGTCAGAACTGCATGTTTCTTTCTGTATTACAGTATTGATGTCAGAACTGCATGTTTCTTTCTGTATTATCTGTCCTTTTATATTTGCTGTTCTTGTTCTTTATATTGTCTGTCTTTCATTTGCATAACTTGATTCTTGCTGGTTGGAGTTTGAGTAATTTATTTATTTTAAGCTTTTTCTAGAAATCCAACATTAAAATCCAGATGTAATTAAATCAGTCATTTACTTCCTTCTTTCATTGATAGATAAGCTTTGGGTTTGTTCCATCATCCAAGTTATATTAATATTCTATTTCTAGATTGTTATACATTTTGCTTTCCTTTAGACTTCTTTCTTGTATTCTTTCATCCTCCATTCCCTGTATTTGCTTTCCTTCTATATGACATTCTGTTATTTTTTTTATTTTTTTTTTTTCATTTATATAGCTTTTATCTTTTTAATTCCTTTTTAAAATCTTTTTATTCTGTCTTTCTTATTCTATCACCATTCCCAGATTAAAAAAGAAAAAGTTATATGAGATACTTTGTATTTTAGTTTTTATCTTTGGTACCTTTAACAGCCAACATTCAGAATCAAAGTGTCCATTACTTTCTATAGTTTCATCTGTGTTTCTGTTTTTTATTCTTTATTATTCGCCATATAATACCACAAAACTTTTGAAACATATTTAGTTGAGTCTGCAACTTTGTCTATGGAAAAGTGATTTCACAGTCTTGAAGATTGAAAGTGGGATTCTTAATTTATCATTTTATTATCAATTATTATTTTCGCTCATTCTTTTTTTCCAAAAGGCCACAGTTTTGCTAATGTTATTAAATCGTTTGATTGTAAATGATACAAACAGATTGTCAGAGATATATTCTAAATTGGATGTTCTGTAGTATTGTTTAATCAAATAAATTTTATATTGTCATATTAATGAGCATTACAATGCTATTTTTCTATTTTCTGATCTTTATTTGTTGATTTTATTGGGAATTTTGGCAAATTGGCATTGTTGTTTTTTTCCTATCTACTCAGTATGCCCGAGAAGTGTTTGCATTGTTCTTTACACTGTTCAAACAAAGTTTCTTACAAATGTATTTTGCACAGGAAAACTAAATTTTGTGAATCCTTAAAATATGAATCTTGATAAAATTATTGTGAAATATTTAATAAAGCTTATATGAAGTTAATTCTAATTTTGATTTTTTTTGTATAATTTTAATGTTGTGCAATTTGTAAAATTACTTGCTAGAGAGTAGTTCTGTTTTAGGTATCTGAAAAGATTAAAAAATTGTAGTTTACTATTCTGCTCTAGTATTTTGTTTGCTTATATTTGTTTTTTCTTTTTTTTTCTTCTTTTCAGACTGATTACATGTCTAATTTAGAAAAGGAATATGATTATAAAGATGAACATTTCGATTTCATTCAGCAGTCTATTCGAAAATTCTGTTTAAATTGTATCCTTTATTATTTTTATTATTAATATTAGTTAAGAAATTTAGAGTGTCATACAAAAAGTATCTTGACATTCCCTTTATAGCATAATGTCAATATAATATTTATAGGATCGTCTCAAAAATTGAATGTATCAGTACAAACATAAAGTAAATGTATATTATGTTAAGTAAGTGTTGATGCTTTTGTTTAACTTCAAAAACAAAAATATCAGAGGATTGAAACTTAATTATTCACTCTTCCTTAATTTACACTGAATTCAGTTGATTTTAACTTTTATCTGTCATAACTCTAATGTTCTAATAAGATATATTTGCATATTCACAATCTCTGCTTAATTTACAAATACTTTGATTTTTTTTTTTTGTGGTCATCTCATTCCTTTTTTATTTAGTTCAAGAACTAAAAATATCAGAATGTCTTCTAGAATAACACAAAAGCTTTTTAAACAATTTTGGAAAATTAAATGTTTACTGTATTAAAAATTATATCATCCTACAACTAAGACCCAAGAGATTTGCATGAACTAAGAGATTTGCCATTGGATTATGGTGAGGTTTTTAACTCTCAGGAAAATAGTAAATCCTAAGACCTATCTGGAGAAGAAAGAACAAAGGAAAAAATGTCTGACCCCTTCAGGAATTGAATGTAACTCCTCCAGCCCATAGTCAGTTGCTCTACCACTTTAGCTACTGGACTCAGGTCATATTAGACGTAGTGTACCAATAGAGTAACATTGGAATTATGCTTGTATAATTTTTGTTAGTTTGTGAGAAGTGTAAAAAAGAAAGGAAAGTATATTTTAGCATACAGTTGGAAAGATTAAATGGCAGTAAAGTAAGGGGGAGGGGAAGAAAACTCATCATAATTTTAAAACAATTTTTAATAACATATTAATTATTTTATGTTCTGTTTACACTTCATTACTTTCGTACATTATATATTAATCAATACATTTCGTTGTTTCTTGCGAATTTATAATTCGAATCCTTTTTTTTTTTTTTGGAATATTTTGTGAATTTGTGATTCCCAAGAAGAGTATATACCTGTAGGAAGTAATCCAGAAGCCATTTCCAGAAGATTAAAAGCACCATAGGGATAGTTGCTGTGGAGTTCTGAACTTGGCAGTTATGTTGGTGGTGAACAACAAATTCCTAGCATTTTAGCTTATTAGTGTTCCCGCAATGAAAAAATTAAGTAAATAAATTAAAATGAATGGAAATGTAAAGACGAATTATAAAGGTAAATATTTGTGAAGATCTAAATTTAATGCTATTTGTAAAACTACTGATAATTTCTTGCATGAAATAGATAATGCAGCATAAATATTTTTCATCAAAAATTGTTTCTTTAAGAATTACTTTTACTATTAATATAAATTGTGTAAATAAATGTTCAAAAAATAACTGAAACAATAAAAAAAAAAAAAAAATTACAGTTAATAACAGTATTGTACTTTCAAAAAACATTTTTAACTTTTTCCACATAGAACCAAAAAACTTCCAAAAAAAAATTACTTTTTACAATAATATTGAATAAATACTTTTAAAATGTTTAATATAAAGATTTATTCAACTACTCCATTCAACATGGCTTTTCAAATACAAGACGAAAACAAGTATTCTAGGTTTCGAAATAACAATGATTCACATACTATCTATTTACTTTAAATCATTCTTAAAATCAAAATCAAGAAAAAAATGAGTTATTATTGTTATATTTCTTATAGCTTTAAGCTTCCGTATGAAGAAAATGGATAAAACATAATAGGTTTAAAAATATTTTAAGCTATAGAGCTATTTTCTGAATCATGTGTTTACGATTCGAGATTTACGAACTAAAGAACAAACACGAGTTGGTTATTCTGTATTTTATTAATACTACTTCATTTTCCTCTGAATACAAGACTTAAGACATGGGTTTAAATATACAAAAAACTGAAATAAAAACAAATTTAGATTATTGTCAACGTTAGTAACACTTGGGATGAAAACATAACACTTTGCTTGTTGCAATGAAAAAATTCAGTCCAATGCTAACAGTTTGTTTGCAATAAATAAAACTAATGTCGAAAGATTTACAAGAAGTTCCATAATGATTTTTTTTTAATGAACTTGCCTTCCTGTTGTATCAGAAAGTCTTCCTTTCTGAAATGATCGCTATAAATCCGACTCCTTTTCGATGGCTTTTTCCAGGAGCGAATCTTCACCCACCACGCTTTTTTTAAAGCTTTGTCATTTGAAAAAGAATGAAAACTGACATGTTTCTTACATCCTTAAACCATATTATAGCATTGGGGAACACAACAATTCCTTCCAACACGCTTTATTTTTTTCATCACTTTTCCATCGGACATGCAGGCACGTGGCTTATTCATATCATCAGCTGGGCGAGTGATCAACCACACCACGTTGATTGTTGTGCCCTTTATATTTCGTTTTGCTTCCCAATATTTGCCTAGCCTTAAATCCACAAAGTTTCTGTTAATTCAGAATTCAAATATAATTTCATAAAATGAAGTCAAACATGAAATTTGATCATATAAAGAATTGGCTAAAATTCAAAATTTAAATAGTTAAAATAATGGCAGCATTTGTAAGATGCAAAACAACATCAAAAGGATTAATTTTGATGGTTATGTATATTGTAATCAGTTCTATAATATGAGCAGGAAATGGATTTACCAATAACCTAAAAAGAATAAAATAAATGAAAATTGATGAATGCCAATCAGTATGAAACATCCTTCCAAATTTCTTAAAAAATTTAATTCGGATACAAATTTCCAGAGTTTCTTTTATGTAGGATTTTTAATCTTCCTGAAGGTCTCTTATGAAGGAATCAGAACATTGTTGTATTGCATTCATTTTTACTATGTACTATTAGAATTGAATAGCTCATGATGCAAAATTTGACTGTGAACAAATGTGATATTAGATAGTTTCCTTATTGTAAATAAAGATGGTGCAGCTTTATTTTATACCTCTGTAAAAGAAGATAAGAATTGTGATTTACTCTACAAGTATCTAGTCCATAGGATATTTGGCTTCCCATTCCGTACGCCAGCTCTTGTTGTGGATAAGGAAGCGGTCTTTATGTAAGTAAAAGGATGTTTGTCCTTTGTTTTAACCCCATTTATTTTTTTTAATATTTAAAAGCTAAAATGTGTGTATGTGTAATATATATATATACATAATATACATACACTGTCAGGCCATTTTATTAGGTACACATACCTAATAGCGTGTTGGGCCTCCTTTAGCCCTCAAAAACAACCTGAATTTGTTGAGGCATGGATTCCACAAGATGCTTAAAACATTGAGGTATTGTGTCCCTTGCAGACATGAGTGTGTCACGCAGTTCCTGAAGATTTGATGGAGATGTAGGCCTGGAGCGAACAACCCGCTCCAGCTCATCCCACAAATTTTCAATCGGGTTGAGATCCGGGGACTGAGCAGGCCACTGCAGCAAGGAAAAGTCATCATCTTGTTCCTCAAACCATCCCATAGTGATGCGAGCTTTGTGCACAGGTGCATTATCCTGCTGGAAGTAGCCATCTGTATGAGGATAAACTGTTAACATGTACGGTTGCACTTGGTCAGCTATGATGTTTAGGTATGCTCTAGCGTCCTGACTTGCCTCCAGAGGTATCAATGGATCCAACGTATGCCAGGAAAACATCCCCCACACCATGACACTGCCCCACCGGCTTGAAGAGTTGTTGTGAGACACGACAGGTCCAGACATTCATGTTGTTTGCACCAAATTTTGTGTGTGCTATCAACATGATGCATCAGGAACTTCGACTCATTGGACCAAGCAACCTTTTTCCAGTCGTCGATGTTCCAGTGTCGGTGTTGCTTTGCTCACAGAAGGCGTGCGCTCCTGTTCTTTGCTGATAATAAGGTACCTGATGAGGTTGTCGGCTGTTGTAGCCCATCTGCAACAGGGTACGTCTATTGGTGCGTTGCGAGATGGTTTGCTGCACACACTGTTTTAAGTTGGACGTCACTTGGGCAACTGTGACCAGTCTTCTGGCTTGCACAAGTCTAGACATTTTCCTCCAGCCTGTCATCAATGAGTGATTTTCGTCTATAGGAGTTCTGCTGACTCAACGTTTTCTGTTCGTTGCACTATTCCCTATACACCCTTGATATTGTTGTCTGCGAAAAGTTCAGGAGCACTGCTGTCTCTGATATGTTTTGAGCAGCACGTCTAGCCCCGACAATTATGCCACATTCAAACTCCGTTAGATCACTACACTTTCCAATTATCGCTGTGGTTTGCTTTCTCAACTGATGATGGAAGGTCTGTTCTGCTGGGTTTATAGCCACAACTGTCCATGTGACTTGCAAATGAGTGGAACATATCATTTGTGCGCACAGCAGGGGTGTACCTAATAAAGTGGCTGGACAGTAAATATATAAGTATATATATATATGTAAGTAGTTTCAAATGTGACCATAGGAATGAAAGAGCATATATTGTTAATTGTTGGTCTGCTTTTTGGACCAGCTGTGAAAACCCATATACTTGAAGGTAAAGTTACAATCAAGCATTTGCTGATTAAAATTACTGAACTTTCTGGTTAAATAACAAATCAAAACACTGAATTTTAATGTTGGAGGGCAGCTTACTTGTTGATGAAAAATGACTACTGTTAAATTGTATGTGGTACATTCATATGAATATTCTGCAAAACAAGGAACCACAGTGATACACAAGGAAAGAGTTGAAAGTCCTAAATAAACCACAGAACAAGAGTTTGCTAATACTGTGTATCAATAAAAATTAGTGGTACAAAAGTTTTATTCAGAAGTATTGTGAGAGATAAATTGAAGGTACTGCATAAAAATTCTGTTGAGTAAGGATTTCTTAGGACTTAACTATGTATTAATTTCTTCACAATTAACCAATCTCACGCATGATGCCTACTATACGTACCTCTTTTAGTGTACATTCAGTCGATGCAGTTGTTTTTCCTAATGCATTAATAATTTAACTGTGCATGCTTATGCTTGTATATATGTAATATTGTATAGTTCAAAGTACGGCTTTTATTGCTTATTAAGATACAGATGTAAAATCTCAAATTGTTATGTTATTACTGCTCTGTTATACACAAAATTATTTTATAATAAGTGTTCTTTGGTGTGTTGTCAGTTTATTTTCTTGAACGAGTTAATAGGAATTGTTTATAAGAAAGAAACAATAACAGTTCACATTTTCATTCAGTTGTTAAGTGGTTTGGTTCAGCTGTAAATGGAGCTGATCAGAATTTGTGAAAAAGCGTGACTCCAAATTTTGGTTCCTCAAATCTAAAATTTGATAATTTTGGGGTCAATTATACCAACACTGAAGCTTTTTATTGTAAAATGTGTGTCTCTGAAATAATTATAAGAAAGAGAACTTGGAAAAAAAAAAAAAACCTTTGTGAAAAAGAAATTCAAAACGGGACAAATCTGATTCTCGACTCAAAACAAGAAGATCCTGAAGGAACTTTAAAGTTACTTTCCTTAAAATCTTGTAAGGATCTTTTCATTTTCTTTCTTTTTCTTTTTTTAAAGTCCTGAAAACAAGCAAAGAAGTTGCCATCTTTTTAAATTTCAGTATAAGCTGAAGATCGACATCAGAGATTTTTTTTTTCCCCATTTTGAAAAATATAAAATTAAATTAATTAATTACATAAATAGTCTGAATTCAATATTCTTTAATCAAATCACACTAGGGATTCTAGGATTACTAAGCAGATTAATACACTTTGTTGGTAAGATATCAACAGAAGCTCCATTGTTTCAGTTCTAATCATTTTTTAAGCAAATTTTTGTCGCCTTCACACCATAATTTATTTATAAGAATCCTTAGGGAAAAAAATTAAACTATAAAAGTTGGATTGCCTTTTCTCTTTAAATGTGCATTCCAAGTTTTAAGAAGATTCATGTAGCAGTTGTTGTTAGAGAGGCATATGCACACACAGTGACTCCTAGGAAAGTTGTCTTAAAAATGATTCTTCAATAGAAGACTTGAGAAAAGAAGAAACTTGTTCAATTAGGAATGATTAATGCACTGAATAATTTTAAAACCTGATGAGGCAGCTCATGAGTTGAGAATTGGAAGTGTAGCGGGAATTAATAACTTTTCAAACTTTGTGTATGAAATCTTGCAAATATTTGATCTTATCATTATATACTTTTTATAAATGTATGTATTTCTGAAATAATAGTTTTAATTAACAAAATTACAGCCATAAATGTATTTTTGGTAATTAATACACACATTTCTTTATTTTGCTTTTGTTATAAGTTTCTTTATTATCATACACATGTTTATATATATTATTTTATTAATGTAGTCCTTCGGGTTGGGATAATGAGAAGAAAATTAGCATTTTGTATGACAATATGACCACAATGAAACCTGATGATGATTATCCTGATGTCATTGTTAAGCCAATTGTTAGGAAGGTAAATATATTATCATTATTTTCTAAGATTTATGCAGTATTTTGATATCTAATAATGTTAGAATCTCATTTTCAAATTAAATAGGGGCGAGTATCGAAATGGACATTAAAATCGTTTGCTAATTACAACAATATTTTTTAAAACAATGTAAGTTTATAATACGGAATAACATTGAATAATTTTTCTATCAACTTTACTTTGTTAAAAGGAGAATATCTCACACTTAATATTAAAATTGTAAAATGTTGTTAAGTATCCGTAATGGGTGTTACATATTTCGGAAGGCTGTTGAAGCTTTGATATTAAACCAGGTAAAATCTGCGAAATCTTCGACTCCGTTTTTTTTTGTATACCATAACTTCACTCATTTAGGCAGATATAAGCATAAAAATAAAACAATAATATTCATTTATATATTTTTAATGATTTTTTTTTTTTTATGAAATGTAATGACCATTGCACCCTTTTGTAAACGGGTGTTACAAGTCCAAACGATGAACAAAAAAAGACACAATTACGCTATCAAAGCTATGATTTCTAACTTTCAAACTATCGTTTTACTTGGAAAATATCGTCGGAGTTGGTATATACATCATAAAAATAAGTTTTTTGATGTTTGATGTCAATGACAGATTCAAATCTTGACTTAGTGTTTGTTTTTTTTAGTGTAGCCAATGATAGAAGCCCTGCATCGTCCCACACATCATTGCTTTCACTGTCTATTTCAACTTGATCTTCGGCTGGTTGAGGTTTAATGACAGGATAAACTTCAACTGTAACTGTTTGATGCAGCGATTTTTCCTGCAAGGACACTTATTTCCATCTAATGCTTTGAAATAATATTGAGTCCGAGTATTGGGAACAGTGCAAACTGTTTCCCATTTGGTATCTTAAAATTCTTTAACATTCTTCTGAGAGCTGGTTTGTGACCTCTTGTTTACTTTAGCAGTGAGTTTTAAAGTCCAGGCCCAATATATCAGTTACGAATTTCCATACTACTGCATTCTTATTCTTAGGACTCTGTGGTAAAATATTCTTTACTTTCCTCACAGCTTTTTCTAATGTCTGAATAGTTGTATAAGAACCAATGATGACAAAGACACTAAAACTTTCGACAAGCGTTCTTCTTTTTGTTTCTGATGGTGTGCCCTTACTGTTTCAAGTTTTTGTTTACAGTCCCCATTTTGAAGTTCATCGTTTAATTTCATAGCCTCCTTTTTGGCAATTTTTCTCTTGTCTCTTTTCCTTTCCCTGGCCAAGTGTTCTTTATATTGAGCCACTTTTTTTTAATTTGTTGATGCCACTGCTTGCAGACAGAAGGAGGCTCTGTTTTTACAAAAATTTTACAAAATAAACGAAAACTAATACACGCAAACACACTTGTTAAAGTGCTTAAATTCACTTTCAAAAATAATAAAATCATAATTTTGTATCGCTTTTAGACACTATTTATGCTTGTAGTAAAACTGCAACACCCACTACGTAATGGGTGTTACGCTTTTTCAAAGCACTTAATGATAATATTAAACTATAATTATATTCCTATAAAACTGTTATTCATAATCATTTACCTACTATAATGTTGTATTAAGAAGGATCATACCCTCTCTTTAAAGGATTTGTAATTAAACAAATTTTTTACTGTAATGGGCATATAAACAAAACATGTTAAGTTTCATTAATGTAATAGTAGTAAACAAAACTAACTGACCACTATTTAACAGATGAATCGACAACAAGATACTTCAAATATAAAAACACGTGCCATGTGTTGATTACTGACAGAACTAAAAATGGCAAGTAGTCAGTGTTGCCAACTGATAAAAATCATTGCTACTGTATTACTTAGAGTTGACACATATCAAGTAATATTTCAATAATATATACTGACAAAAGTTTTGTTTCTTTGTGTTTCTAAACATTTAGGCTTTCGTTAATCAAGAAGTGTACTTTTTTTTTTTTTGCAAAAGAAAAATAAATTAAAAAAGTGTAGGTAGGTATACTGGACTTGGCCTTAGATTACAAAATGATGTAACAAATTTTTATTCAGTCTACAGCCAAAAGTACATTTTTCTTTTCTTTTTAAAAGAAAAACTTAATTTGTTAATTTAATATCAACTCAGTCTGTAGTAGTGTAATTTAGTAAACTTCTTTTAATTCACATATAAATGTTATTTAACAGATGCGTAGATCACTTAAAAAAATTTCTGGATAAAGGAAAATTACCATACTAATATGAATGATTTCATGTTGACAGTTTTTCAAAGTCTTTTGCATCCGTAAAATCATTTATCAAAGAAGTTTGAAACATTCTGTGTGAAGTCTTCAGGATCTCCAGATAGCTATAGTGTTCTTTTCAGTTGACAAAAACTGTTTCCAGCAGTTTGTTGGCTTGAGAGAATAAAAAAAAATAAAAATAAACAAACCCAAAGTGCAAAAACAGAACGATTGAGCAAAATCTGGACATTTTTATTATTACTATTCTTACTGCTATAAAAGTCTGCAATAGCTCTGTTTAGATTTATATCGCACACCATTTTCAACAAATCTTTAAAATACACATTCTGTCACACACCATTCACTATTGATTGGTTATTGGTCTTAAAGCAATAACTGATTTACCCTGATTTGGAGTGGAAGAAGCAGGCCATTGTTTTTTTTCATGACTTTTATGCATGCTTCACATATATTGGAGGATCAATAGGAAAACACCACACGATATTGTTTTTTTGTTTCTTGATCATAATTGTAAATCCATATTCATCTCCTGTAATTATCTCAGAAACTGTATAGTTTTGAAGATGCATCCCTTATCAAATTTTTAAAGCATAAATTGGCAGCATTCTGCTTTTTTTGTTGTGGAGTCAAAAATTTAAGGATCTATCAAGACATTGTTATTTTAAGTGATCCTGGAATCATCAGTCTTTTATTTTTCCCAGTTTCTTAATGTTATAACCGGATCTTCTTTCACTAAGGTTTTATAGTCATGTTTTTATAAGGTACAACTGCTTTTGGATTTCCTCTCTTTAGCTCCCCCTTAAGGTTTTCCGACCCTCAGCTTACCAATTAGAAATTAAAAACTGTTCTGGAAAGGGCAACTGAGCAAAGTCTACTATTGAAAAGCTGATGTTGTTATTCTTGAGATAAACCTTTAAAAAAAAAAATCATAGAAAATCATTTGTAGGTAAACCCTGCTTAGAAAGCTCTTTGGCAGCTGATACAAATAATGCTCATTGCTGTTGGGAAAATATTTGATTGAGTGATGAGTGCCACCAATAACAGGGTAATAAAACTCTCTTCTTTCTAAAATCTGTCATTTAAATTGAATGTGAATGTTTTTGATTCTATTTTAATTCTGATTTCCAAGTGACCTCTGGACTATAGCTCAATTAAAATGGACTGCAGCTTAAACAAGTTTGCTGCTTTTTTTTTTTTTTTTTTATGAAATATTTATTATTTTTTAAGAAACTATTTCTTCTTAATCATTTCTCCTATTGTTTATTTACTTATGTGTTTTTTTTTTTTTTTTTTACTGCCTTTTGGTGGTTTATATCTTACTAGCAAAAGATAAAGATTGTAGGCATTTCACATATCTTAGAATACAAAAACTAACATCTTTATTTGATCAGATATTATTAAAATCAGTAACAATTCAGTTAACTTTAGAAAGATAACACTTTATTTTTGTTAAAAATATTAAACATAATTTTTCTTAAATAAATCTTCTTATGTATTAGGTAGTCCTCAACAACATAAATAACTCAGAAATTGAATACTGTTAATTGATAAAGCAGTCAGTCATAAAAATATAGATTTATATATTAGTTTCTGTTAATTTTCAGCCGATTCAAACTGAAATTGAAACACAGGCAGAAGATGAGCAAGTTTTCCTAATGAAACAACAGACTTTGCTGAATCAACAAGTGCCACCTCAGGGAGGATCTCCAAGACAAGTAAGTTAGAAATTATAAAGAAATAAAGGAGAATAATTTGATATTTTGTTTTTATACATAATAAGATGCCTCCTTATATTCTTTAGAATCGTTTACATTTTGACTTGCATATAGAAGTAACTGGATTATTCTAAACAGGAGGTATTTCTAAAACAGTTTTCTTAGTCTGTATTTCCTTATTTTGAAACTAATGGATATATGAAGGTTGCCCAATATGTGAGTCGTATAAGAATGTTTAAAATCATTATTGACATAAGAAAAGAAAAAAAAAAACTTTCAGAATTGTTACTGAACATAGAATACTCAGTGTTAAATTGAAGTATTGTGAATGTTTCAATTTGCAAGATTTTCTTATAAAAATACTCAATTTTATTCTATATAGTTTAAATGAAAATTTTCAGTGTTTATTTTAATTGTGTCAAAAACAACAACAACAAAAAATGAATTTAAGAAGAAAAAGTATATTATCTATTGAACTCCGGGCAGAAGAATATGTTGTTTATGTAGTATAAAGCAAAACTGCATTTTCAAAATTGAAATATTTTTTTTTTAGTTAAAAGGAAGCTTTTATTAAAAATACTGTTATTATTAAACACTTCCAGATATAGTAATGATTTCCAGTAGTTTCAAGATTCATCTTAAAACTCGTCTCCAAAATTTTCAGGCTCTTTTTTTTTTTTTTTATATAAAATTCAGACAATAAATTAAAAAACTGACAAAATATTTTATGAAAGCTACAATAATTATGAACAACATACAGACTTAGTCTTTTGCAGTCAATGTGTTTCCTCATCGTGAAATTTTTACCATATCTTATTGCTAATGTAATCATTGATTAAAACTAATGATTTCAAAATATGATATTTGCTTCTTTTCACTTTATTATTTCAGTTTCTCTGAAAAACTTGTTAAAATCATTCACTGATATATGTTTGTTTTTTTTTTTTTTATTATCTGATGGGAGTTATGAATCTGACTTTTTTGTACATACATCAGAATACAATATTTAGGCTTTTTCTATATATATATTAACTATTGGTTATTTGTTTTCATTGATTTAAGTGAACTTCTCTTGTGTAGAATTTTATTTTTCAGTAAAATCCCTAATTTTTACCCCACATAATTTCCCTACTTTTAAAGCAAGATTAAATTTTGTAATAATGAAGTGGAAAAGTTGTAGGATAAGGGATATTCTAAGTGGGTTGTTTCTTTCCAACAATTGATGTTCTGACATTATTGCAAATGGAAAATAAAGAAAGAAGTCTTGTAAAATAAATGCCATAATATACAAATACTGAGCCAGCACAGTATAAAACTGTTGAACATAGAACAGAATTTCTAAATCTTGATAGTTATCCTTATCTAATTTAAGAATTGTGTTTTATATTAAACAATAACGATCTTGGGCAACAAATCTCAGTGTCAAAGATTGAATTACTGGGACATGCAATTTATTTTGTTATGAGTTTTGTGGTTTCTTAAACATAGGTTTTCAGAAGTCTCAAAGTTTGTCTATATACTCATGAAAGGTTAGAAGTTAAATATTACAGTAAGGTAGCCTCAAGTTACTTTGAATTGTAAAAGAATAAAATAAAATACCCACCCTGCATAATTTTTATTTTATAATATACTCCTAATTGTACATTTTTAATTTTCCATGCCCAACATAGACTGAGTTATTCAGCTTACCTATCATTTTTAACTTGAATATTACAAATCCCATGATTGCAAACTATTATGCCCTTGGTGGATGTACAGTATGTGATAAGATGTTGAACATCCCTTAAGTGAATGTGATTTCGTTAATTTTAATACTGTTAGTAATATTAACCTCATCTGTGAATGTCTTATGTGTTAAGAATTGTCTTTGTTGTGTATAAGATATGCTGAATAATTTACCCCAAAAATAATTATGAAATAATCCATACCATTTTGAAAGTTTATATCTTTGAACATTGTTCAGTTTCCGTATTTATAATATATATAATGTGTTGCTTTCCAGTAGTTACAACACATTGAATAGTATTTTGATGTTATTTGTTGTAGTATAAATCTTTTGTGTATGATGGTTTTAACATAATTTTCATAGATATTTGAAGATTGCTATCTCTTAATTGAAACCTACAGCTTAACTTTGTGCCTAGATTATTTTCCAAAGTTAATTAATATTCCTGTTAACTGAACTTTTTAAATCCAAAGAGGTTTAAAATTTTTTGTGTTTATAATATTGGTGGTTATTTGAGGGGAATCTTTAAAACCCACCTGAAACTTACTTATTACTTACAAATTGTTGTTCTTAACATATCAGTAATTTTAACTTTTGAAAGATTCTAATACTCTGAAAAGTTACTGTTTCTATAATGAACTCATTCCATCACTCAGCAAAAGACAGTTATCTGGTAATTCACATTTCCTGCAGTTGTACCCACCCTGTTCTTCTAATCTGAAAGAAAAAGTTTATTTTTTCTTTTCAGTTTTCACAGCTATTTCTGTTTGCTTCAGGTATTAATCTCATTCTATCAATAGTTATTGTCATTCAACTGAACATCATTTAGAAGTTGACTGTAGTTAACTTACAGCTATTAATTTGTTTTTATTTTTAGGATATTATACTCTCACATACTCTTAAATATTAACGTGAGAAAGAATTATGTTCAAAGTAAAATTGCACAAGAATGAAAAGAAAATTGCTTCAGTGAATTACATTATCAAGTAATTTAAACAAACAAAAATAGGTTAAATGAAATTATCAATTTCGCTCTGTTGTGGCTGATCATTATCAAGGAGAAAGATTTTGTATTTGTTATTCCTGTAATCCACTGTTTGAATTACTATATTATTTATTTATTAAAATATGTATTTGTTATTTATTATCATTTGAAAAAAAAAAGTTGTTTGATATCATCTCAGAATATGTATCCTCATTTTTTGAGCTTCAATATACTCTTTATCAGAATCTTACCAGCTTCTTTTTGAGAGATAGTTAGTATGGATTTGGTTGTTGCAGCCCAATTTAAAAAGCTTGTTTTTTGTCATATATAGAAGTGATACGGCCCTGCAAATAGTGAGTAGTGAAAACAAGTTACCCTGGATGCATTTAGTCTTTTTTACTTACAGTTGTTTCAGCTATTGCATACTACCTACCTGCATTCACATCAATTTTGAAATTGCTGCTGTTTTGTAGATCTATTGCTGTTTACAGTCTTTGATTCATTTCAACATTTGGACAGTATGCAAAGTTTATTTGCTGTGTACTGTAGTCTACAGAATATTGATCCAAGCATAAAGTATCTATCTATCTATCTATCTATATATATATTTGTTATAACTAAAACTTTTTCGAACTTATTCATTGAAGTTTTATATTTTATCTAAATATTCAAAATTTATAGTCCTTTGATAATGTACATCAAATAAGTGCAAAGAGTGCATTAAAGAGTAAGCGAAAATGATAAGAATATTACCATGAATTTCTGTTATAAATTACAAAAAATTCTTTCTTTTAAACTATAAATGCTTTCTTAGATTTTTCAGTCTCTAAGCCACCATTTCTCAAACATGAAAAATTATTAAATTTAATATGATTTACCTTTTAATTTTTTTATATCCATAACCATAGGAAAGTTTTGCCAATGGTTGTACTCTGTACTCTGAGCATAATCTGGTTCTCTACTTGAATGCATTCTCTGTCTGGAAGTTATTCATCCCCCACTCCTGTAATATGTATAAAAAAAAAAAGTTTGGGAAATGCTGCTGTTTCTACTATTTTTTTTTCTTTCCTCACAATGACAAATTTTAAGTTTTCTGTTACTTCTTTCATTAGACCATTTTTTTCTCCATCTCCAAAAACTTGTTGCATTTCATTTAAAAGATGGATTATTTAATAAAGTTAGATCCAATTGTCAAAGTTTATTTCCATTTATCGAGCATAGTTGCTCTTCATTATCCTATCAGTTTATTTTCAATCTATTATCAACAGAATCACCTTCTAATTATAGAAACAGTAACTTTGAATGTCAATTCAATTATGGTTACTAATCACTGATCTCGATGACAGTGAATTCCATCACTGAAATTCTTTAGGCCTCACATGGTAAATAAAGTAACGCTTTAACGAATTATTATAAATCAAGTAACAAATGGTAATTAAAAGTGACTAATTCCAGGCAAATAGTATTAATGTATGATTGTGCTTATAATTAAATACTTAACCCTTTCATGTCCATTTATATGGGAGTGTTAAACATATTTATTGTTACTCCAATCTTACATAAAAAAATAAAGTCAATTCAAAAAGTTATTGGTATAAATTTCTTGTTCATAATACATTTCATGATACCATTGCCTTAATTTCCTTCTTTTTTCTTTTTTTAAAACCTGTCGAATCCCATATAACAACATTTGAGGGTTAATAATGAAAATACTAAACAAATACTTTTTTTTAACCTTTGCTCTTTTTAACACAAGCATAACCTTTAAAATCCCACTTCCAGGAATCCCCCATAAGGGCCCCTGTTGGGGTGCAGAAAACCCCTGATAGAAGGGTTACAGGTTCCCCTGGTGTTCAGCCACCTATAGGATCTCCTAAAAAGGTAGGGCAGTACATCCTTTTATTTGGGTTCAGGTGTTTGCATTGAGCTGGGAAACTAGAAAGACGTTATTTAATAAGAGCATTGTAATACAGCATGTTTTAAAAAATATAATAAAAAGTCACCACTGAACTAATTAGGCTAATTTGTGTCTGTGAATTTATATCTTAACTAAAAGGTTTTTTTTTAAAAGTCTTTAAAAGTCTTTTTTTAAAAGGGCTGTATGTATTTTAAGTTTATGCCTCTATTATTAAATTCATTAATAAATTACATTATTTATTAATGTATTAATGGCGATATTAACCAAGTTTTGTTAAAAATATAATTCTTTATGAAGCTAATGTACTTCATTATTTGTTTTGAAGGCTTTACAGATAATTTTGAAGCAGATTTGAGTTGAAATAACTAATAAATTTGTTAGTTACTGAGACATAAATATTTATGTTTTATAAGCAATGTCTATTAATTTCGACGTTAACTAATAATCTTATTATTCCAACTAAATTTGTAATATTATAACTATTTTTTTTTTCTAATCTTCTGTAATGAAACATTATTTCAATGCAGTGTAGAAATGAAACTCTTCAATCAGTAACTGAAGTGATGTTATAGAAAACAAACTGTTCAAGAACTGTAGGGGAAAATAAAAATTTCTGACCTCTGTGTTGTAGGTGGTCACTGTTAAGTAAAAAGCTACGAAATGAATTGTTACCATCTTCTGTTTGATTAGTAAAAGTTCATTTTAAGTCATCATACAATACTGAACTATCTATTTTTTTCAAGCAAGGAAGCAAATTAACGTGCGTTCAATAATTAATGCTAAAATTTAATGTGGCCAACGCACATATTAAAAGATAAAAAGTTAAAACATTAAAAAGATAAAAACTACAGTTTCAACTCGACACCGCGAGCCGTTGGCAAGTCCAAAATTAAAAATAATAATCTATTTTTTTGTTCCTGGATTTCTATGGATCATTCCAGCTTCCTGTTGAATTATGTTGACTATTAGCGGATAAAGATTTGACTTATTGTGCTGTCTTAGAACATCACTTCGACTGATAAGTTTCCTATTTGTTATTGAAGAAAGTTTTCTAAATGGAAATGTCACAGATCAGCCATTTGCAGTGTAGAAGAAGCTCATAGTATGTGTATATCTTTCTACTCTATCTTCAGTTTTGAAAGTCAGTACACATGGAATATAAAGAATTACATTGACATATTCCAGGAGTAAGGGATAGTACAAACAGATTTGCCTAGGGAGCAATTAAATCACGCTGTAACTGACAAAAATAAGCTAGGTCTTATTTTCTAATGTTATTGTTCTGCAGACTGTTAATGTATTTGAATATTGAAACTTTCATTTTCATTCACTGTTGAATTTTAGTACAATTTCGTACTAAAAGTGTGACTAAAACAGTGGATCTGTTTATTATTGATATTTCCTCCATCTTGGGAGTATATTGCATTATTAACTATTCTGCTTATCTAGCACTACTGCTCTTGATTTTTGCCTGCTCTTGGTGATATAAATGTTATTGGGCACATTGATGATAAGATAAATTTAGTTGTAGAATTCAACTATTATTCAAAGTAATCAGGGAAATATATGAAAATAATGTCGCTTACATATGCCATGGCAACACCTATCTGAAGCTATTGTACCTATGAAAGGATTAAGACAGAGATTTAGCCTGGCCCCGATATTGTTCTACCTCTATATCAAGCAAGTCGTAAAATATTGGAAACGGAACTGTCAAAAAATGGGCATTGCTATAAATAATCATTTTCTTTTTGCTCTTTAAGTTTTGCTGAGGATGAAAGCTCAAGATCATTTTGATTTGGAATTCATGGTGAAAAGACTAAAAAGGAGGTATGAGACTTGGGGTTTAACAGTTGATTTTCAGAAGTCAGAATATTTGGCTATAAACGGCAACAAAAGCGAAAATTTAGTATTAGAGAAAGGAGTTTTAATAAAACAGGTTGAAAATGCAAAGTATTTAGGAGTGATGATCAATAAATCTGAAGGTTTTGGTAAAGAAGAAATAAAAAATAGATTTGAACAAAGGAAAAAAAATCCCATCTTGTTTAAATTTGGCATGGTGGAATAAGCTCATAAGGAAAGATACAAAGGAATACATTGGAAAGATGCTGATAGAATCAGTTTTGGAATATGAAAGTGAAATATGGGTAATGACTGAAAATTTGAAAAGAAGAGTAATAGCAGTAGAAATTGACTACTTAAGTAGAAGCTCAAGGATCTCGAGAATGGACTTATTAAATAGAAAGAAATTAGAAATCAAATGGATGCCTCTGAAAATATTTTGTTGAATACAAAAAAAAAAAAAAAAAAAGAATTGGTTCGGACAGGTGCTTCGAATGGAGGAGTAAAGGCGACCCAGCAATTATATCTTATGGAATCCACCAAGAAAATGTAAAAGAGGAAGACCGAAAAAATCATGGTTTGAGAGATTTAAGAAAAGTATTGAGAGCAAAGGATTAAAGTTCTAAGATGAGCACGGGAAGATGGCAATCTTCGTATAACTGATGATGATGACGTATAAATCAACTTCCAGAGGCTTTAGTAGAATTTTCCTGTCCTGTGTATATTTGATCAGTGATTATATATGTTACGTCTTGTAAATATCAATACCTTTTAGCAAAGAAATAATAATAATTTATTTTTTCTTTAATGATCAAATTGTTGATCTTCAAAGCAGCATTTGTAGCATTGAGATTTATTCTATTAGGTACTGAGTCAACATAAATTTCTTATGCCACATGATGGCCATCTACTACAATTCATTTTTCTTTTGAGATCTTATTTATTCTTTATTCTCCACGATTGACAAATTAACCAAATAGTCTGTGGATTATTACTGTTATGACCCTTTGTTGTATTCTTACCCTTTCTCTTTGAATTTTGATTCCTAATCATTGGGATCAACAAATGATTGTTTTATTAAAATAAGTCAAAATTCACTCACAATTAAAAGGTAAAAACAAACTATATTTGCAATAAAAACACAATTGATTTCAGCTTCACAACATCAGCCTTTCTCGAGTGTAATACACTGATAATTTGCTTCCAACTTATATAATATATATATAATATAAGAAAAACTTATATTATTAGTCGAAACCAAATTATTAGTGTATTATACTCGAGAAAGGCTGATGTTGTGAAGCTGAAATCAATTGTGTTTTTTTATTGTAAATATATTACCTTTTAATTATAGGTGAATTGTGACTTATTTTAAGATAATCTACTGCATTCAAAATTATTTCCCTTGATTGTTTTATTAAATTCATGCACACTAATCCTTTCTTTTGTTTAGAGACAAGTTCTGAACTCTTTTAAGGCAGTAGCCCAAGTTACAGGACTTTTATATAATAAGATTGCCAGATCCCTTTTTTTCAGGAAATTCATTGAAACTTGCTTTTTTTTTAAATAACTTAACAACAAATCATTGTTTTCTTTTAATTTTAGATTTGTTGCTAAACACTCAGTGTTACTAATACACTTTAGTATTTTTATTTACAATTAATTCTAATAATGCCTTGAAGTGCTTGAATTTGTAAAATATTGTTTTAATACTTGAAAAATCCTAGAAAAAAATATTGACAATTGAATAAATATTTATCCATTTGCTAATTAATACTTACATAATTAAACTGAAATTAAATTCTTCATTGATGTCATTATACCTTTGTGCCTTGCAGTACAAGTGCAAGTTTGTAAAGGAAACATTTATAACAATAAGCTTAGAATTAATTGATTGCAATGCAATATAAAATTATGTAAAAATGGACTTTTTAATTCAGTGTTTGAATGTCCTTGATATTAATGTCATCAAAGTTTTATAAATTCAAACTGGCATTTTTAAATAACCGAGGATTCATTGAACATCACTCTTTGTCTTTGCAGTTTTTAAAAATTCATCACACAAATTCCCTGTTTTATTGTTATTTTGCATGAAAGGAACTAGCCTTTTATTTCTTCATCATTTATTTATGCTGTTTTGATTAGTTGGCCCAACATTTATTCAATAAATTCACTTGAATGTATTGCTATTCATTTTGTTGAATATCATCATGTTGTGTAAAATTCTTTTAGCTCTTCATCAATTACTTAACCAACATTCAAGCATGAATGTACTAATGTCATTTCATGCTATCTTTAACTCTGAAATGAGTTGGAGGACTTAAGTTTCTAAATCAAGATTTATTAATTTGCTGCTTTCTTTTGACATTATGGAATACTTTTAACATAAAGCAGAAATTTCTCCTTGCGAGCATGATATCTTCTTTCCTTGAATATGTGCCTTCCTCATATCCAAAATATTATACATTTCCAGCATTGCTATTTACAAATATATTTTAAAAAGATTGAATTTCAAAAATTTAGTCGAACTATCTATATTTGTAGTTCTAAATGAAAGTGGTCATTAGTCAAAATACTTGTTTGACAGCTGTAAAGCATCAATTTCTAGAAAATTGTTTCACTTTCTTGTTTTGCAGAATAGTTATGACATCATATATCCTTCCAGCCTCTTAACTTTAATTGTTCTAAAATTTCCTTTGCTGTGATTGGTGCAAAACAAATTCAAAATTTCATTATTTAATTGAAACAAAGATAAATAGAATGGTATTTTTGCTTGATAAATATGCAAATAAATGTTCAGGATGCTATAAATTAATGATTACTGCTGTAAATTGGGACTGTTTTATTTGCAGCATTATATTGCAACAATATAATTTGTTAATTTCTGCAAGTTTTAGGCAAAATGAGATATAATTTCTTTTTAAGTTTCTATGGAATCGCATGATAGATTCATACATTGATTGCCTCCAATCTTCCTAACATTTCCAACCACTTCTGGAGATTCAGAATCTGTCATTGGATTTACTGTTATTTCAGCTTATCCTTAAATGGCTATAACTCCATTGACTTCCTCTCTTCCATGAACTTCTCACATAACAAAAGATTAAATAACATCTCTTTTAAGTACATTTGAAATTTATCCAGGAATTTTTATTTAATATCTCAGGCAGGGAGTTTTTGAGGTGGTTGAGTCTTCATCTTCTAATTCCATCTTCTTAATCATGTGAATTGAAATTAGAATGTACTGCTTTTTGATCAGATAAATTAATTTACAGAAACCATACTTAATTGTCACAAACATTAAAATATAAAAGAGAAGATTGGGTATATCCCTACTCTAGATGGTTGTTACTGGTTTCTCGATGTTTGTTAATATCCTTCACTTCAACATTCCACATAATGTCTTTATAATAACATTCCATCTACACTCGTCTAAGTTAGATATGATTGATAGCATCCTGTTTCAAGTGAAGCTCATCCATAAAAGGTTTGCCAAATTAATTCTTCAGCCACTTACTAACTTTAATTCCTTTACTAAGAGTTTTTTGGACTTAGGAAGGTTTCTCTTGATTTTTTTTTAAATTATAAACATCATGAATTTTAAATCTTTTAATCGCAGGACATATATCGGTTTTTAGATTCCAACTAGTTTGGGTAGATCCAAAGATTCAAAACATTTCCCTGAAGTCATTCAAGACTTTCCTAATCCTTCATTTAATGGTTTCTATCAAGTTAATTCTTCTTGATGCTTCTTGGTTGAGCAGTGATATGTAAAATTCCTTATTTACTGAAAAATGTCTGTAATTTAATTGAAGTGATGAAATGATATAGGCATTTATTTGGTAAAAAATAAAATCATTAGCTGAAAAACCAGGAAGGTTCTTTAAAGATTACTTATCAATAATTGCAGGATTTACAAGCTTTTTTCGACTTTCAGCATTGTGTACCTATTTATTGATAGACTGTTCTATCAGAAAACATGTTCTCTTACCTTTACAGCAAAATTTGATGTAGTTGAGTCATTGGATATTGCATTTTTGAATGTAATATCTATTTTTAGTATTTGCCAGTGGTTCATTTTAACACCATTTCAGTCCACCTTCAAAAATAAAGGTTATACATTGTTTCATTGAAAGTTGAGAATTTAATAATTGGCTGCTGGAAAAACTTAAATGTCCGGGATAAACTCCAAACCTTCAAGATGTTTTAGGAAAAAGGAAAAAGTTCCTCATGTCCAGGAGGAATAATTGCTGAAAATTCATTAAATCTATTTAGCGAAAATTGCTGCTCCACTTCAAAATTGCCACCAAGATGGCAGTTTTACTTTTAGTTAGCCAGCAGTGAAGAAGCCAAGTTGTATCAAGAAATACTTAGAGGGATTCACTTAAGTTATTAGATATTGCAGAGATATAATATTCTGATAAGTGAAGGATTTTTTTAGGCTAAACAATGATTGTTATATTATAATCAAAAATACCATTTGTTATTAAAATTAGTTTTAGTGGTGATATATTTAGTGTAAAAAATAAAGTAGCAGCTATTATTGCTTAATTTTTTTTTTATTTTTTTTTTATCTACTTTGTTAAATTTAATTTGCTTTCCTGTGTTAAAAGTTTGTGTCAGTTAACTTCAAATTGGAATTAATATTATACTAACTTGATCCCTATTTTCAGTGTTACACTTAAAAACCAGTAAAACTTTTTTTTTTTTTTTTTAATTATTCCATTTTTGTTCCTATTTTTGTGTATTCCCCTGTAGCCAATGTGGAGACAGTCATCTGTAAGTTACCATTAGAATAGATATGCCCTCAATTATTACAGTTGCTTGCACTCATTTAAATTATTGCATGTTGTTGCATTTACTGCATGAGAGCATATAATGTTATGAAACTTTTTTAGTTGCATTCAAACTTCATATTTATCTGTTTTTATTTTTTATAGAAGAATTAAAATTACCCTAAAACATTAACTCCACATTTTATTTGATTCAAATGAAAATGAGAAATTAGCATTTGAAAATAGAGATATGAAACAGCTTTGGAGCTCCTCAGCACCAGGTTATAAATTTACTTTCACTGAGATCAATTTACAATTTCACTTGTGCCTATTTTACATTAGTACTGTCTATTTATGAGGTTTGCTTTTTTTCCCAAAAGGAGATAGTAAGACGACCTTAGTATTTTCCTGGTGTTTTTTAGCCATTAAAATTTGCAAAAATAGTGAATTGTTTTCTAAATGCATTTTCATCGTTTCCATTTGAAATTCTTTTTATTAATATTTACTTCTTCTTTCTTGATTCATAATTATCTTCCTCATTTCATAATCATTTCCATATTCTTCATTTCAGAAAGTATATATTTATCTTCACATTTTTTTGATTTTATGCTTATTCAATTTATCTATAAATTGATGCAGTAATATTGTTTTATTATGAATTATTTTCACTTAAAAACAGGAAAAAAGACATATAAAAAAGATATGTCTATATAGGGTGTCCCTGGAGGTAAGGTCAACATCAGAGCCTCAACAAGGGAAGGGTCAGTTGTTCCCTCAGCAGTGGGACCCAGGCTGAGGTCTTAACGGAAATATATATATATATATATATATATATATATATATATATATAAATTAGCCTATCACTTCTAGACTTTTTTTTTTTTTTATAATTAAGTCTACATTTTAAATAAACTACTTTTTTGCTTTAACCATCTGCTTAGAGCATTGCAATATTTTCATAGAGCGAATTTCTTCTAAACTTTTGGGTAGAGTTGGAAAAAGTAGATGTTGGTGTTAAATTAATTTACATTAAAAATAATGCTAATAACTGTGTGTGGCATATTTAAAAGGAAGAAATAGGAAATCATGTTGGTGTTTTTGCAATTTTGTTAAGAATCTATGATTTTGACCATAGAGCTATTCTGTAAGAGGGGCCCATTACTGTATTTGATATCTGGACCCTGAATTTGATGGGGGGGGGGGGGGGCTGGTTAACATTCTGAGATGTCATAGTATCGGTCATTCTAAGGTAGTTTATATGAACATCTGTCCTATTCCCAACAGTTTTCAAGATATAGCTGTTTGAATGTACAGATTTATTACAGTTTTATAATAAATTTTCAAATATTCCACCATCAACATCAATGAACTTTGTAACTCTCATAAGAAAACGGCATGTTGCTCGTCTGAATGCATCTTAAATCCTTGTAGTATTAATATCCATAAATACTATACATTCCTTCCAATATTGACCTTTCCTTCTGGGGCACTCTATACAGGGTGTTCCAAATTTAGATTGATGAACTTGTGTGGTTATCAAGGACACCAAAACAAGTAATTTTTGTCAGTAAACCCATGTCTGCAAATAAGATGGAATCAAAGAGTAATTATTGTTGTCCAACTATTGGATACATATATCATTTTTCTCGGATGGTCGAGCACGTCACATCAGCACTGTTCTTCCTGATCAAGGCTTTTATTGCTATCTCTTAATAAAAGCATTAAACATTGCTTTATCAAATCATAGAATGTTTGGGATTGTAAAATAGATACAATGATTAAATGAACTGTTATTATTGGTCATTATTGACTCTTGAACTCAATATCACAGCATATCTTTGTTGTGTAGTGATAGTCGGTGAATCGACGATGTAATCTATGTTTTGAAGTAAATGGCCAACGCTTCAAATAATTGCTGTGATCTGTCACTCTCATGCTAATGCAATATGTTCCTTTGATTCCATCTTGTGCTGAAACTGCTGATTTGCAGACTTTGGTTTACTGATAAATATTACTTTTTTTGGTGCCCTTGGTAACCCCCTAAAGTTTATCGGTCTAATTATGGGACATCCTGTATATGTTATAATTCTTCTGTCTTAAGGTCAGGGCTGGTTATTGCATAGACAAATGAGACAAATGTCTAGGGCCCAGTTTTTTGAAGGGCCTGGACAAACTGTCTATTTTGAAAAGATTTGTAAATAAAATAGTTTACTTTTTCTTGTGGGAGAGGGAGGGGGCCCGGTGAGAAGAAAATGTCTAGGGCCCCCAAGTGGGTTAATCCGGCCCTGCTTAAGGTAATTAATATTTTGAGATATTTTATTGGAGCCTTTAAAAGAATTATTATTAGGCCAATCTATTTTAGGTACAACAAATTTTTTTCCTAATGCAATATGCAAAACTAAACCCAAACCATTTGATAGAGGATCAGAAAGAATTAGGATTTGCTTTTGAAATGAAAATGGGAGTGTATAGGAAATATCACACAAATAAAAATTAGATATTAAGAATATGTCTATGTTTAATTGTTCTGTGGACAGAATCTGTAAAAGATATATTTATGCATGATGAGTACAATTAATCTGAGGTATATTCAAAGAGAATGATAGAAGCAAAAATAAAAATGTTTCCTCAAATCTATCTTTTGTCGTTCAGCTGTTTTCTGATCTGCTCAGGCATGAGTTGGTCTTCTCTGTTAATGGATTGTTTCAAATTGCTGAACTAAAAAAACATAACCACTTTTGGGATTTATTTTCTTGTGGAAAATGCAAATAGATTACATTACATTTTAACCCTGTCACTTTAAATATTTTTTTTTTATCAGCTATTAGATAGGTTATTAGGGAAGTGCATCCTTTTATGGACAGATTATTGCAATGTTTACATTCATTGCCAGTGTAGTTTCTCATGTTCGAGTCCACACATCATTAAGTATTAAACACTTCTTAATTCCTTTTGATGCTTTAGCTAATGGTACAGGTTTGGTTTTGCATACAGGTTAGATAAAATGGGATGTTACAAACGATTTTCTGCTATCCTTTGTGCACCGGTGATGGTATGGCTTTTACTGTAACTTCTAACATCTGTTATTCAGCAAATTTTTGGAACTATTTTGTTACCATTTTTCTAACTGTTTTGAATATACATAACCATCAAGATAAAATTGCTAAAATAACAATAACAGTTATCTGTATCAATTCAAAACTTGAAAGAGGAATATCAAGGTTATTCCCAAAATTTACTGAATAAAAAAATATTAGGAGCAAAAGATTCATTCATTTTATAAAATGTGATGTCCACATACTCTATTTGAATACATTGGCTGACACTGGTTTGGAGAGGGGGGGGGGGGGCATAGAATTGAGAAGGAAAAAAAATCACTTGCAATGAAGTTGAGGTGATTCTCTCACAGTTTCGGAATGCTTGGTGAACTCTTTCCCCTTTCAGAGAATAAGGTGAGAGATTGCACAAACATAAGGAGTACATGTAGAGATTAAGAGAAAATGTTAACAGCAATGTGCCCCCTTTTTACCTTATTCTCTGAAGATGATACTACAAAACTGTAGGAATATCATCTTGTCTTTATGGTAAGTAAGTGCACTTCTCATCTAATAGTTCTACTTTTCTGCTTTGACATTTGTACATTAACAAGTTGTTTTTTGATTGTAAAAGTGCAAAAATTGCATTAGCAACAATATGCCATGCTCGTTTCATAATTGAAATTTTAACAATTAAAACTATCTAAAATGGAATCATTGTCAGTTTAAAATAAATTGAATGAATTAAGAAAAAGCCTAGTCTCAACATATATTTATTCTAGAAAGTTCTTTAAATTGGAGAATGAATATTACTAGTTGCTGAAAACTATAAATATTTACCTTAGCTGAAGTTTGTATTTGATTCTATTGTTTCCATCTTAGATAGGTTTTGTTGTAAATGCTACTCCAGTCATCTTAAAAATAATATTCTATAATAACTTTTGCTACACCTACATTTTGAAGGTGAGAATCATATGAAATCTAGGAAGCTAATTTTATCTGTTTTATCAGGCAATTATTGACTAGTTCTGGAACTACACAGAAGCATTCTGTGCAACTCCCAATTAGTAACATTTCACTTACTAATTATAAATTAAAAAGAGCCATTACTTTTTGAACCATGAAAGCAATTACAAATCTTAAACTCTGAATAACAGTTTAAAATTTGTACTCTTCAAACCTTTCAAAACTAGTTATTGGATAGGTTCCCTTATGGAAGGATTTATTGAATTTTGGTTCCGTGTTGTATGATTATCATTTTGAAGTTTCAACAAATGGTGAGTTTTTCAACCATACCTAACAGAAACTAATAACTGCCTAATCCTTTCATTTAGGCTGCTACAAATTCCATAGATAAAGTTAAACTAGATTAAGCTAATTTTGAATTCCTAGGTTCTGAAAACTTTCTCGGTTCATGGCACCTTAAGTGTAGTAGCAATTTCTTCATGGTGTCCATTGTGTTTTCTGCCTCACACAGTTTGGAAAACATTGAACTATGTAATTTTGCAGCCTTGTAGATTTTTAAATGTCATTGTTCTTTTAGAAACATTTTTGCTATCAAGCTTTCATAATAGAAACAATGAAGTGGTATTTTTAATTCTGCATACTAAAGGAATATTACATAATGGATCTGATCATTCCATCTTCAGAGAAGTGTTTTGAAGGAAGTGGTTTGACTGGTTTTCATGTAAAATCTTGCACAGTCAAGTCTCTGAATAACTTCACATTCCTGACATCACAGCACTTTAGTGTGGAAATAGTCTTTATCAGTGCTGAAAGATCATTTCACACACATTCTGAAAATGTGCCCACCAACATCTAGGTTTTTTTAAAAAAAAAATAAGTGTTTAAAACTTATTAAATCTTATACTTTATAATTGCAACTTTTCTGAAATTTATCTAAACAATTATTCCGTAACTAATATCAGTACTTTTAACACTAGTAATGTTAAACATTATACTGTAGGTGTGATACCCATCTTGTTTTTTATATAGACTTTATATTAGATGTATATAGGGTTGCATAATGGGATTTATTAACTGGTGCACTAAATATTTTCAATTTCTCAAAAGATTTCTTTGAAAATGTTTCTGTATGTTTTAAGATGAATAGAAATCAATGGCATTAGCTCTCAGAAATAATTTAGGCAGTCCGACATCTTGAGAATTTGTTGACAATTGGGCCATGTCCATGACTGTAACAAAAGAAAAAAGAAAGGAATGTCTCATTGATTGTTACTTTTGAAAGCCAGTTATTTTTGGTAACAAAGTATAGGTGCTTCAAGGTACAAAGGATGTTTCGAAATTCCTATTACAAACTCCCAGGGCTTGTAGAGGAGACTGAGCAGATAATGTTTTGAATAGGAATCCATGTCCGGAAACACACCACACCACAAGCAAACCAAAATCATTTTGCACTTGTTGTCCGAGATCATCTCGACCAAACATACAGGGGAAGATGGATAGACCGCAGTGACCCAATTGCTTGGCCTCCATGATTGTCGGATTTAACTCCACTCGACATTTTCCTGTGGGGTCACATGAAGAGTGTTATTCACGAGATCCTGTAGTCAGAGGAAAATCTGCTTGCACGAATTCTGGCCGTGGCACAAGAGATTAAACATACACCAGATATTGTTGAGCATGTGTACCAGAATAAGTTTCGCAGATATAATGTTTGCAATGAAGTCGATGGTCGAGCAGCTCTTGTAGTGGACCAGGATGCAATGCCGAACAAACAACTGCAACTGCAAAACAGAAATGACACATTCATAACCTCGCATGAAATGACATTGAATAAAACATCCTTTCCATACAGGAAAACTGGAAGCATTTTTTTATTGGAATTGACATTCACATCAGTAACCAGCAGAAGCAAGAATATTTATTGTTATGTTTTATAAACACTTGATTTGATTTTGTTTTGCTGGTGACACGGTGAGTTTCCAAACATGGGTTCCTATTCAAAACATTGTCTACAACTCCCCTCTACAAGCCTTGGGAGTTTGTAATAAGAATTTCAGCACACCCTGTATAGATTATCACTGTGCTTATCTGAAATGAAAGTTTAAAAAATTATAAATGAGGAAATGATAAGAAAATTACATCTTCAAAGTTAAACAAAATACAGTAAAACTCCGTTATTACGCTCGTCAAGAGACCATGACCTAAAAGCGTAATAAGCGGTATAGTGCAATAGACTGGAAATGATTTATGAGAAGGGGAAAGATTTGGACACCATTTTACAGGAAACACGTGATTCTTCAATAAATGTAGTGCAAATATGACCTTATTTCCTATTGAAAAAATCTTAGATTGTGTGTGTGCTACTGTTATGAATTATGACATTTTCAATGCGGTTCAGGTAACTATTAACGTCAATTGCAATACTAATATATTTTTGGAGCACTAGGAGCAATACTAATATACCACTAGGAGCAATACTAATATATTTTCGGAGCACATTTAGTGCATACTTTACTTTTTTACGTTTGCAACAACCCTTCGCTGCATCGGTAATTGCATCCCTGTTTTTTATTATTGTTCAAAGAGTGGATGAGGGGATTCCTAGAGATTCTGTGAAATCCTTCTTACTTCTGTAGAATCCTCGTCGTACTTACGGAGAATTTGCAATTTTTCACTTTTAGAAAGGGATTTCCGCTTCGACATTTTGCACAACTGTATCACAGACCCGCACTTCAGAGTTCAAGGATTCCCTCCTACAAGGGGAAAAAAAAAAAGAATCTTTACAGTGTTACATTTCTTTTCGATACAAAATTTCGATATAAAAAAGCGCTGCAAGCGGGATTTGAAGCGTTGTAAGAGGGTAAAAGTATATAGAGATATATAGAAAATTCCAGGGACCGTATAAAAGGAGCGTAAAGAACGGGATAGTGCTATAAGCGGGAGCGTTATATCGAGATTTTACTGTATAAGAAAATTAATTTCTTAAGGGAAAATTAAAATCTTTATTATTATTATTATTAATGGTAAATTCAAAATGAATAAAGTCTTGTTTTATTTTTTGCTTATTTTTTTTTTTAATCTCAACTTATATATCAGATGAGAAACATCATGTTAACAAATAATTATCTCAGTAGGGTAATACATTTCTTCTGAGTAAAATTCATTAATAAAATTGGATGACTGACTTCTTCCTTTGTAGTGATGATCAAAATAATTGCAAAGAGAATTACTAATTACTAATGGCTTTTGAGTTTTGTGTAAATTTTGAAACATTACATGAAAGAAGGTTGTGATGTTTTCTTTAAACTTCTTCACTGCTTAGAGGGATATACCTCTAAACTTCTCAACTGGAGTTTTCACACTCCTAATCAATTCACGACATGCTTTTTTCTGCTCTCTTATTCTGTTACTGCAATGCATTGCAGTTAATATGAAATTTTTCTTTACACTTCTTATTCTTAAAGTGTTTGAGATTCAGATCTTCTATACATCCTAGAAAAAAAATTGTTTAAAGGAATAACATATGAAAGTATGTAGTGGACGTTTAACTTTGACATTTGGTACCTTTTATATAAATATGATGGTGGGTGTAATTCTAGATGAACAGAAAAGAAGGTATTTGATTTATTAGCAAAATAATTTTGTCAGAATAACAACAGAAAGGACTTTAATGGTTATATCTAAGAGTTAACAGTTCTTCGTGAATTCTGAAGCTAAAAATGAAGGATGAATTTCTATGAAGAAAAGAACTAGAAATTGAAATTACATTTTTATTTTGTAATAGCGATAATAGGTATCTTATGTATAAGTCGTAATTATTTCAGTATCAATAGATTGTTAAGCTATAATGTACCAACAAAGTGTTGTTAAACAATTGAAAGGGGTTTTTGAATTTTAAATTCCTTTCAAAAAATAATAATCGAAAGTTATATATTCATCTTTAATGAATATCTGTATGGTTTAAGTGAGTATTGTTTATTAGTCAGTATCAGTAGGCATGTTTTGATTGGTCAGATTATTTGACAGAATGCATCCTCTTTGTTTACTTAAAAAGCTGGCCAATTTTAATAATTAAAACTGACAAATATTGTGCAAACAATCAAATTCACCTAATTTTAACTGCACTGAAAATTATTCCTCATTATTATTAGAAACTAAACTTTTTAAGTTATCAGAAACAATTTACAAAATAGAAATCCCTTCTGTATTTCTGTTCACTGTTCCTATTCTTTTTAGGTTGATACTCCAAAAGGTCCTGGAGCTGCTGGTACCAGCGAAGGTGTACTAGCCAATTTCTTCAATAGTCTGCTCAGCAAAAAGACAGGTGCAAATCCTCAAGTTAAACCAGGCGGTAAGTTTGACTTATGTTTTCACTAACATGTCTTGAATTCTTCTTTTCCTCTTCAGAAGTAAATTCTGATTTTCACTTTATTACTCTGTCCTTGCATTAAGTTAATGGTAAATGGTTTTTGGCTCATATTAATAATCCTGACCCAAAAAAGAATTATGAATCAATTTTTTACAAGTATAATATTATGAATCAGTTTGGATGCATTATTAATTATGAAATGTAATGATGTGTTACCCAGGTAAAAAATAAATCACCAAATTTGAAATATTCCTATTGATGTCAGTTCTGTTGGTTTCTTGCCTAGAATTGAAGCAAAGTAAAAAAAAAAAAAAAAAGAATTCTGAATGCTGTTCAGGGAAGTTTCATAACTTTTACAGAATTTTTTTTTTAACTTTTAACTAAAATAAGGTCATAATCCTGGTTTTAAACAATGGACTTAGCTAGAAAAAAAAAAGCTTTGCTATCGAGCTGTAGAGATATTTCTAACAATTCATGGAAGTTTAAAATCAGACTATAGTATGTATATATTTCTTGAAGCATAAACAGTCTAAAATTATATCATAAAACAACCAATGACCTGAAATTATATCCCACTGTTCTTGGAGTTTTGAAGTATGTTTGTACATTTCTTCAACTTTCGAAAATCTCAAATAAAGTTGGACAGAATATCACACTGAAAAAAATTTTCCAATGCATTTCGTTAAGCACTTGAACCAGACTGTCAGAGATGGACGAAGAGGTAGAATGGAAGCTGTTAAAACTTAAGCCAAAGTAGCAGGTTGTCTCTCTTCTTGTGATTACATGAGATAATCAATTTGCTTAACAGAAGAAGCAGCATACATTAGTAAACATTTACTTCAATGTGATGGTGGAGTCTTATAAGTAACCATTATGGTTACAACTGTTACTTTAAATTACACATTTATAAATTTATCTTAATCGTGCTTCTTTTTTTGTTAACTTGGTGTTATAGTGTGAAAGATGATGGTGAAAAAGGGGGAGGGAATGTTCAATTGAGTCATGCATCAAGATTTCTGAGTTGCAATTAACAGCATGCTTTAACTTCATGCTGCAAACTTAAAATTGTAAAAGTTATACTAAATTTTGATAGTATTTAGTGTATGTGGCCTCTAATCTAGCACCTCAGCTGATATGCTTAGATTTCATTTAATTCTGGTGATTTAAGTATTTATTTGTTAATTTCATTTCTCTTTCTTGAGTTGTTTCAAATATCATATCCTACTCATTGAACAGCACTTCTGGATTATCCTTGCACCATATAAATCACACACAATAATTGTAGTATTAGTTGTAATGCACATTTATTCAGTTTTAATATCTGTGGTGAAGAATATTATTATGAGTACACTCCTGCAACTTCTGTCAGGATGTGACTATTACAGAAAAGCCACTTAAACCTGTTGGTTTCACAATCATAAATACGTTAATATAAAATCTGAGCAATGTGGATCTAAACACTTGCCCCCCCCCCCCCCCTCCAAACAAATAAAAAACAAAATATCAGTGAGGAATTCTATATTATGATAATATTTGTTCCCTCTTATAAAGAACAACTATTGTCATAACTGCTTCATGTGTAGTAACCTTTTCTTAGGTTTTTGTTTTCATTGCTGTAAGTTAACTGAATATATGCACTGAATATTTACTTTTAAAGGGAGAAGTGATGCCCCAATTATTAGTTTTTGATTTGCAGCTTTCATTGATTACAGTATTTTATTCATCCCAATATTAGCTAAAAAACCCTGAGAAATTGAACTTTTGCAATTTATTTGATATGAATACAACACTTTTTTTTTTAAAAATTGGTTTCCTTTTGTTTATTTTTTAAAGTAGTTTTTGAATCTCGCTGTTTAAAAGGCAATTTTAATTTTAGTTTACTGATTCTATATGTCACCATTTTCATAAGTAAATATTGGGAAGGTTTAAGTAAGTGAAAAGTGCAAATGGCAATATAGCCAATGAATAATTACGTAAGTTTTTAAATATTAATGAGTATCAAAACACAAAAATTGGGAAATATTAAATATTATAAATATGTGCAATTTTCCATTCAGGCCTTGAGCTATCATCAACGAGATAGCTGTTTTTGTCCCTGTCAGGATTCGTCAGCCAGATTTACCCATTGATAATCAACTCAAAGGGATGAAAAGCTATCGATCCTGTTTCCGGGTGTGGGACTCCACAAAAACAAACAACAAGAACATCACTGTAACCAGTATATACAAGTGCCAAAAAAAAAACCGGGGAAACCTGTCTAATAATGGGTAGATCCTTCTTGCACTTGGATGACGGCAGTAATACGATGTGGCATGAGCACTCTATAGTACTTTGGAGATAGTACACACCATGCATTCTGCAAAGCGTCCTGCAATTCACTGGTGGTGGATTCCTGGCAGTGATGGCGTATGTGATCCCACATGTGTTTGATGGCATTTAAATCCGGTGAACGAGGGGCCAAAACATAATGGCAAACTCAGAATGCTCCTACAACTATATTCGGGTGACTTTGGCCTTGTGTGATGGTGCATTGCTCTGTTGAAGAGGCCGCACCTGTCAGGTAAATTCAGGACATGAATAGGTGCAAGGATGGTAACATATTGACTACCAGTCACTGAGGTCTGCAGACGTATGAGAAATCCTAATGTGTGCTAGCTGAAAATACCCCATAACCTAACAGACCCACTGCTGCCCTGTATTTTCCCTTGTAGGCATGCGGGATCCAGTGCCACATGAGTTTTTTGCCATACTTGGAGTCACCAATCTGCTCGAAACAGTTGGAACCATAATTCATCAGACCAGGCTACACTTTTCTAGCCATCTAGAACCAGTGTGGCATTCCCCAGTGCAGACAAGACTTTTGTTGTGTGGTCAGCAATGATACCCTGTTGGGCCGTCAGCTCCAGAACACCATAGAATACAGGGATTATCATACTTTGAATGCTAAAGTATGGACATGGTAGTGCCCGTCCCAGTTTTTTTTTTTTTTTTTTGGCATTTCAGTGTAGTATCAAAATCTCAGCCAGCTGAATGCTAGGCACAAAAGGCATTTAATAAAGGGACAAAACAAGACAAGCGCACATGTAGTCTTAAATGGGAGAGTAAATATTAAGATTGCAACATTTTCCATTCATGCCTTCAGATATCATCAGTGGGTTTGGGGAAAGCTGTTTTGTCCTTGTCTAATTCAAGGATGAAAAATCTGTCCAAGATTCCATTAATGATAGCTTAAGGTGTGAATGAAAATTATGCATTCTCAATATTTCCTTATTTTCATGTTTTAGTTTGTGCTCATTAAACTCCCAAGGTGTAAAAGCATCACCTGATATCTTGTTATTGTAAAAAGGATTTAATCTAGTTAAAATAATAATATGATTAATAGTTTTAAAGGGGATTTAAAATATTAAAATTTTTGGTATGGATGAGTATTATTGAAAATTATTGTATTTTTTGAAATATACTGCTTATTCTGTAAATTTGATTTACTTTTAATTATTTTCTTTACATATATTTTTTTCAGATAAGACAACTGTAAGAAATGATGTAGCAGCTGAATTAGATCGAATGACACGTCCTAAGAAACCTGTGCCTAATCAGACATCATCAACGCCTAATTCCAATGCCTCATAACTGTTTTAAAAATAATTTAAGGGTTAAATCAATGAATAGTGGACGAACTAAACAGCTTTTACAAAACTTGAGCATTTTATATTTATATATAATATATATATATTTGTATTTATTTTTCCTCAAGTTTGCTAGCTTACTTCTTTTTTGTCTACTGTGTGGTTCTTCTAGTATACTGCAGCACAAAATCAATACTGGAATATGTTTTGAAACAATTAAAATTTTTAAAAAATATATATATAAATATACATAGGAAAAAAATGGAAAAGACAATATTCATTGGCCTAATCTTTGCTAACAGTTTTAAAGTCAACTAAAGAAACAGATTTTGAGTTTGGTGCACTGATTTCTCTCTCTTTCTCTTGGCATGTGGTAGCATTGTACATGTGCTGTACCAAATGCTGCATGCAAGGTTTGCATGTGTATTTCTAACCAGCTGATATATGATTGCTCACTTATGAGTGAATTATGTCTTCAACAATTTCAAAAGAGAATTAGCAGATTTCATAACTGGGATTTACTTTTTTATTTTATTTTTCTTCTCTTTCACCTGAGGAATGGCAGCGTGGGAAGGAAGGTACACAAATTATATATAGAACGTTTTTAATGAAAGGGAAAACATTTTATAAAATCATGATTCAAATTCAATTGATCCTTGTTGGGTTGGCCAATATTCTTGTAGTATAGTGGACCTTACCTTGAAGCAGCTACTGTTTTGTTGAAATATATTTAAAATTGTGTTGTATAGAATCCTACAATACACTATGAAAAGAAGGGTTGATTGTAGTATTTCTTTATAACTGCTCATTTTTGCAGATGTAATATAAAATATATAGTTGGTGTTTGTTGCAATGTAGTGTCAATTACTATTGAGGCTACAATCCCAAGTTAGTAGACCTCTACTTTTTTTTATTTTCCCAGATCAAATAAATAGTTATTTTTTAATATTATTATTGTTAGTTCCTCTGCATACTCATTCTGAAGGCGAAACAAAATATTAGCACAATTTGTGTTAATGCATGTTGTCAAAGATATTGTGTAAAAGGGTAATGTAGAACATCCAGTATTTGCTGAGTTGAAGGCCTTGTTAATTAAAGAGTAAACAAAAATACACACATTACAGGAAAAAGAATGATTAATTATACTTTTACTTTGGATTTATTTGTTGCAGTTTGTTAGGATTGCATCACACATATTTACCAAAAAAAAAAAAAAAAAAAAGCCACTGTTTTATTTCTTAACACAGATCCTTATTTAAATATTTTGCATTCGAAAAAAGAAAATCTTTTAAGTCTGAGAGAAGACTGATGTTTTAATATTTTGAAAATTCCCTTAAAAATTCTGATTATGATTATTATTTAGTGGATTATAGTCTTTTTTCGTTTTTGTTTTATTTGCCTTAGACTATGTAGTATGCTCAGGGGCTATAATAAGACTACTAATAAAATATATTCCCTTGATAATGTGTATATTATATAAAAAAGAAAAAAAAAATATGTCTCAGTATAAATCACCATGTGCTTTAGAATTGAAAATGTTAGGAATGAAATATTGCATCAAGTTGAATTGGACACTAAACTCTTCATTGCTGTGAAGATTCTTATGAAGATGTGTTATCGGCTACTGTTTGTAAAAATTATATCAGTTTTGACTTCCTCCTATTAGGAGGATATAATTTCAAAAAGATTTCTTAGAATACTGAGAAAATTTTCAATATAAGTTTTATGAAATTGTTTTTATAAAAACTTTTGAAACTTCAAAACATATTGGTATACCATTATTATCTAAGTTCATGCAGTTATTGTCTAATGTTCCTAAATTCTGAACATCTAAAAGAATTGTAAGTTAATTTGATAGTTAAAGAGGAAGTTTAATATTATGCAGATAAAGAAAACTTGAAATATCAGAATTAAAAAAAAAAAAAAGAAAAGAAAAGAAAAATAATCACTATAAACTGTAAATGTTGTTGTTTGATTATGTAATTACTACTTACTTCATCAGTTGTCTGAAAAATATCTTCAAAAATGCAAGTAAAAATATTGTAGGATTAATACTTAAAGTTACCTAAAACTAAGAGAGAAAACTATGATAAATGTTAGTAACTGTGGCAGAATTATATCATTGTGATTGATTGCATGGTGATTTAAACTTGGAATGTACATACATAATTTTGTTATATATGATTAAATGTCTAAATAACATCATTGCGGCAAATCTTGGAGTTACAAAAATAATTTAAATATAGTTTATTTAATAATTTTATTTTGTAAATAATAAAAAAAAAGGACAAAGAACGATAATCATTATTATTACTTTTTTTTTTTTTTGTTAGTCACCGTAAATCTGGCATGCAAAATCTTCAACTTAAAATAATTGGAAAAAAAACAAACAAACAAACACACAAAACACAAAAATACAAAAGAAATAAAACAATCAAAAATCCTCCATAAATTGAACTAATTTTATTAGTAATGTACTTGGTACGACTAGTTGTATCTTGTTTGTATTTTAAAGTTAACTTAAGTTTTAACACATCCCCTTACTGTTTGTTAGCTAATAAAACATTAGATAACAATGAGAAGAATTGCAGATGAGACAATCATTATGAAGTAGAAAAGTAACCATAACTATCCTAAACTTAATCTTGTCTCAGATATTAAAATCTTTTGTGTGTAGACTATGTCTGTCGTATTAATAATTAGTTAAAAGTTATTTCATTTTCTGATAAAGATATAGTCATTGTTATCAAATACACATCCTTAAACAAAAATTGGGAATTAAAAGAAAAGTATTCATTATGATAATCTGCATATATGCTGAAAGTTCTCTGACAGAAAAGAAAATGGAACATTTGACTGATACCCAGTGACTCCAGTGCATAAAAGCAAAGAATGTCCAAAGTTCTATGAAAAATAATGATAATAAAATCTTAATTTCAGAATTATTCCATATTAAACCATTTTGTTTGGAAGCAAATTAAGGTATTTAATTTCTTATTTTTTTTTTCTCCTACTCTAATCAATATATGATCAGGGTCTAGGATGAAGAAGTAGAGGTATACAGTTTAAAAACAAATGAGTTAAGGACAGTCTGAATTGCTGAGGCTGCTAATAAAGTTTGTAAGAATACTCGGTTGTTTTTTTCCCTTTTGCTATTTTTAATGCTGTTTTTAACTTCGTCTTTTATCTTTGTCTGCATTTTTCCCAAAATAAAGAATCATTCCTTTTTTTTTTTATACTTCCAAAAAAGATAATAGAATAACAGAATTTATGTATTGAACAAAAATGAATGAAAGCCGAAGGATATTATGGAATAAATGATAAGAAAGCATTGAAAATTTAACAGTACAGTAGCATAATTTATTGTTAACATGATTAATAAAACAAAGCAAAATTTTTGATCAAGGATGTACAAAATACATTTGCACTACACTGCATATAGTGCCAGCTGTGTTATATTGTTTTCGTGAAGCAAGGAGCAACTTTTGTACCAAGTTGTCTATATTTACAAACCCCAACATAATGTGTATATATATAAAGCTTTTAAATATACTTTTTGAGTATCTTAATGTGGCTAATCTACAATTGGAGGATATTGATCATTTAAAAAAAAAAAGAGGACAATCATAGTAATGGTGATATACACTTAAAATTTTTCCCCTGCACATTTTTATAATTTTTTTTTTTTTTTTAAGTGATTGTGAATTGAAAAGTTAGTATACCATTCCTAATAAAAATAAAATTGTGTTATTACTTTTAAGTTAAAGCATATTAATGTTGAAACCCTCCCAAAAAGTATTAATTTTTGTAAAAAGAATTGTTATGCTTATAAATTTTTATATATTTATAGATAAATGAAAAGTTAAACAGTACTCCGAAGAGCCTTATATGAGAAATGATTGTTGTTCTTTTTAGTTTTGTGATTGTGGTTTACTTTGATTATAAGTGACATTGATTGCAGGGTAAGCCATGCACAAATTAATTAGTTCTGTTGAAGGTTTTTAAAATAGGTAAAATATCTATCCGTTTATTGACCTGTCTACTATATTCACTAGATGAAAAAAAAAAAAAAAAAAATATTTATTTAGCAATGTAATATTTAACCTAACTGAATACTTCCTGTCAATTCAGTCTCTTAGTTTATATTACAGTTGGAAAAAAAAAAAAAAAAGTCTTACCATACTAATGGCTTTGAAACAGTAATTAATAGCTTTAAATAAAACTTTTGATGGTTTGTAAATACTCCTAACGCCTTATTTCTCTCAAGTTATTATGACTTCAAAATGTGAATTTTACTTCAATTATTGTGAATTTAAAAATTACACTGTTTCAAGGTAAATGTTCTAGTAATGTATAAGCTTTCATTATTGTCAATATTAATTAAATACTTCATTTGCAGGATTAACTTATTTGCGGGAGATATTCAACGTCATAATTTAAATAAAGCCGAGATTAATTGAACAGGTAAACAATTCCTGCATTTTAAGTGCATGCTCATATTACAGATATTTACTGGCATTAAAAAACATATATTTTGTTTCATTACATTGTATTTTGTGATCCCTTGTAATTTAGTTGTAAAAAAAAAAAATTACATTATCAAAACCTATCAATTCTAAATTTGAATAAAAGTGTCAGCTCCAGAATCACTTCTTTTATCGTTACTTTGGAAGTAAAAAAATAATAGTATGAATAATAAGCTTATTTCTGTAATAAAGAAAGAACAATTCAATAATCCACTTCACTACTCTCATTAAGCTTATTATTATTTTAATAGCAATGAAATATAAAATAATTAGTAATTCTTAGAAAAATCAGATAAAAAGTAGAAATATATAGAGGAAGAAAAAAAAAAGTGCACTGATTAGGAGAAATTAATTGAATTGGGCAGTTGCAGAATTCAGAGGAATGACACAGGCTACTTTTAAATATATAAAATATTTAGAATTGTTCATCAATTTTTTACAATAAAAATTTACATGTCAAATTTACTGACAAGAAAAGAACTAACATAGGCTGAGCTATGTCTATTTCTTTCTTTTTCTTTTAACTCAGTGGTGAAAATTCCTTCATTTAAGAACAAAGCTTTATTATTTATAGTATCTCCTATAAGTGATTATTGCATGCTTAATTAATTTTTGAAAATTTAAAAATCAAAAATTTGATTAGTTATAAGTCAACATTAAGTTGTTTGTTTTGTTTTGTTTTTTTAAGAAAAAAAAAAAACAGCAATTTTATTTCACTTCTGAAGAAAAAAAAGTAGACATTACCATCATTACTTGTACTTAATTTATTTTTGCTTCTTAATTTCCAGCTTTTATTTTTTTTTTACATCTGAAATTGAAATTGTAATTTACATTTTAGCAAATTGATGGATTAAAAACAAAAAACACCATAACTACTTCCATCAAGCGAGTCATCTTCAGACTTGTATTTTGTAAATATAATCAGGCAAAATATTTATTCAATTCTATAATTCATTTATTGTATTCTGCCTAAAATTCCAAGAATTGCTAAAGTGTTGCAATAAATGATTTTGTGAACTTCCATGTACCTAATTTGTTTAATAATTTGTAACATCTTAACTATGAAATTACATCAGTGTAGTTCTACAAAGATGTGCCACAACAATTAAAGTTGTTTATTCTTGGATGGTTCCAGGTGGAGGAGGGGTAATAAGGAATGTTTGGTTGTAACCCACTGTGTACATTGACGAGGTCAACTGATTTGTCATTTTCTTTACAGGGAACTGACAAATCAGTTGATTAAGAAATCCAGGTTTAATGGCTTGAAATATTCCCTGACTATTTTCTCTTTAGTGTTATTAAAGAACCTTTTTGATTTGCTTCTGTGCTATACAAGAGAGTATGTTCGTCTTCTGTTAGAATCAAAAAGGTAATCCATGCACTCATCATCTATCCGGCGAGATGCTCATGGTTTTACTGATACAAACTGCTCACAATAAACACATTTTCTCATACATTTTTACCTAACATACTTTACCATGCATGGAAGCTAATAAAAGTACAAATAGATGGTCAATTAGTACCATGGACAGAAAAAGATCCCGACAGTTTCGAGACTCGGGACAAAATTTTAAGGAACTCTGCCTGAAATCTAGAAACTGTTGAGACTTTCTCACCTTATTGTTTTGAGTAAGTGTACCATCTGTTTGATTTTCATCATACCATATATATTTTTAAGATTATTTTTTAAACTGGTTTGCCTCCTACTCATCCTAAGATGACTATGAAGCTTATTAGTATTTCAAAAATTGACTTTATACCTCAAAAAAAGCAAACAAAACAAAACAGAAATGAGCCAGGCTTCTTATAAGGACTGAACAGGTAACAAAGAGCCAGGTGCAATAATGGTAATAAAACTTAATTCATTTTACACAATTCTCTGTCAGAACTTTCTTTGTGAAACTTTGCAAGGTTTAGTGTTTGATCGACTATCTAGAATTTCAGCAGCTGTCAAGAGATAAGATAGAATTTTTGTAGCCTTCATCACCTGACACTATACCCTCCATCCTAGATGATACCTGATTTTAAGAACTTCTCAAAAGCCAACAGGTCATTATTACAATTCAGATTTAGACTACTGAATCTTAACCTCTTAGTTTTATCTGCCTTCCCATAACTGGGGCTTTGATATTTCTGTATGGTAAATGATATATATACATACACATGTGGGTCATTAGGGAAGTCGTGACAAGTATGTTTTATCTGCCAAATATGCGGCACCTCTGCAATTCCAGAATACCTGTTTGAAAGCTTGTTACATGTGCTTCTGATTGGCACCACTAATGTGATCTGGGTCAGTGAAGGAACATCTTGGGAGCAAGTGGAAAATATTTTGTCAATATACTGTCAATACACTTAACCTACTTAACTGAAATTGCAATTTCTTCTAAATGTATACCATATATTCGGACAAACATAATTTTAAGAAGTATACCATATTTTCGGACGGAGGGAGTATTTCATTGGTATCTGCAGAATATAAATACTGTTAGAAATTATTTTATCATTCATCAAAATATACTTTCTCAAAACAAGATCAATTTAATAATGATATTTCACCAGTTGTACAGTTTTATGAATAGATACTCTTATTCTTCTGTCACTAACTATGGTCAGGCATTTAATGATATATTCAACAAAAGGATTATTTCTTTGTTTTCTTTCTAAAGGGTATCTGAAGATTCATGGAGGCTGATCATAAGTCATATACGAGGCCATGATAAATTTGCAATTTGCCAAGCTTAGTAATTATCTGTGATCTCTCCTTATTAAATGTAATACTTCTTTTATTTCAGCTAAATCTTTCAGTAAAAACAAAATCTACTCAAATCCTGTACTAAGGCAAAGTATTATAATATTTGTCAGATATTAAACCTGAAGAATGATGTTGCTCAATATTACTTAATAATTCTAATATAAAGTTTTTATTTTAAAATTTATTAACAGGATTTTGTTACAAAATATTACCAAAAAAAAAAATCATTATTTTGTACTTTTTATTATTGAATTTGTAAATCTGAGCTGCTCTTTTCAGCCATTGAAGTAAAATTGCAATAACATAAAGTAAAGCAAAATGTAAGAATTTGGATACATAAAATAGTTGAATTTCTTTAAAACATTCAGCAGTACAACAGAAAACCTCATTGCAGTATAAATTTCAGGGACCCATTATTTGCAAAACCTCACTACAATAACTTTTCCAACAATGTTATTTAATCAGTTCCCACAATATTGTTGTAGAGAGGTGTGTATGAGTAAATTAAAACAGCACAATGCTTAGCTCTGATGCATTTTTCTGTTTCTTTTCCGCCTTCTCCCATCGAACTGAAGCTTGATATGGGGAGGCACAACAACACACAAATCCCCAAGCCTTACCACGGTTTTGTGACGTCATAAATAGTGGGCCGAGGCTGACGATAAAGACAGACAGAGTCGCCTACTGTTTGTCCACGAACAGTTGATCCCTAGCCACGCCTATGTCACGTGGTAGGCGAAGAGTTCAAGAAGTGACTTGAGGGGTCAGTGTGATAGTTTTCCATTTTCAGGGGAAATGCACAGATTTTATTTCTTGGTTATAACAGAGGAATTGATGATATAAAATACGACATTATATATCTATTTTTCTTACATATAATAATAACTAGGTTATATTTTAACTGTAACGATATATAAAACTGATTTGCTAATTAAGAACTGTTATATTTATACTGTTTCTTATTCATTTAAATTATGAAAAATCGTAATTATATATAAATTATATTAATTAATGTAAGTAATAAATATATACACTTCATGGTAATAATGTTTTATTTAACAATTAATTGCTGACAGTTAAAAAAAAAAGCAAAACTTGTTTAAAAACAATTCCGTAAAGTTCCACAGAACATTTACAAATATACAAATTAAGACCGTTGGCAATATAGTTAAATATACTCAATATTCTCAAATTATAAATGTTATTCATAATTATTTTATAAATAATTTTTTTCTTTAATAATAAATATTTAAAAAAAATTTTCCTAATCTTGTTTTTTTTTTTTCCCAAATTTTTCTTTTACAACCGATCACCCCTATTGTGAAATGTCTTCTCCGTTTGAAGAGGCGTGGTTAAGGATCAAGTAGTGATGGACAAACAGGACGTCATTTTTGAGTCATGTGACTAACTTGAGTCTGGATGCATTTCATTGGGGTGAAGGTTCAGACTCAGTCAATCTAAATTCACTGTCTGTTTTTGATTAAGCTAATTAAAAATATGAAACTTGTATGAAAACTATTTTAGTTTATTTTACTTATCTATTAAGTATTTAGAATTAACACTTAATAAACAAAAAGTTCACGTTTTATTAAATAAAAAAAAAAACAAAATAAAAAGAATCGTTTGGCCGGTTTAGGAACTGCTTAATGTTATTTTTTTTTTAATAGATATTAATATGAAAAAATTTAATATTATATATATTTTATTATTATATATATTTAATATTATATAATTAAATAATAATCTCATCTCGTATATCTTCATCTAAAACTTTAATCTCTCATAACATTTTATTCTTTCTTTTCGAAAGAACTTTTTTAGATGACTAGAGATAGGGTGTCTAATCCTATTGTCTATACATAGAATTCATTACAAACGATATGTGTGATACATTTCTTCTTTACAAATGAATATAAATATCATA
>JAFIDM010009631.1:262271144-262294735 GCA_023159025.1 Thereuonema tuberculata | reverse complement strand
TATAAAATATACTCGTACATTATATAAGATATGAATCTGCATTCAAGTTCATTTGGAATTATATGTATATATGACAAGATGCTTTAATGCTTCACATTTAATATTTTTTTGTACGAAGACCACTTTTCTTCCACCAATCTAGAAGACTTTTTGTTTAGAGAATAAGTATGGCCTGTTGCTGTGGTGATATCAACTTCACATAGAATATGTGAGAATGGGACATCACAAACATCATTATCAGGCCAATAGAAGGACGGGGATGGTCCATGAGTATATATGAACCTTACTGTAACATCTCCTTCTACACCATTCACTCTCTCAACAATCCCCAGATACCAAGAAGAGTCATATACAAATGCAACATAGCAGTTGGGCTGCACAGAGCATAATGGCATCAGTGGCGGAAGTGCAGAGAAATCATGAATGAAATCAGTATCACAGCTTAGCCTTTTTGCTCCAATCTTGATTAGTGATAGTGGTATAATGTGATGCATAGATCGTGTTCCAGGAACAGTTTTTGCACTTTCAAAGCGTGGGAAAAGAAAATTTCTGACTTGAACCATTTCATCTTTTGAAACAGAGAACTGAAATGCCTTGTAGGTTCTCCCGACAGAATTCAAATACCTGCGATGCAGTAAGTATTTGATCTTTATATAGTCTTTGCAAACTTGTTTTTGTGACAAGTCTTTTGACAGTGCCACCAATACCATCGCAGGGAGATTTGCCATGGCTGGTTACAAAAAAAAGACCAGCTGCACTTTTTATTGAAATCGTGTTCATGGTAGCAGATATTTCTGAAATTCTTACAATTTTTATATTGTGCAGCACATCCGTCAGTGAAATATTCAGCATAAGCAAGTGGAATTTCAGGAAATTCAAACTTCAAAAAATTCAATACAGTCTTCTGTCTGATACACAAGGGCCACATCATGTTCTAGATCATCAGAAATGATACAAAATTTTTTTGCTTGCAACTGTTGATCTTTTTTGTAATATATAACAACAGTGTGAAGAGTGCAGCTACCATTGTTCCAATGGTACCCCTGTACTTCATCTTGAACAACAAAATGGAGATTTTCACTGAAATCCATTAAAATTAACACTGATCCTTCATCAAGTGTTTCTTTCTTCATTTTCAGATAATCAGACTGTGATTGAGCAATAAAAGAGTGTGGAGTAAGTGTTTCAATTTTCTTAATTAGTGTGTCGCAGAATTCTGATAGAGTGGTGATTTGAACATTTAAAGTCATTCTATCAGTTGATACCCATTGGCTGTACTGAACCATCGCATCAGGATCATAGTCTTCTATTTCATTTTTTAAGTGGGTTTGAAGGAAAGAACTGGGAAGGGGGGGGGGGCATTTTTTGCACAGAAGGAGCATACAGGCTCGGTTATTTATATCGTATTACTGTTTTCATTAGATCATGGTATGGTACTTTAATAGAAATGGAATTCAGAAGCAATTAACATTTTGAGTGTAAGTGTTGACACATACGATATGTGTTCCTGATGATCCTACGAGTATGCACTGTTTTGGTCGAAGAGATTCAAATTTTGAAAATCCTACTTTGTCTTCAGGATACTTCTTTTTATAGAGAGAATACATTTCAGCTAAATTACTTAAAACAAGACGCTTCTGTTCATATGTATTTTTTATGGTGCTCATTTTACAGGTGACATGATAGTCAGAAATTATCAATTTAATTTTTTTTTAATATAGCGTTTTTTCTACACTTCCCATCATTTCTACAAACTGATTTTTTGTGTGTGACATAAAGAAAGATTTATAATAATATTGTAAAATTTTCAAAGGAATCTATGATGGAGCAATACCTTAAAAAAAATACAATGCCCAGGTATCGAATTTATTTGAAAAAAATTATTTACATTTTTTTTCTAAAAAAAAACTTATGATTACTCAATAAAAGAAGCATGAACATATAAACATTCCTCTGTAATTTAAAAAAAAAATCAAGGTTCTACTGCAAAAACTGTAGGAACTATTGCATTTTTAAATTATCAAGGAGCTTGTCCGTGGAACACCTGAGTTCCTGGATCCATATAACTTCTTGAGACCATTACTGAAAAATTACTTAACCTGCAACATTTAAATTTTGGAAATGTTCATATATCTAGGTAAACTTCAATTATACAAAATTTCAAAGTTTTCTGTGAGGGTGGGTGACATTTCCTAAAATTTCTGGATGATTTGATATGGAATGACCCTTATTAATGTTTGATATCAATAAAACATTAATGTAGATAAATTAACTTTTAGCATTTTAAATTGAAACATCACAATCCTCCTACTTTTTATGATATTAAAAGAAAACACAAAACTTTAACTCTTCAATATTTCAATTTTCTGAAAGAGAATTTACTTTAGGAAATTTACAAATGAGAAAAAATAACATCTTTCTTCCATTTCTAACAGAAATGAAGTATAACAATCAAGAAAAAGGATACAACAATGTTACAAATAACTTCCTCCTTTTCATTATCTATAATAATGAAATAATAATTTTAATGTTGACATGTATAATGACATGTATAAAACTAAATTTTTAGTTTTAACTTAATGTTCTTATTATTGTTTATAACCTTGACAAATAACCCAAAAGAGATCATGTTCATTTTTAATGACTTGTCTCTGTTCATACATTTTGACATATTAATAAAACCAGATTCCAAGATATAACGTTCCGTTTCATCTTTGGATTCGTTAATAACCTCTACTATGGGATCAGTATCGTGAGATATTTTTATAACATGATCTGCCCAATCTGATATTCCTAATTTATTATTATTAAAAAGCTCTTAAGTGTTCTTCCAGGCGTTCTTTAACCGCTCTTCCTATGTATATTTCATGACATGTTCTACATTCCAGTGTATAAATCACTCCCATCCTACAAAGAATATCGCCTTCATTCCCTTTATATTTTCTTTTCTTGAATAAACTATTTCTTTAAACTTTTCTTTGTAAAAAATCACTTTCATTTTATTATCTTCAAACATCTCTTTTATTTCTTTATCTATTTTGAAACCTATTGGAAATTGAATAAATTTATTTTGATTCACTTTACTAACTTGATTTGAAGTATTACTATCTTTTTGCATATTTCTTTTATGAAAAAACTTATTAAAATTTACATTGATGAATCTTTGTGGATATCCGTTGATCTTTAATTTATGGCAAAATTTATTTGTCTTTTCTTTCCATAATTTCCTATCTTCTGTGTGTGAAGTTATTTTTAAGTTATTAAATACAATTTCTTTCTTCGTTGATATTCTGTGATTAGATTCATAATTTAGTAAGTGGTTGCTTTGAAATTCTTTTTGATAATATTCATAAGTAATGGTGTTGCCTTTATTAATCAATAATACATCAAGAAATGGTAAACTTCCCTCTTTTTCCCTTTCACGTGTGAATTGTATGTTCATATTTACTGAATTTACAAATTTATAAAACTGGGAAAACTGTCTTTCTGTCCCCTCCCATAACAACAAAATGTCATCCACATACCTTAGATAAGAGAATTTTGCCTTGTTCCATTTCAAAATTGAGTTTTTTAGCCAATTTAAGTACAAACTACGAATAGAACCTGATACTGGGCTACCCATCGGAAAACCCTTTTTTTGAGCATAAATTTTATCCTCAAACTTACAATATTTGTTATCACATATGAGTTTCAATATATCCATGAAGGTTTCTTTATCCAAATTATAATCTTTCAAAATTTCATTTTCATCACATTTTTTTGCTATTACTTCTAATGCTTCTATAACTGGCACATGTGTATACATTGAAACTATATCCAGAGAAAATAATTTTACTTCATATATCTTATTTAATCTCATATTTATACTTATTGATATAATCTAATAGGTTTGCAGTGCTTTTTAATACTACTACTGGAACATCTAAAGGTATTTTTTGAATAATTTTGTTTATGAATTTACCTATATTTTGGAGCGGGGACCCAAAGGAATTATATAATATAAATATAATTTAATATAAGAACACTTAAGAGCTTTTAATAATAATAAATTAGGAATATCAGATTGGGCAGATCATGTTATAAAATGTCTCATGATACTGATCCCATAGTAGAGGTTATTTACAAATCCAAAGATGAAACTGAACGGTATATGTTAGAATCTGGTTTTATTAATATGTCAAAATGTATGAATAGAGACAAGTCATTAAAAATGAACACGATCTCTTTTGGGTTATTTGTCAAGGTTATAAACAATAATAAGAACATTAAGTTAAAACTAAAATTTAGTTTTATCCATGAATATTGTAAAGTTATTTAATAACATTTTCTATAATAATGAAAAAGGAGGAAGTTATTCATTTTCTGTAATAATGAAAAGGAGGAAGTTATTTGTAACATTATTGTATCCTTTTTCTTGATTGTTATACTTTATTTCTGTTAGAAATGGAAGAAAGATGTTGTTTTTTTTCTCATTTGTAAATTTCCTGAAGAAAATTCTCATTCAGAGTATTGAAATATTGAAGAGATAAAGAGGTTTAATTGAAGAGTTAAAGTTTTGTGTTTTCTTTTAATATCTTAGCATTTTATTCAGTGGCTTAGCGACCAAATGGGGCGCGGGGGGAAAAACCTTTTTGGGGCCCCCCCCCCCCCCTCCCTCCCCCCAAACCCAAAAAACATGTAGTAATATATGTCTTCGGGACCATTTGGTGCCCCTCTGCGAGCGGCGCCCGGGGCATGATAGACACCCTTGCACCCCCCTCGCTACGCCACTGATTTTATTATGATTCCAGTTGATTTTTGTGTTTTCTTTTCCTATTTTTAAATGTTATGTTTGATTACTGGTATAAAATTAGGAAATTAAGCTATAATCTCTGCATTTTTATTTATTGTATCATTAATTTTAGTTCACAATAGAGGATAATATATATATCTCAAAATAATAAGCTGTTAATTAAGAATACAGTAAAACCCCGTTATTACGCTCGTCAAGGGACCATGACCTACAAGCGTAATAAGCGGGATAGCGCTATAGATGGGAAATGATTTATGAGATGGGGAAACATTTAGACACCATTTTACAGGAAAGATACTTGATTCTGCAATAGATATAGTGCAAATGTGAGCTTATTTCCTATTAAAAAAATCTTTGATTGTGGTTTGCCATGTCTGTGTGCTACTGTTATGGATTATGACATTTTCAATGCGGTTCAAGTAACTATTAAAATCAATTGATACATCACTAGGAGCAACACTAATATATTTTCGGAGCAGATTTAGTGCACTGCCCGCTATTTCACGGGCCTTTTCTTGAATGATTGGGCCACTTAATGGCACTGATGCATCACGGGACTGATGAATCCATTCAATTAGAATTTCCTCGGCATCTTAATATTTTCCACACTTTACTTTTTTTACGTTTGCAACCATCCTTCGCTGCATTGGTAATTCCATTCTTATTTTTATTATTCTCAGACTGGATGAGGGAATTTCTAGAGATTCTGCGAAATCCTTCTGACTTAGTGTAGAATTCTCGTCGTACTTACGGAGAATTTTCAATTTTTCACTTATAGAAAGGGATTTCCGCTTCGAAATTTTGCACTAACTTACTGTATCACAGACTCATCTTCAAAGAGTTCAAAGATTCCCTTCTACCAGGGAAAGAAAAGAATCTTTACAGTGTTACATTTCTTTTCGATACAAAATTTCCGATAGAAAAAAAAGCGCTACAAGCGGGATTTGAAGCGTTATAAGAGGGTAAAAGTATACGGAGTTACATAGAAAATTCCAGGGACCGTAGGAAAGGAGCGTAAAGAACGTGATAGTGCTATAAGCGGGAGCGAAATAACGGGGTTTTACTGTATTTGATGAAATGTTATTGTATATCAGAAATTGATCTCGGAAAACATTAGAAATATCTTTTTCCTTTTTATTTATAACAATCCAAATATGTTAGTATTTTATTACTAATAAATGAATTAAATGATAAATATAATATTTTTTATTCAGATTCAGAACAAAAATTACTGAAATATACAATTAAAAAAATACAAAATCCTAAGTCTGTACCAGAATTTATGCATTACATATTATAATTTAAATATATATATTTTTCAACTTTGTAATTTATTGGAATCATGACCAATTTAGAAAATATTGTAATGAAATGAATTATATGATAAACATAATATTTATTATTCAGATTCAGAATAAGAATTACAAAGTGTACAGTATAATTACTGAAATTTACAATAGTTGGTTTATCACATTCATAAAAAATAAAAATACTATGAAGCTATAAGTCAGTGCCAGAATTTATTTTCTAAAAGTTAAATGATATTAAGGTGAATTTATAAATTGAATTTTTGCATTATATGTTATACTTAAATGATATATATTTTTCAACTTTGGTCATGATTCCAATAAATCACAATTTGGAAAATATTTAAAAAAAAAAATGCTTTGAAAATTTTAGGTCATTTCAAAGAATTACTTGGGATTTAGGTTCTTTTTTTCCTGTTATTTCCTTTATTTCGGCTAATCTCATCATTTATGCACTTTTAGCTTGTCTTTTTGCTCTGCAAAATAATTACACAAACAAAACAAAACAAAAAGAAATATAGATTATTACACACAAAAATTTAAATTGGTACAGTAAACGATAGAACAAATTTATAAGCACTGAAGTTCTTATAAAATATATTTGCTAATCTTTACTCAGGTTTAAAAATTTAAAGTATACCAATATTTTTCATCATCTCACATTAAACAACGACTAAAATATAACATTTAATGTATTATGATTTTTTTTAATAATGGATAATTCTAATTTCGAAACATGTAAAGAACTTTTATAATTTCTTTTTTTATATTAAAGGATTAAAAACAGTTATGTTTTCTATTTGAAATCATACAGTATTATCATCAAAATAACTTTGCTTAGACCTACAATTCACTACAACAGAATCTATCTAATTTATATGACAGCTAAAATTATAACAAAAAAGAAAAAAATAGCTTACAACTATATATATATGATAAAACAAACAAACTATATATATGATCTTGTTAAGCTTGTGCTGATCTTGTTTCTTGTTTTATTTTGTTTAAATTCTTCGGCACGTTAAACTTATTTTAACTATATATATAATATGATGAGCTTTAGTTCCAAGCTTAGAATTCCCAAAAATATACTCCACTATATGTAAGTTTTAAAATTGATGAATCATGTGGAATTGATAATTTCAATTACAATTTAGATGGAAAAATTGTGGTTTTGAGAGAAAACTAATATAAAATAAAAACTCGCACAATAATTCACATATGGCATCAAAAATGGAAGACAAGGTTCAAAAAGAAAACATGAAAAGACAGTTACTAGATTTTTCTTTAAAATATTTGAAGAAAGAATATTGAATGTCACTAATGAGGAAATGAAAATCCTTCGCGAACTAAGAAATGATAATTTATTGTTTACTAAGGCTGATAAAGGAAACAAAATAGTAATATTAAATAAATGTGATTATATTAACAAATTAAATGAAATTACCAGAGATGGTAATTATTTAGAGTTAAATGAAGACCCAACTTTTCAACTATACCAAGAAGTAAAAAACCATAGTTAAAGATTTGAAATATAGAGGAATAATTTCCCAAGATGAAGAAAATAACATTCTGAAAGAATCATGTCGTACCCCAACATTAGAAGGTAGAATAAAAATCCATAAGGATGATTATCCTATAAGACCTATAGTAAATGCATATGGTGCCCCACTGCAAAATTTTGCGAGACTAATGAATAGATTAGTTCAAAAATTAACCCTTCCCAATCAAGATTTAATAGTGAAAAACAGTGGAGAAGTAATTAAGAAACTCCAAGAACATATGTCAACAAATAAAAAGAAATTTACTATGTGTTCATTAGATGTACAATCCATGTACACAAATGTACCAGTGGCAGAAACAATGGAATTAATAGAAAAATCATTCAACACACACAGAGAAGAACCCGAAGTTAAACAATACCTAAATTTGATAGTAGACAACACATTTCAAACATAACGACAAGATCTATAAACAAGTATAAGGCTTTCCTATGGGGTCACCAATTTCGGGAACTTTGTGTAATTTCTTCTTAAATAAATTAGAAAATAAAATACTTCATGATTATAAAGATTCCTGTATATACATGAGATATGCTGATGATATTTTGATTTGGTTCGGTACGATAAGGCAATTAGACATTTTAATTAATAAGTTAAACAAAATGCACAAAAATATTAAATTTACTAAAGAGTTAGAAAAAGAAAATGAAATAACATTCTTGGACATAAGAATTCAAAAGAATGGTACAGGTTTACCATTCAAACATTATAAGAAAGAATACGCAAGTTCAAATACCACCAATTTTCACTCTGCTCAAGCCAAACATATAAAAATGAATAAGATCTTCAATAATATCAAAAGAATAGACCAAGCAACTTCAGATGAAACACAATATCAAGAATCTTTGATCAATATGAAAAGAATTTATATGAGTAATGGATATCCTGTAAGTCTTATTGATAAGGTTATTCAGCAATATAACAAATTTTCTATCAAAGAAATCAAATCTGTCAATGATATAAATAAACGTATTTACCTCCCATTTATTAATAAATATTCATTTATATTGGCTAAAATATGTCAAACATTTGGTTTCAACACTGTATTTACATATAAAAATAAAATTAAAACCATATTAATAAAAAGATTGAACCAGCTTGAAAACCAAGAGATGGGAATAATATATAAAATTAATTGTGAAGATTGCAGGTCCTCATATCTAGGAGAATCAAAAAGAACACTAAAGGAATGCGTCTCTGAGCATGCCGAATGCTTAAATAATAAAAAAGTTGAAGTCTCAGAACTAACAGAACATTGCCTCGAATTCGGACATTCTCCATCAACTGATGTAATGATCTTAGAAAAAGAATCAAATATATTTGTTAGAAAAGATATAGAAGCAATGTATATAAGAAATACCATTGAAAGTTTGAATAGATGTGAAGGGAGCAACTTGATTGAACTGATTATAACATGTCGAAAGCTTGTTTTTTGAAAAAAGAAAAATTAAAATATAAAAAACAGAAATTCACTAAACTAAAAAATTTTCTAACAAAGTGATTCATCATATTATTGTTAGTATTATGATATTTCATTGTTACAAATATTGAATGTCAATCTATTATTAACACTTATTAATTTTATTATTGATATATGTTTTTAACTGTATTGAATTGTTTTCCTGTAGCATACGTATTGCAATATTTTCATAATATTTTAACTTTATTGTAATCTTTGTTCTTTTTAATATTTATTAAACCTATGAAGAAGGCGATTGGCGGGTAAAAAAATCGCCGAAAATTCGGTTCTTTATGCCATATGTGAATTATTGTGTGAGTTTTTATTTTACATTTACATAATATGGAAAGATATACGTCGCTCAGAAAACTAATATTTTCTGTAATTTTTTAATGTTATGAATGCTTCGAAAAGACGTTAGTAAATCCAATTTGAAAATTCTAACAGGTGTCGTTTGCTGCATTTAAAAATATAAGTGAGTTGTATATTATATTAAACTACAGATAATTTATGTATTACTGCAAGTAATTTTTTTTGTTCTATAGAAAAATAAATTTGTTAACCACTAAATATAATTCAATTATAAATTTTATAAAAATAACACTGAGAATTAGAGTAGGCCTAACAAAACGAAAATTCGGCACAATGAAAGTAGTGTTCAGAACTAACTTATCTTATATAAATTGCTGCCAACTTGTCTTCTATATGTTTAGGAAATCCAATATATTCCAGGGTTGATGAAATAGATTGGTTGAACGTTAAAAATTAGTTATTTTAACAGACTTAACAAGACCATACACGTGATTTTTCAGTGCTTCAGCCTGGTATCTCTCGTTTGCTTCGTGGTGGGCTGACGCGTAACTCTTTCAGACCCTGTGTTGCTTTGAAAGACATACTGGAACAGCTGTTTCACGCTCTTTGGCGATCATCAGCCAGGAGAAGTCACCAGTAAACAACGAGGTCTCAGTACTAAGGATAATAGGAATAATCGTCAGAATCGCAGTGATGCCTCAAAAGCAAAAATAAATAATAAAAAAATAAAAAAAACTCACTAATGAGATATTAGTGAGAAAATTCATGTGCCAGCAGTCCGCCGGCCTCAATGAACTTTTTTTAAGGCATAAAAAATTCAATTTGCACAGAACTGAGACCTCATTCTTTATTGGTGACTGCTCCTGTCTGATGATCGTCAAAGAGCATGAAACAGTTGTTCCAGGATGTCCCTTGGTAAACAATTTGGTTTCATCCATTGTTGTTTATTAATCATTCAATGCGCTGACTGAATTTTTTTTTGCCTTAAAAAAATTCTTTGATGCCGGCAGAAAGCTGGCACATGAATTTTCTCATTAATATTTCATTAGAGTTTTTTATTGTTTATTTTTGCTTTTGAGACAACTGCGATTCCAACGATTATTCCTTAATAGCCTCAGTACTGAGACCTCGTTGTTTACTGCTCCTGGCTGATGATCGCCAAAGAGCGTGAAAAACAGGATGTAACTTGGTAAATAATTTGGTCTCTCCCATGTTGTTTATTAATAATAAAATAATTCAATAATGCTGGCGGACTGGTGGCCCATGAATTTTCTCATTTATATTTCCTTAGTGAGTTTTTCATTGTTTATTTTTGCTTTTGAAGCATCACTGCGATTCTGACGATTATTCCTATTATCCTTAGTACTGAGACCTCGTTGTTTACTGGTGACTTCTCCTGGCTGATGATCGCCAAAGAGCGTGAAACAGCTGTTCCAGTATGTCACTTGGTAAACAATTTGGTCTCACCCAATGTCGTTTATTAATAATAATTCAATGAGTAGAATGAATGTTTTTCTGCTTTAAAAAAAATTCATTGAGGCCAGAGGACTGCTGGCACATCAAATTTCTCACTAATATTTCATTAGCGAGTTTTTATTTTTTATTGTTTATTTTTGCTATTGAGGCACCACTGCGATTCCGATGATTATTCCTATTAGCCTTAGTGCTGAGACCTCCTTGTTTACTGGTGACTGCTCCTGGTTGATGATCGCCAAAGAGTGTGAAACAGGATGTTCCAGGATGTCACTTGGTAAACAATGTGGTCTCACCATTCTTGTTTATTAATAATTCATTGAGCAGATTGACTTTTTTTTGCCTTAATAAAATACATCGAGGCCAACGGACTGCTGACAAATGAAGTTTCTCACTAATATTTCATTAGTGAGTTTTTTATTGTTTATTTTTGCTTTTGAGGCACCAATGCGATTCCAACAATTATTCTAATTTTATTGTTTGTTACTTAATTCCATTATTTTATGTAAATTTTCAGTTGATCGTGCTTCAGATCCCTGATTCGTTCTTATTTAAAAAGACAGTTAAATTATACGTGGGATTTAACTGATTTTTAAATCCCTCAATCAATTTGTAAAGCACGGCAACCAATCTCAGCCCTTTAAATAGCCTATGTAAACCCCTGCATCGTGTAAATAAAGGAGTTCTTGTCAGATTTTACTACTAGTCAATTTCAGTCAAATTTTAATGAACCAGTGACCAAAAACATTCCTTACAATATCTCGGAAACCATTTGAGTTAGAAACACGAAATTTGATATGACAGTTCTTTGTCAAAATCAGACACACGTATTCAACGAATTTTCGATATTGACGTCCTAAGGGGTGTAAACGGGGGGATGGGGGTCAACTTTCTTGAAAGAGCCACATATGCATCTGGAGGCGAACTAAAATATTGCTGTGCATAATAATGCCACATATTAACCTGAAGGCAAAAACTAGAACTATTGGGTATATATGGGAGGGCAGTGAGGGGATGAGCAAACATTGCTAAAGTAAACTTTTACAGGGTTTTCGGGATAGATATATGTTGGTAATTATGTGAGTTTTAATGAACTGGGGAAAGTTTGAAGTGATAGGGGTGTGGAGAAGAGGAGAAAGGGGTGGGAAGTCTTATATTCTCTGATCTCGATATTAATTTCATATCTAGGGATCTCAAATATAACATTACTTTTTACCTATCATGTGATTTTTGTATTAAGTGGCAAAGTTTCTTAGTGATCTCACAATTTCAATTTCTTTCTGATCCACCTTATTATAAACCGTACGAAGAACAGGTATTTTGCTAAGATATCCTCAATATCTGTAAAATCCCTCTTCTGTTACAGGCTTATATTACAGTCATATTAGGCATCATTCTCCTAAAATTTTTCATTCATGCAAGCCTATTATTCTTAATATTGTTGCTCTGTTTTGTATATCTTTTTTTTAAAAAAACACATTCATTTAACTGAAATTTTTTTTTTTTTTACCAATCTGTAATTGATTACCGTATATGCTCCAATAAACGCCGAGGCTCTTATTGTCGCCGGTCTCTAATAAGTGCCGGGCTGCAGAGGGGACACGGCCAAATAGTAGCCGGTCTCTAATAGTAGCCGGGTCTTTGATATTTGCCTACCGGTACTAGTGTAAGCGTCCATATCTTTATAGTCATTCGTAACACCTTACGGTACTTTGCCTTACAAAATGCCGCCGAAACGGTCATTTGACATTGCCTTTAAGATTCGCGCGGTGGAATACGCAAAAGAAACTATGGTGAGACATCCGCCCATCATTGGGGATTCGGACGACGAATAGCAGCGAAAGGTACAGAAAGACATTGCCATTTATCTTTATTTGAATTTCACATGCTACATAAGACTGTTAAAGTAGCTGTTTGTAATATTAGCCGGTATTTATGTGTAAAGCTATTGCATTCTGAAGCTTTTTGTTAATAATGGCCGGCCTCTAATTGCAGCCAGTCTCTATTAAGCACCGGGAGCTGAGGCTAGTTTTGCAAATAAACGCCGGGGGCCTCTATTGGAGCATATACCTGTACGGTAATTAATTTTTTTATTTAGTCTTCATTTACTATTTGTTCCAAATTGTGGTTTATGATTTTGCTTGGAATTTATCACCACTTCTCCAAGTGAATTGGAGCAATAGCTCTATTATGTTAACCTGCACTTGCTCCATTGAATTTATGGTAAATTACCAAGAAATGGTAATTTTTTATGTTAGTGGTAAATGTGAAATGTCTTCCAATTTCTGGAATTTGCTTTTTGTTGCAGTTTAAATATAACAAAAAGCAGTTATTATTAAAAAGACTTACGAAATATAATATGAACTCTTACATATTATTTTTAATGTTTTGCTGGACCAAGCTGGGCTCAATTTTTCTTAGAAGAACCAGTCTCCATTGAATTTTATTCATGTATACCTTCTATGTCACAGACAGTTCTTTTCCAGGCAATTTTGAGAATGATATTGAGGACATCTCAATGATTCCTCCAGATTTGGGCTTCCTGGCTACTTAAATTTAATAACATACATTTATTGGAATTGTAGAGGTCTTCGATCCATCCTCAATGATGTAAAGAGCTCCACGCATATTTATGTCTGTATCTACTAGAAACTCACCTTTTGTGGACAGATAGTTAATCTTTATGGTTCTTAGCAAATAGCATCTTGATAGAGGAATGAGAGGAGTTTGTTTCCTCATCCAAAATAAAACACCATCTCCAAATATACTTACCACCATTTCGGAAGTTTAGAAGTTGCTGCTTATCTTCCAACAGGATGACTACTTTCTACACAGTATTTATAGCCTTTTTCCAACTACTTCTGTTTTGCCTAAAGAAACTCAATGGTGAAGATTTTTATCCTCATTCTCCTAATTGGGGCGCTTCATCTATTAACAGCACAGGCACTACTATTGAAGATATCTAGTCATCATTTCTTTGCATGTTCATTGAATAATTCATGCATTTTACAACCTTGCTTGTATCCTTTTCTCCAGTTGATTTGGCACTTGGTTCTGCTTTACTTTTCTTGGGAAGTTATTGACAATCTTGGAGGAAGTGACCATTTTCCTGGAATTCTTAAAGAGCTCCTTTGAACATCTTTTATTCCTCATCCACCTACAAATTTGAATTTACAGATAGATATAATCTTGATTTATCTGAAAATATAACATCATCCAGAATGTTAATATGATCATATCTAGTGCTCGAACTACCACTGCAAAGATGTCTTCACATTTTCCCACTTCATCCGAAAACTTGGTGTAACCTTTGTATGCAGCTTAGCAAACAGAGCACAACAAAAAGCATGGAATGTCTTCCATTAATATCTTACTTATGAATGCTAAGATTGATTATAGTATGATAAATCCAACAAGCTGCACAGAAAAATTTTGGTATTCAATTTTGGTATTTTCTTAACAGCAAAATTTCTTCATAAATATCAATAACTCTGCAATTGACAGTTTTTAAAGAGAATGGTATTGAATTGGCAATATATGTGATCAGATTCATACACTTAAGTGTGTTTTTGTTTGTAGGCCACTTTGTTACAATATTTTCAAACTATAAATGACCATACTGAAGCCACTGTACTAATATTTACCTCTACTAATAAAAATATGTAATAGTCCCTTTTGGTTTGCTTGGAGCATTTATTTCCAGATTCTTGATGTAAAGACATCATTATTCCATTTGCCAAATCTGGGAAAAACAACAGTATGCCTAATAATTCTCATCCATTTCCACTCACCAGCTTCCTCTGTAAAACACTTCACCATAGTCATCTTGAAAAGAATAACCATCTTGCAACTACACACAGCGTAGCTTTTGGAAACATTGACCAACTTTTGTTGTTAACAAAGAATATTTAAATCCACCTCCTCTTGATTTGAAGGAAGCTTATGCTTGTATATGACAATTTCGAATTTTGATCTTCACACAATTTTGGCTTCATGTAAACATGCCCATACTCATTCAAAACCAATCACATTCTAAGTTTGGTTAGGATCAACTCTTTCAACATCTTACCTTTGAGAAATAGGAGTGTTAGTTTTACTACTGCTTTATAAAGTCTAATTCAATCACAGCGTTGCATTGTATATGATTCTCCTATTGGCTCTTTGAATACTTGATCCAATCAGGCCTTCCATTTGTGTATCAGTTTTATTTTGCATTTTACCTGAAGCCTGTAGGCTAAATCTATCTCTTCAATATGTTGTATGTAATTCATTAATTCTAAAGAATCCAGCTAATCATTGTGCATGTTCTCCTTAATGATACAGCTTTTTTTTTTTTTGTTATTTTTATTTCTCTGGTATGCCATCTTTTGGACATTATGTTGGACCTTACTTGTTGGTACACTCCAAATCTCCAACTTATGCTGCAAGTGTAGAAATTAAATTATATCTCCACATTGGAATATTCAAAGACAAATTGTAATTTTTTTTTTCCTTCATACATACACCAACACATTTGTTTCCTCAAACATCTTTCTGTCGCTTCAATACAAACATTCTAAATTTCTCAATTTTCAAATATTTTTGACAGATGGGAAAACATCATAGATTGGGGAAGCCTTCTGTACAACATATTTTAGTAATATTCACCTTCCTAAGGAGGTTTCAATCTTTATTGCTAAGTACAGTGAGCAAAAAAAGTATTTGCACACCATGTAAATTTGTTGTATCATACATATAAATAAATACAAAAGCACCTAAACATGAAAAATACAAAACCTTTTACAAAACAAATAAACATATGTAATATCTGACTTAATAAGTATATTGAAAATATGAAAGTATAAAAAAAGTAACATTTTGTACTGTCAAAAAAATATTTGCACACTAGCAATAAGAATAGAAATATAGGAATTATTTATCAGTTAAAAACAGTGCTAATATTTACCCTTTGCTTCAATTACAGCTTGTAATCGTCTGGGCATTGATTCAATTAATTTGTGACAAGTTTCGCTGCTGATTTGTAGCCATTCTTTCCTAAGAGCTTGCTTAAGCTCTGATTTGTTAGAAATTTTATTTTTCCTTATTTTCATATCCAAAATAGGCCATAAATTTTCAATCATATTGAGGTCTGGTGATTGTGGTGGAGTTTTCAATTGATTTTTAACATTAAATAGCAACCATGACCTTGTAATGTATGCAGTGTGCTTTGATTCGTTATCCTGTTGGAAATAAAATGAATTAGGAATTCCTAATTTCAGAGCACTATTACATAAATTATCTCGCAATATATTGTTTGGCATTCATATTGCCTTCAATAAAGGCCATTTCACCAACTCCGTTAAAAGACATGCATCCCAAAATCATTACATAACCACCACCATTTTTTACAGTTGCTTTCAAGTTTTTAGTTTGAAGAGAAGTATTTGGCTTTTGCCACACAGTTTTCTTACCATCTGAGGCAAAAATATTGAACTTGCTTTCATCGGAAAAAAATAACATTTTTCCAAAACTCCAGTGGTTTGTTGACATAAGCTTTTGCAAATTCTAGTCTTTTCACCCTAATTGTTTCACTAATAAATGTTTTTTTGCGAGGGGCTCTTCCTCGAATATTTGCATTATGAAGAATATTTCTAATTGTTTGTGGTGTAACTATTGTCCCTGATGTTGAAGCGACATCAACAGCCAATTCTCAAGCACTTAGAAAAGGGTGTTTTGAAGATTCTTTCATGATGGTTCTCCTTTGCCTGGTATCTAGCTTTCTTAGACGCTCAGTTCGCGCTTATTTATTGTCGAACCAGTCTCTTTTTTCTTCTTAATAGTGTTCATAATGAACACTAGAAAAGTTTAAATTTAATGTTTTACCAATTTCTCGGTAACTTAATCCAGAATTGTGAAGAAATATAATCTTCTCACGGGTAGCTACAGAGAGTTCACACGTTTTCGGTGCCAAACAACAAAAACTCCTCAAAATCCCTGTTCCAGTTAATATATTATGTGACTTTAATATGCAGGGCTAATGTACTGCAAGACTGATGTGCTAAATATTAGCATAATGTTCATGTTTAATATCTTTTTTAACAGTTAATGTTTCGTGTGCAAATACTTTTTTGGCATGAGAAAATGTTTTTATTTTTTTAAATGTGTAATACTACTGTTTAAGGTAAAAGGGTGATTATTTTTATTTGCTAATTATTTACTTAAATTAATAGTTAAAACACTAGCATGAAATTTGCTTTCTATGGTTACTCCTGCAAAATATTGTGGGTGCACAAATACTTTTTGTGCTCACTGTATGCTCCATTCTAAGAGTGCTCTGAATGCTTTATAGAACTCCAAAAGCCCATCATAAAATTTTATTTATTCTGGATTTATTAAATCATTTAAGACACAGTGCTTTAGCTTTTGCTGGATTCCCAGCAGTCATGTTGAAATCGAAAGATTGTGTGGATTCTTTAGCCTATCACTCTGTACAGTGAATTTTTAACTCTAACATTATTCGTTCTCAGCTAAGACCATATGGCAAAAAGAATGGAACCAACTTCTTTGTCACAAGCTTTATTTGGTTTGTTCTTTTCTAAAAATAGGATGTGTAGTCCTTGGTAAGATGATATTCTTTTGGCAAGTCTTCAAATTAGGCATATTATGCTAACTTATCCCCATGAACAATTATTTTAATGATTTATCCTATTTTATTGAATGTATAGCTTTTGCTCAACATCATTGTCTGTGGTTTTTTTTTATGCTTTTTTTTTTTGTTAAAACATAACATTTTATTCATACTTCCTTGGTTTTAAATGACTTCTATGTAACCTAGTCAAATCTTTATAAATTTCAATATTATTGTATGTATTTTTTTTTTTTATTTGTTGATTTATTTGTTAATTTTAAACAACAAATTAACAAATTTCTTTCTAAAAAACTAGTAGTAATTCTCCTCCAGACTCTAACCTTATGTTTCAGCACATTGGAAATGTTCCTATTAGAGATGGTGATTCCTAAGCTTCATTTTTCCAGCAAAATGTTCAAAATTATTATGTTAGACCAAATTGTGATTTATCCCATAAATATAACTTAACCTCAATGGGAATACTTTTGTGATCATTATCATTGAAGTTATGCACATATCCCAACTCAGGAAATAAAACAATTTTTGTTGGTAGCAGCTATAATCCCACAAAGAGACCTAGTCTTATGACTCACTTAGGTCAGTTTTTCCATGTCTATCTGCATTCTATTTTGAAGCTAAAGTAGCCGGATATTCTTGACTCTTCTGTAGTTATTTACGGGGGTCGATTCATAAGTCATGGCAACTATTTTTTATCTCTCAAAAATGTGCTACCACTGGAAATCGGATATACAGAGTGTACCTGAAATATGCTGCCAAACTTACAGGTTGCATTCAATCATGCAAAACAATGAATAAATGTCATATAAACATGGGTCTGGAAATGCTTTATTTCCAAGATATGAACGATGCAACAATGCAGAGGTGTTGGCTGTACAGTCACTCAGTTTCACAGAAAGTGCTCGAAATGTCCTCCACCGGCCGCAATGCACGCAAGACAACATCGTTCCATCGACTACCGAACACAATTGAAAATGCCAGGTGCACGGTGAATCCACTATGCAGTGCATGGGCATCAGGAACCGGTGTGATGTACACTAATGCTTTAAGATAACCCCATACGAAAAAGTCCAGGGGGTTTAAATCAGGGGAACGAGCAGGCCATGCTGTTGTTCCCCTCTTCCAATCCAACGGTCAGGATAACGTTGATTCAGAAGTCTGGCTGACGGCTGAAATGAGGTGTCGCACCATCATGCATGAACCACATGTAAATACGAGTGTGCAAAGGTACATCCTCCAGGCAACTCATTTTCCAGGAAATCCCTGTAAGCATCGAGCACTTTCTGTGAAACTGAGCAACTATACGGCTAACACCTCTGTATTGCTGAATCATTCATATCTTGAAATAAAGCATATCCAGACCCATGTTTATATGACATTTATTCATTGTTTTGCATGATTGAATAAAACCTGTAAGCTTGGCAGCACAATTCAAGTACAACCTGTATATGTTTGAAAGTGTGTGACATGTAGTACATAATGCTGCAACCAGATGGGTAGCATGCCTTGGTCAGTGCGCATGCGCCCCAGTCTTTTGATGACAGCAATGCATAATGGACATAACCAAAGTTGAACAGCACTTGTATGTGAAGATAGCAGTTCTCCGCAGCCGCAATGCACATGTGTCATGCTGAGCTTCGTGAAGCATTGGGCTTTGGTGTGCTACCCTATCATACCACAGCAAGATGGGCGGAAGCTTCAAAAGGGGAAGAGCCTCAACTATCAATCTTCCTTGCAGTTGACATTCTGGGTCAGCTCACAAAGATGTATTGGTGGCTGTGATCTAACAGTGCTCATGGAAGACATGCACTGGACTGATGGAATTATCTCAGCATACAGGTATTCCTGTGTCATCGGTGCACCGCATTGCTGCCAAATGGGTGCCACATTACCTAATTGAGGTAGAGCACAGTGGACTTGCTGTGGGACATGTTGTATCAATCTACAGAGATTTCGTCATGAAGGAAATGACATGCTGCACTATCATTGCAATCGATGAAACATGGGCACAAGTCTATGAACCGGAACTGAAGCAACAGTCCAATGAATGGTGTCAGTCTGGGTCACCACGACAATAGAAGGTTTGCCAAAATTCGTCCCCCACAAAGCTGATGATCATACGACAGTCAAGATGTTCTGGTGTGTCATCCAGTTCGGGAGGGACACACTATAACTGCTTAATATTACACCTCATTTTTGCGATGCCACCATCTTCGTTATTCAGTACACCGAGAAACGGTCTGAACTTTTGAGCAACGCAATAATCTTGTATGACAACGCTAGACCTCACAAAGCAGACAATGTTAAATGTTGTTTACAGAGTTGGGGTTGGGAGGTCTTGCCACACCCACCTATTCCCCTGATCTTAGTCAGTGTGAGTTTGATCTCATTCCTAAGTGAAAAAGCCGTTGTTTGGGAAATGCTTTGCCAACACACAGATCATCATCACTGCAGTTCGGTGTGAGGTAGCACACATTAACGAATTGCATGCAGCCAGTGGTACTCTCTGTCTTCCCCATTGATGGCAACGAACCATGCACAACATGGGAGATTACTTTGAAGGATGTCAAACCGGTTTTATGTACAAAACAAAATGATTTCCCAGCAACTTTTCATTATGTATAACAGGTTGTATGTGAATAAACCGATGATTTCAAATCTCATGTTTGTTCCTTCTATCTTCCCAGAAATTCCTGCAAGCATGTCCCATCTGGTTGCAACATTTCATACTACATGTCACACTTTCAAATCGTGTATACATACGATCATATGTATACAATTTCCAGTGGTAGCATGTTTTTGAGAGATAAAAAAATAGTTGCCATGACTTATGAATCAACCCACGTAGATTTGTGAAATTCCTTGTTTGGCAGTTATTTATTGCAGTGCACCTTTCAAAATATCATTTTCAGCACCTCCCCTCTCCCCTGCCATTCCAAAGGATGTTAATTTGCCAACAGAATAGCAATGATCTGCTTCCAGACAACATTTTTTTTTTTGGAGGTTCATTTAGGATAGTCTTGCTTTTTCTATAAGCATTTGATACACAAGTCATTTCCAAACAAATCCACAAGATGGCATCAATGTTGAATGATGATCCAACAGTGAGTCTTACAATAGTTATAGAGAGGGTATTTGAGATGAGATGTTGGTCTCTCATTTGCCTGAAATATGTCCTTGCAGAGTTGTCAGATACTGTGACTCTTGAAGATAAGCACTCATACATCAATATTACAATTTTACTCAGTAAAAAATCAAATCAAATCATTCTGCATTGTTAGAAGTGAGAGTTAACCAAAATAGTTTCTTGCTGGGCAGGTCATGTTAGTAAATAACTTGAGTTAAAGATCAATACAGACAACAGAATTGTCTGTCCATCTTGTCACTCAAGTTTCTTAAAGAGGATTATAGCTTGCAATGGAATCTCTCCTGCTTCTGAATATTAAATTTTGTCTGATACTTTAAAAAAAAAAAAAAAAAAAATCCAAACTACCAGTTGGGCCCCTCTTATCAGCTGACTGCAGGACAGAGACAAACTAGTCTTTTTAACACAGCACAGCAGTTGTAGAACAATTACAGATTGAACGGGAGGATTTTTTGCATGACACTGTTGTTTTGATGAAATGTGGATCAAGATTCTTGAACCAGAACTGAAATTGTGGTCCAGGCAGTTGTGTACCCTGTCCTATCCAAGACCCAAAAAATTAAGAATGGGAATTTTCCACATTAAAGCAGACTATGATCTTTTCATATGATCAGACTATCTATTAATACTATTTTTACATGTCAGTATTACTGTAATTTCTTGCAGAAGCTTTGTTGAAAAATATAAACAACTTACTCTCTTCAGAGAGTTATTCTCATCCTACATGATAATGACCATCAACATATCCAGACTGCTGTTTCAGTTGCACAGTTGATAGGTCCTATTTTCATGCTCCTTTCTGCCCAGATTTGAGCCCGCCAGACTGATTTATTCTCAAAGTTGTCCTTGAGAGGAAGTCGAGTGCAGAAGAGTTGTCTCTTGCCGTTACCTGATGCATTTGCACACTCAACAAAAGTGGGGAGCTGATGGGACTCATGAACAGGGCCGTATTATTCATAAAGCTGACTAGGGGCCTCTCAATTTTTTTGAATAGAAAAAATTAAAAAAAATAGATGCTCAAAATGGATATAGGGCTATGTACTGCAGTCTAGTATCCACCTTATGAAGGTCAGGCTGTCAGCTACAGTGGGGTGAAAGACTGAAGTGACGGAGGGGGGCCCGAAATACCTGAAAGCCTAAGGGCCCATGGGTTAATACGGTCCTCCTCATGAACCTTCCACAATATTGGAAAACCACAGTTGAGAAATAGGTGTGTGTTCGTCATCAGACTTGCAAGAGTTAGAAATCTAACTATTTCAAATCTGATGAAAAACTGTCGTGATTACTAAATGTATGCTAACTTATTATATTTACTGTGATTGTCCATGTGTATTAATATATTTTGTATTTCCATAATTGTAAATTAATTTCATTTTGCATAAAAAAATAATTTCGAAAACTTAAAATTTCTTTAAAAAAATCGATTGTTTATTTTGCAGATTATAGTAAATTTTACAAAATAAAAATAATCTGATTTCTATATTCAAGAATCCTCTTTCCAGTCTTCTTTTGCCCATTCAGGAAGCCGTGTTTCATATGACCAATCTACACCCTAAGCAAAGAAAAATATAGCAATAAGTACCAAGATAGCTGACTACTGCATTTGATTTTTTTCTCAATTAAATCTTTATTTTCCATATAGGTTGTGAAACACATAAATGATAGATTTATGTTGGGAATTTTCATGATAGATCTATAAAACAGAAATAAGGAAGACACTTGTCTCGGCTCTCTACTCCACAGGCAATTATGACAAATGTCTATGGAGCAAAGTGTCTGAGGTAATACTGACTTAAAATGGATGAATATTCTTCAAGACAAGACCGACTAAGATGGAGATAAGTCATTTATATGGTGTATGATCTTTAAATAACAGTAAAAGATGAAGAATTATCACTAACCAGCATTCAAGAACCTTCTTGAAGGTCATGAACTGCCAAAATGAATTTGCTTTCATCTTAGTTTGTCTTGTTCATTAATCATCAGATCAATATCTCTGGATCTTGGCTCTTTCAGGAGCACTAAGAAGTGTTTTTTAGAAGGAACACCTTCATTACACATCCATGTGATATGCTCCACTCATGTCAAAAATTCAGGCTGTGGCAACAGGCTTCTTACAAAAACACCAATGGACAACAACAAGCATCTGTTACTTTCATTGCTTTTGAAAAGCTTGGTCAGCTCAGCTACTTTTCCCTGGCTGATCTCCTGAGAAGAATTTTCATCACCTGACGTTATAATTCAAGACCTTCCAAGTACTGGATTCTGCTATTACTCTTACTCTTTGCATAGTAATCCAGCAAAAGGAATTAGAATAAAGGGCGCATTAATGTCTATTATGAAGTAAGAGTAAGCTTACAATGATTTTAAATGTGCCAGTTTCATACCATCACAGGACATTGTTATCTTGATATAAATTTTTAAAAGTACTATTATTTTGTTCATGACATGGTCAAATGTTTTGGTATTTGTTTCTTTCTGGGTCAATCCATATGAAATCAACCAATGGGTGTTGCTGACATATTTTATTTTATTTTTGATAGTACATTTTCTGTTTATATATACATTTGGGAGTACAAAACGATTTTTTAAAAAAAATTATTATTATTACTTTGGCTTTTATCGGCCATTTTTGGCGTTTTCAGAGGTTAGCGATAAGTTAAATAACTTTTTTGTTTATTAAGATATCAACTTGAAATAAAAACCATCTTATTCTAAATGAAACCATCTACAAATCATATTATGACCAAAAATGTGTTAAGTTGTAAGGGAATAACCTAAAATTTAACTAGAAAAATGTGTTTTCGATTAGAATAAATTGAAGATTTAGGGAATTTTTTTTCCAAGAAGGGATTAAAACACAACTTTAATGTTTTTTCCCCTTAAAAATATAATAGAGAAGAAGACTTAAAAAAA